>WNGS01000523.1:18380-37958 GCA_020271785.1 Procambarus virginalis
TGCTCGCAGCCTGACGTTTGAGTCACAGGCCTGGTTGATCAGGTATCCTTTGGAGGTGTTTGTCAAGTTCTTCTTGAACACTGTGAGGGGTCGGCCAGTTATGTCCCTTATGTGTAGTGGAAGCGTGTTGAACAGTCTCGGGCCTCTGATGTTGATAGTTCTCTCTTGAACACTGTGAGGGGTCGGCCAGTATGTCCCTTATGTGTAGTGGAAGCGTGTTGACAGTCTCGGGCCTCTGATGTTGATAGTTCTCTCTTGAACACTGTGAGGGGTCGGCCAGTTATGTCCCCTTATATGTAGTGGAAGCGTGTTGAACAGTCTGGGCCTCTGATGTTGATAGTTCTCTCTTGAACACTGTGAGGGGTCGGCCAGTTATGTCCCTTATGTGTAGTGGAAGCGTGTGAACAGTCTCGGGCCTCTGATGTGATAGTTCTCTCTTGAACACTGTGAGGGGTCGGCCAGTTATGTCCCTTATGTGTAGTGGAAGCGTGTTGAACAGTCTCGGGCCTCTGATGTTGATAGTTCTCTCTTGAACACTGTGAGGGTCGGCCAGTTATGCCCTTATGTGTAGTGGAAGCGTGTTGACCGTCTCGGGCCTCTGATGTTGATAGTTTCTCTTGAACACTGTGAGGGGTCGGCCAGTTATGTCCCTTATGTGTAGTGGAAGCGTGTTGAACAGTCTCGGGCCTCTGATGTTGATAGTTCTCTCTTGAACACTGTGAGGGGTCGGAGTTATGCCCCTATGTGTAGTGGAAGCGTGTTGAACAGTCTCGGGCCTCTGATGTTGATAGAGTTCTCTCTCAGAGTACCTGTTGCACCTCTGCCTTTCAACGTGGGTATTCTGCACATCCTGCCATGCCTTCTGGTCTCATGTGGTGTTATCTGTGTGCAGGTTTGGGACCAGCCCCTCTACTATTTCCAAGTGTAAATTATTATGTATCTCTCCCGCCTGCGCTCAAGGGAGTACAGATTTAGGTTCTTTAGTCGGTCCTAGTAGTTTAGATATTTTACTGAGTGGATTCTAGCAGTAAAGGATCTCTGCACGCTCTCCAGGTCAGCAATTTCTCCAGCTTTGAAAGGGGCTGTCATTGTGCAGCAGTACTCCACTCTAGAGAGCACAAGCGTTTTGAAAAGTATCATCATCGGTATAGCATCTGTAGTGTGAAAAGTTCTTGTTATCTAACGTGTCATTTTTCTTGCAGTTGTGACGGCTACTTTATTGTGTTCTTTAAAGGTAAGGTCTTCCGACATGAGTACACCCAGATTCTTTACATTGCCTTTTCGTTCTATGTTATGATTTGCCTGAGTTTTGTACGTGGTTTCCGTTTCTATATTTTCATTTTTTCCGTAGCGCATGAGCTGGAACTTATCTTCGTTAAACTCCATATTATTTTCTGTAGCCCATAGAAAGACCTGATCTACATCTGATTGGAGGTTTGCCGTGTCCTCTATGTTGTCTACTCTCATGAAAATCCTAGTGTCATCTGCAAAGGATGGTACAGTGCTATAGGTTGTGTCCTTGTCTATGTCCGATATTAGGATGAGAAAAAGTATTGGAGCAAGCACAGTACCCTGGGGACTGAGCTCTTCACGATTGATGGGCTGGATTTTATTTGTTGACTATTACACATTGAGTTCTGTTAGTCAGGAAATTGTAGATCCATCTGCCTTTTTTCCGATAATTCTTTTGAACCCATTTTATGTGCAATAACACCATGGTCACATTTATCAAAAGCTTTTGCGAAATCTGTGTAAATTATATCAGCATTTTGTTTGTCTTCCATAGCATCTAATGCCATGTCATAGTACCTGCTTGATACCCGCTTGATGAGGTTCTGGGAGTTCTTCTACTCCCCAAGCCTGGCCCGAGGCCAGGCTCAACTTGTGAGTTTGATCCACCAGGCTGTTGCTTGGAGCGGCCCGCAGGCCCACATACCCACCACAGCCTGGCTGATCCGGAACTTCTCTTAGAAAACAGTCCAGTTTTCTCTTGAAGATGTCCACGGTTGTTCCGGCAATATTTCTTATAGTCGCTGGGAGGACGTTGAACAACCGCGGACCTCTGATGTTTATACAGTGCTCTCTGATTGTGCCTATGGATCTTCTGCTCTGCACTGGTTCAATCTTGCATTTTCTTCCATATCGTTCACTCCAGTACGATGTTATTTTACTGTGTAGATTTGGGACCTGGCCCTCCAGTATTTTAAATATGTATATTATTTGGTATCTCTCTCGTCTCCTTTCTAGAGAGTACATTTGGAGAGCTTTGAGACGATCCCAATAATTTAGGTGTTTGATCTCGTCTATGCGTGCCGTATATGTTCTCTATATTCCCTCTATTTCAGCAATCTCTCCTGCTCTGAAGGGGGAAGTGAGTACTGAGCAGTACTCGAGACGGGACAACACAAGTGACTTGAAGAGTACAACCATTGTGATGGGATCCCTGGATTTGAAAGTTCTCGTAATCCATTCGATCATTTTTCTGGCTGACGCAATATTTGCTTGGTTATGCTCCCTAAACGTTAGATCGTCGGACATCATTATTCCCAAATCCTTGACATGCTGTTCTTCTACTATAGGAAAATTTGATTGTGTTTTATACCCTGTATTATGTTTCAGCTCCTCATTTTTGCCGTACCTGAGTACCTGAAATTTATCACTGTTAAACATCATGTTATTTTCTGCTGCCCAATCGAAAACTTTGTTGACATCTGCTTGTAGTTTTTCAATGTCTTCAGCAGAGGTAATTTTCATGTTGATTTTTGTATCATCTGCAAAAGACAACACGAAGCTGTGACGTGTATTTTTGTCTATATCTGATATTAAATGAAGAAGGAACAGTAGCGGTGCAAGGACTGTACCTTGAGGTACAGAGCTTTTAACATCGCTTGGACTCGATTTTATATGATTGACTGTTACTCTTTGTGTTCTGTTCGACAGGAAATTGAGTATCCATCGTCCTACTTTTCAAGTTATTCCCATTGACCTCATTTTGTGAGCTATCACCCCATGGTCACATTTGTCGAACGCCTTTGCAAAGTCTTTGTATACAACATCTGCATTTTGCTTTTCTTCTAGGGCTTCTGTGATTTTGTCATAGTGGTTGAGTATTTTGGTATTATATAGTGGTCCAGCAACTGTGACAGGCAAGAGCGCCCTGTTCTGAAACCATGTTGTCCGGGGTTATGGAGATGCTGTTATTCCATGTATTTTGTGATCTTACTTCTTAGCACTCTCTCAAAGATTTTTATGATGTGCGATGTTAATGGTATCGGTCTGTAATTTTTTGGCTCTACCATATTTCCTCCTTTATGGAGTGGTGCTATCTCTGCTGTTTTTAGTATGTCAGGGATAATGCCGGTATCTAGGCTTTGCCTCCAAAGAATGTGAAGACCCTGCGATAGTGTTTTTTTTTACAGTTTTTGATGAATAGGGAGTTCCAAGAATCCGGGCCTGGTGCCTGGTGCACAGGCACAGGGATAGGGTGACGTCTGATATGTGATTTGATGTTGGTATCATATCCATGAAAAATTCATTTGGGTTATTAATCTTTAGTGTGTTTAGTGGCTCGCTGAAAACAGAGTCGTACTGCTTCCTCAGTAGCTCGCTCATTTTTTTGTTGTCATCGGTGAAAGTTTCATCTCCCTTTCGCAGGGGCCCGATACTAGATGTGGGTTTTGATCTTGATTTTGCATAGGAGAAAAAATATTTTGGATTTCTCTATATTTCACTGATGGCCTTTTGCTCTCTTTGCCTCTCCTGGGTTTTGTATGATTCTTGTAGCTTGAGTTCAATTGTTTCTATTTCTTTACCTAACCTTCTTCGCCGTTCTTGAGACAGGGTGCGACTCTCAAGTTGTTCCGCGATTCGTTTTCTTCGCCTATAGAGGGAACGACGTTCTTGTTCCAATCTGCATCTCTTCCTCTTTTTTCTTAGGGGTATGCGGTTTGAACATATTTCTAATGGTAGAGCTTATTTTTTCCAAGCACTGGTTCAGGTTTGCATTTTCTAGCTGTTCTTCCCAATTTATTTTTGTGAAGTCTTGGTTTATTTGCTCCCAGTTTATCTGTTTATTATTGAAGATGAATTTGCTGAAATCTCCTCCACCAGGAATCGGGACTGGCTTTGAAGGTCTATTCCCCATGCTTGTCAGAACTGCAATTAAGTTGTGATCTGAGTAACTGGTATTTGTAATCATTATGTTCCTGATCAATTGATCATCATTGGTGAAAATGGGGTCCAGCGTGTTCTCCTTCCTAGTTGGTTCTACTATTTGCTGGTTTAAAGCAACCCTGTCGCATATCCGTAGCAGGCCCATTTGCATGTGCCTGTTCATTTAGGGATAACCCGTCTATGAATCTACGTACAGGTTTCCTGTCCCCTCGGCAACAACAGGAATGCTACGTGATGCTAAATCATTCCCAGCGACTGTTGGGCCGTGTGCGGGGATGGCATGCGTCGTGCAGGCGAGACGCCCTTCTGAAATGCTCGGCGAAATTGCATTTGGTTTGTCGATAGAGAGAGCATTGCCAGGGACGTCCCCGTCGTGGGTAATAAGGCTCCAGTAATGAGTCCCTGAAATGCATGGTTGAACCTTAGAGGGCTGATCAAGATGGCATATTGCTGCGGGTAATGGCACACCAGGATGTAGTGCCACTGGTTGGGTCATTAAGAGGATAGAGGCACTGTGTACTCACCTATTTGTGCTTGCGGGGGTTGAGCTCTGGCTCTTTGGTCCCGCCTCTCAACCGTCAATCAACTGGTGTACAGGTTCCTGAGCCTACTGGGCTCTATCATATCTACACTTGAAACTGTGTATGGAGTCAGCCTCCACCACATCACTGCCTAAAGCATTCCATTTGTCTACTACTCTGACACTGAAAAAATTCTTTCTAACGAATCTATGGCTCATTTGGGCACTCAATTTCCACCTGTGTCCCCTAGTGCGTGTGCCCCTTGTATTAAACAGTCTGTCTTTATCTACCCTATCAATTTCTCTGAAAATCTTGTATGTGGTGATCGTGTCCCCTCTAACTCTTCTGTCTCCCAGTGACGTGAGGTTCAATTCCCGTAGTCTCTCCTCGTAGCTCATACCCCTCAGTTCGGGTACTAGTCTGGTGGCAAACCTTTGAACCTTTTCCAGTTTAGTCTTATGCTTGACTAGATATGGACTCCATGCTGGAGCCGCATACTCCAGGATTGGTCTGACATATGTGGTATATAATGTTCTGAAAGATTCCTTACACAAGTTTCTAAAGGCCGTTCTTATGTTAGCCAACCTGGCATATGCTGCTGATGTTATCCTCTTGATATGAGCTTCAGGGGACAGGTCTGGCGTGATATCAACCCCCAGGTCTTTCTCTCTCTCTGACTCTTGAAGTATTTCATCTACCAAATGATACCTTGTATCTGGTATCCTGCTCCCTACACCTATCTTCATTACATTACATTTGCTTGGGTTAAACTCTAATTACCATTTGTTCGTGTGTATTCACATAGTTGTATTCACCTAGTTGTGTTTGCGGGGGATGAGCTTTGCTCTTTCGGCCCGCCTCTCAACTGTCAATCAACTGTTTACTAACTACTTTTTTTTTCTCCACACCACACACACACACACACAAACACACACACCAGGAAGCAGCCCGTGACAGCTGACTAACTCCCAGGTACCTATTTACTGCTAGGTAACAGGGGCATTCAGAGTGAAAGAAACTTTGCCCATTTGTTTCTGCCTGGTGTGGGAATCGAACCCGCGCCACAGAATTACGAGTCCTGCACGCTATCCACCAGGCTACGAGGCCCCAGTGTGTGTACTCACCTAATTGTGCTTGCGGGGGTTGAGCTTTGGCTCTTTGGTCCCGCCTCTCAACTGTCAATCAACTGTGAGAAATATATATGTGTGTGTGTGTGTGTGTGTGTGTGTGTGTGTGTGTGTGTGTGTGTGTGTGTGTGTGTGTGTGTGTGTGTGTAAGACTTGTGAACGTAGAGTGTGTTGGCTGAGAGTTGAGGCTGTAGGTTGGTAGTTGAGTGTATCTGTTAAAGGTTGAGTGTGTCATTGTACAGTTAAGTGTGACGGTTGATAGTATGCAGTGTCTCTCGAGTGCTGAATGAGTCTCTCAACAGCTGAGTGTGTTGGCTTGATAACCTGAGTGTGTTGACAGTGCGTCGGACGTCGGACGTCGGACGCCGGGCGTCAGGCGACGGGCGTCAGGCGAGTGCTCACGGTGGTCTAAAGCCAGTTGCTGAGGCAACTTCTCTCTAACGAAGCCAAAGACATACACGGACCACAAAGGGTAAAATCACGTGAATAATTATTGCCTTGGTGAGGTAGAGAGAACAAGCACAGACACGTAGCTGTGAGAAATATATTATTTGGGATGAATTGTGTCGGAAGATTATACTTTAAGAGAACAAAGAGAGTCGTAGAAAATTATATATATATATATATATATATATATATATATATATATATATATATATATATATATATATATATACAATGAAACATGGTATACACTGTAAATGTTGATATTATATCATATTTATCATATTTATTGAACCATTCAATTAACACTTGATTCTTTCTTGACAGGTAAGTGTGAGCTGGCCGCAGGTGAGGGTCCAGTGAGTAAGGTGAGAGAGAGAGAGAGAGAGAGAGAGAGAGAGAGAGAGAGAGAGAGAGAGAGAGAGAGAGAGAGTTGCTAACATGCAACGTCTATCACCAGCCATCATTGCAGCCTCATTATAACCAAGAGTCACGCCCGCCTTAACATTCTAGTGCTGGAAACTGATTCCTCCTGTGGCTCTGTAATGAGTGCAAGGGAGGTGTGGGAGGGGGAATGTGAGGTGTGGGAGGGGGAATGTGAGGTGTGGGAGGGGGAATGTGAGGGGTGGAAGGGAGGGATGTGATATTTAAGTGTATTTTCCATTCACTGGGTGTTCATTCATCCGGCTTCACGATGCAGTCGCGATCGGATGAACGACATAAACGGATGAGCGAGAGTTCACAAATGAAAGTCGTCGGAATTTGCAACTGAAAAGTCAGAGTTCTGTGGTGCCCAGGCGAGTGAAGCACCGGCCACGAGTGAAGCACCAGCCACGAGTGAAGCACCGGCCACGAGTGAAGCACCAGCCACGAGTGAAGCACCGGCCACGAGTGAAGCACCAGCCACGAGTGAAGCACCAGCCACGAGTGAAGCACCGGCCACGAGTGAAGCACCGGCCACGAGTGAAGCACCAGCCACGAGTGAAGCACCGGCCACGAGTGAAGCACCGGCCACGAGTGAAGCACCGGCCACGAGTGAAGCACCAGCCACGAGTGAAGCACCGGCCACGAGTGAAGCACCAGCCACGAGTGAAGCACCGGCCACGAGTGAAGCACCAGCCACGAGTGAAGCACCAGCCACGAGTGAAGCACCGGCCACGAGTGAAGCACCGGCCACGAGTGAAGCACCGGCCACGAGTGAAGCACCGGCCACGAGTGAAGCACCGGCCATTAGTGAAGCACCGGCCACGAGTGAAGCACCAGCCACGAGTGAAGCACTGGCCACGAGTGAAGCACCGGCCACGAGTGAAGCACCAGCCACGAGTGAAGCACCAGCCACGAGTGAAGCACCAGCCACGAGTGAAGCACCGGCCACGAGTGAAGCACCGGCCACGAGTGAAGCACCGGCCACGAGTGAAGCACTGGCTACGAGTGAAGCACTGGCCACGAGTGAAGCACCGGCCACGAGTGAAGCACCAGCCACGAGTGAAGCACCAGCCACAAGTGACGCACTGGCCACGAGTGAAGCACCGGCCACGAGGGAAGCACGGACAATGAGTGAAGCACCGACAATGAGTGAAGCACCGGCCACGAGTGAAGCACCGACAATGAGTGAAGCACCGGCCACGAGTGAAGCACCGACAATGAGTGAACCACCGACAATGAGTGAAGCACCTGCCACGAGTGAAGCACCGACAATGAGTGAAGCACCGGCCACGAGTGAAGCACCGACAATGTGAAGCACCGACAATGAGTGCAGCACCGACAATGAGTGAAGCACCGACAATGAGTGAAGCACCTGCCACGAGTGAAGCACCGACAATGAGTGAAGCACCGACAATGAGTGAAGCACCGACAATGAGTGCAGCACCTGCCACGAGTGAAGCACCGACAATGAGTGCAGCACCTGCCACGAGTGAAGCACCGACAATGAGTGAAGCACCTGCCACGAGTGAAGCACCGACAAGGAGTGCAGCACCTGCCACGAGTGAAGTACCGACAACGAGTGAAGCACCAGCCACGAGTGAAGCACCGGCCACGAGTGAAGCACCAGCCACGAGTGAAGCACCGACAAGGAGTGCAGCACCTGCCACGAGTGAAGTACCGACGAGTGAAGCACCAGGCACGAGTGAAGCACCGGCCACGAGTGAAGCACCAGCCACGAGTGAAGCAGCTGCCACGAGTGAAGCACCAGCCACGAGTGAAGCACCAGCCACGAGTGAAACACCTGCCACGAGTGAAGCACCTGCCACGAGTGAAACACCTGCCACGAGTGAAGCACCTGACACGAGTGAAGCACCTGCCACGAGTGAAGCACCGGCAACGAGTGAAGCGCGGACAATGAGTGAAGCACCGACAATGAGTGAAGCACCTGCCACGAGTGAAGCGCGGACATTGAGTGAAGCACCTGCCACGAGTGAAGCACCTGCCACGAGTGAAGCACCGGCCACGAGTGAAGCGCGGACATTGAGTGAAGCACCGACAATGAGTGAAGCACCTGCCACGAGTGAAGCGCGGACAATGAGTGAAGCACCGACAATGAGTGAAGCACCTGCCACCAGTGAAGCGCGGACAATGAGTGAAGCACCTGCCACGAGTGAAGCACCTGCCACGAGTGAAGCACCGGCAACGAGTGAAGCGCGGACATTGAGTGAAGCACCGACAATGAGTGAAGCACCTGCCACGAGTGAAGCGCGGACAATGAGTGAAGCACCGACAATGAGTGAAGCACCTGCCACCAGTGAAGCGCGGACAATGAGTGAAGCACCTGCCACGAGTGAAGCACCTGCCACGAGTGAAGCACCGGCCACGAGTGAAGCAGCTGCCACGAGTGAAGCAGCTGCCACGAGTGAAGCACCTGCCACGAGTGAAGCACCTGCCACGAGTGAAGCACTGGCCACGAGTGAAGCACCAGCCACGAGTGAAGCACTGGTCACGAGTGAAGCACCGGCCACGAGTGAAGCACCAGCCACGAGTGAAGCACCTGCCACGAGTGAAGCGCGGACAATGAGTGAAGCACCTGCCACGAGTGAAGCACCTGCCACGAGTGAAGCACCGGCCACGAGTGAAGCACCTGCCACGAGTGAAGCAGCTGCCACGAGTGAAGCACCTGCCACGAGTGAAGCACTGGCCACGAGTGAAGCACCGGCCACGAGTGAAGCACCAGCCACGAGTGAAGCACTGGCCACGAGTGAAGCACCTGCCGCGAGTGAAGCACCTGCCACAAGTGAAGCACCAGCCACGAGTGAAGCACCGGCCACGAGTGAAGCACCTGCCACGAGTGAAGCACCTGCCACGAGTGAAGCACCTGCCACAAGTGAAGCACCAGCCACGAGTGAAGCACCAGCCACGAGTGAAGCACCAGCCACGAGTGAAGCACCTGCCACGAGTGAAGCACCAGCCACGAGTGAAGCACTAACAACGAGTGAATCATAAACCACGAGTGAAGCACTGACAACGAGTGAATCATAAACCACAAGTGAAGCACTGACAACGAGTGAATCATAAACCACAAGTGAAGCACCGCATCCGTCCTCATCAACTAAGAGCAAATGCTCGTTAAGCCAGCCGCCAACCTCCCCTCCCCTCTCCGTTTATGAATGAAAATCTGCTGATGCCGTTCAAATATTTCTCGAATATTGCTTCGCTAAACGGACCTCTTTTCGAATTTCAACTCTGTCGACACAGCCCGTCCTGATCAACAAAGACCTAAAGTCCATTCCATGCACCCGCCAACCCCGCTGTTTGTGAATGAAAAACGGTTTACACACGACTCATAACTGATGACGTTTGAGCACTTCTGGAACAAGTGCTTCACTGACGACTGGTGTTCGAACCACAACGCTGTAAATGCTTCACTCACGTACTACAAATACAAATAATCGCCAACAGAACCTAAACACCTAACCTAACCTAACCTATGCCTATTTATACACGATATGCTAATATATTATAATATTAATTTATACTTGAGAAAATTCCCGTTTTGAATGAACAGCATGTTAAAATTTATGAATGCGTCTGTGGGGTCGACCGCTGGATGGAATGGACTTGAGTCGAGGACGGGTTGACTCCCCCATGCGCTCGAGCTATGTCAATAGGGGCTACCTCTTCGCCCGTACTTCATTACACATAGAAATTACAATAACGTGATGCATCAATGAACAAATACAATGAACAAATGTAATGAACAAAGTGTAACGAAGTAAGAGCGAAGAGGTAGAACGGCCTATTGACATAGCTCGAGTGCATGGGGGGAGTTGTGTAAAACCCTGGTTTGTGCCTCGGAGAGGCTGCAGGACCCAGTAAGTTCAGTAGAACTTCGGTTTCACCTCTTTTAACCATGTCGTAGCTCAGTCGATTAAGGCAGCAACTGGGATGATCTCGGACGTAGGTTCGAATCCTCGTCACGGCCCTTGTGGATTTGTTCATTGATGCATCACGTTATTGAGATTTCTGTGTGTAGTGTAGTGTCTAAACACCTAACCTAACTTAACCTATGACTATATGTGCACAATATGCTAATATATTATAATATTAATTTATTTTTGAGAAAATTCCCGTTTTGAATGAACAGCATGTTAAAATTTATGAATGCGTCTGTGGGGTCGACCGCTGGATGGAATGGACTTAAGTCGAGGACTGGTTGCAGTAGAATAACAACATATTGGAGCGAGTGAATCGGAAGGAAATGCAGAATAGAACCAGTGAGGAGTAGTGTTCTACTCTTCATCAGAGTAATGTTCTGATGTTGAGAACACTGTGTGAACATCAGAGGTCCATAACTGTTCAACACCCTCCCAGCAAGCATTAGAAATCTTGCTGGAACAAAGGTGGATGTATTCAAGAGGCACTTAGATAAGTTCATGCAAGAAGTGCCGGACCAGGGTGTTGTGCAGCTGTGACCTCTGATGTTCAGACAGTGTTCTCTGATTGTGCCTATGGCACCTCTACTCCTCACTGGTTCTATCTGCATTTCCTTCCGTACCTTTCACTCCAATATGCTGTTATTCCACTGTGTTAATTTGAGACCTGGCCCTCCAGTATTTTCCAAGTACAGAATGGAAAATGTTAACATATCTCATCTCCTTTCCAGAGAAATACCAGAAAATTCCAGAACAAATAATAGAAATACCGTCTTAAAACTGTCACATTTTGTGAACCTTGAGACGGTCTCAATGGTTTAGGTTTAGCGGTCTGTATGTATGCTGTATGTGGTCACTGTACTCCCTCTATTTCAGCAATCTCNCTCTCTCTCTCTCTCTCTCGCCCTTGTGTAGTCACGTGATCTATCTACACTCCTTATTTGAAAAAGATTGAGCTGCGGCTTCACGCGATTTGGATTCGCTGTCGAGTCTCCTAGAGCCCAGGACCCGGATTCACGAAGCAGTACGCAAGTACTTACGAACGTGTACATCTTTCCTCAATCTTTGGACGGCTGTGGTTACATTTATTAAACAGTTTACAAGCATGAAAACTTGCCAACCAACTGTTGTTATTGTTATAAACAGCCTCCGGTGCTTCGGAGCTCATTAACTGTTTAATAATTGTAAACAAAGCCGCCAAAATTGAGAAAAGATGTATAGGTTCGTAAGTGCTTGCGTAACTGCTTCGTGAATCTGGCCCCTGGTGAATGAATCCTTATTTGACTCGTCCAACTTGTCATTAACATCCATAAGTCCTTGAGAATAGTCAGAGAGGTTCTGTTATTCCCTCGCGTCACTGGCGGACCCGCAGAGCTAAGACAGAAACTCTCAATTTTTTACAATTTAAACATTTAGCAAACAACATTAGGGAGTTATCAGGGGAAAGCGCCAAGCCTTTACGACTATAGAGCACTGGGAAGGGGTCAGGATAAGGATTTGGGATGGGACGGGGGAAAGGAATGGTGCCCAACCATTTAGATGGTCGGGGATTGAACGCCGACCTGCATGAAGCGAGACCGTCACTCTACCGTCCAGCTCAAGTGGTTGGGTGGTAAAGGAGATGAAGCAGCCAGTCAAATGTTGTCTAAGGTCGACCTTCAACACTTTAATGTGTTGAGGTGAACAACTTATGAACTTATGTGCTCCTCTTGAACTTAATTAAACACGCCAGTTATTTTACACCAGGAACATACTATCCCTCCTAGCATATTCAGAATATTCAGCATATTCAGCATATTCAGCATATTCAGCATATTCAGCATATTCAGCATATTCAATTCCTCTACAATTAAAACAAACTTTGCCCCAAAGCCGTTCACACACGCCCCTACTGTGCTGGTCTGTTCTACAGCTGCGCCGTAACCTATTTAGCCCAGGATTTAACATTGTGGGTAAAAAAGGTCTAAGTAATACATTGATATATGAACAACCACTCCAGATAATGAACAATAACAAATGGGTACACATATATATGTCTTGTGTTCTTAAGTCTCCTGATGATTGTTCATCACGAACATATTCCTTGTGGTGATAAAGTTCATCCACTCTCGACACCTCCCCTGGTGGAGGAGACTGGGACCTTGACCACCTCCCCTGGTGGAGGAGACTGGGACCTTGAACACCTCCCCTGGTGGAGGAGACTGGGACCTTGACCACCTCCCCTGGTGGAGGAGACTGGGGGACCTTGACCACCTCCCCTGGTGGAGGAGACTGGGGGACCTTGACCACCTCCCCTGGTGGAGGAGACTGGGGGACCTTGACCACCTCCCCTGGTGGAGGAGACTGGGGGACCTTGACCACCTCCCCTGGTGGAGGAGACTAGGGGACCTTGACCACCTCCCCTGGTGGAGGAGACTAGGGGACCTTAACCACCTCCTCTGGTGGAGGAGACTAGGGGACCTTGACCACCTCCCCTGGTGTAGGAGACTGGGAGACCTTGACCACCTCCCCTGGTGGAGGAGACTGGGACCTTAACCACCTCCCCTGGTGGAGGAGACTGGGAGACCTTAACCACCTCCCCTGGTGGAGGAGACTAGGGGGACCTTAACCACCTCCCCTGGTGGAGGAGACTGGGAGACCTTGACCACCTCCCCTGGTGGAGGAGACTAGGGGACCTTAACCACCTCCCCTGGTGGAGGAGACTGGGGGACCTTGACCACCTCCCCTGGTGGAGGAGACTGGGGACCTTGACCACCTCCCCTGGTGGAGGAGACTGGATAAAACAATCCAGTCATCACAGACATGTCAAAAACAAACAAAAAACAAATCAGTATATCTTTATTATGTCTCATTATACTCCCAGCTCTCAGTGCGTCAGTCACGCCGCCTCACCTGACGTAACATAACGTAACCCAATAAATTACGACGATTTTTTGGTGGATTTTCTCCTGAACTTGATCATCTGTCCACTAACGTCACTCAACGTTCAAGAGGTCCGGGTTTGGTGTCCTCGGGTGATGGGGTACCTGGATGGTACTGCTTACCAGACGAGGCCAGGACTCGACCCAGCCACCTGGGGCCTGATTCACGAAGCAGTTATGCAAGCACTTACGAACGTGTACATCTTTCCTCAATCTTTGACGGCTTTGGTCACATTTATTAAACAGTTTACAAACATGAAAACTTGCCAATCAACTGTTGTTATTGTTATAAACAGCCTCCTGGTGCTTCAGAGCTCATTAACTGTTTAATAATTGTAAACAAAGCCGCCATTGATTGAGAAAAGATGTACAGGTTCGTAAGTGCTTGCGTAACTGCTTTGTGAATCTGGCCCCCTGGCTGCTCCCCGCAGCGCACCTTACCCCCTGGAACACGACATGGTAAAAGTTATACAACCTGGGAAGTTATACTGCCTCCACCGTGCCTGACACAGACGGGGGGGGGGGGGGGAGGCTCATGTCGTATACTAGGTGTACTGGGGTGTCCTTCTCCTCCAGGGGGGGGGGGTGGACGTCCTGGGATGTCATCCCCAACATGTGCTCTGACAAGACTCCTGTGGGTCTCACAAGTGTTCCTTCTCCATCTGGCTCTAATCCTCCTTGGCGCTAGGCGTCTCAGCTCACCCTGCCTGTACGGGGAGGGGGTAGTGTCCTTCTTACTCTTTGATTTGATTGTTGCCGCTGGAGGCCGCTAGTTTATTGTGCACCCCATACTCATCCTGTGAGCGGTAGCGCAAAAGCATTACAGAGGGCACAAAAGGTCTTTATCAGACCTCATTTTAGATTATTTCATAATCAATTTCATCTATCCTTCACACCTTATAGTTACAATGTCAGCTAGTTACAGAGTAAGTGCTATTTCAAGAGCTACATATTTACAGTAAGTTATCATACATTAATGGTAGGTCTTGTCGCTTCTTACTCTCACACCGTCTGTCCGCTTTTCCCTCAAACAGTTCGCTGGCTGTTGTGTCGATCGTTGTAGGCAACCTAGTGTTCAGATCACTCACAGACCACAGCCGCCTGTCACTGGCTACGGATGACTTGATCTAATCTCTTCCTGTGTCTCCGTCGTCATCTTCTAGAGTGTCGTAGACACAGCCCAACACCACAATGCTTTTAAAGTATTAACCTTCCCACACCTAATTAACTCGCTGCTCTAAGAAATATAATGGATTACAAGAAGGTCCAGATATGTGTTAGATTCCACAGTGTAATAAGTCTTAGCTTGAACTGTTCAATTGAACACCTGTCGTCTTGTGCTGGAGAGACAAAAAGCTACATAAAAATTACTTCTGTATAAGATATTGAAAAACTATAGGCTGATGTTAATAAAGTTTTCAATTGGGCAGCGGAAAATAACTTGATGTTTAACAGAGTAGTTTGCCATACCTAATTCCAGGGAATTAGGTATGTCAAAATGAAGACCTTAGACAAAACGCAGGGCCAGACCAACCGGGCTGTGGTGGGTATGTGGGTCTGCGGGCCGCAAGCAACAGCCTAGTGGACCAAACTCTTACAAGTCAAGCCTGGCCTCTGGCCGGGCTTGGGGAGTAGAAGAACTCACAGAACCCCATCAAGCAGGTATTAAGCAGTGTACAAGACACACTCAGATCTGCCCATAGTAGGAAAGCAGCTTGTGAAGGATCTGGGAATAATGATTCCTTACGATCTAACGTTTAAGGTGCATAATATAGCGTAGGTTAAACAAATGCTGGGATGGATTACCAGAACTTCCACATCCAGGGATCCCATGGCAATGTTTATACTGTTCATATCGCTTGTGGTGACCCATCTTGAGTACTGCCCAGTACTCACTTTCCCCTTCAGAGCAGGAGAGATTGCTGAGAGCTATGAACACCACCAGCTATGGACACCACCAGCTATGGACACCACCAGCTACAGACACCACCAGCTACAGACACCACCAGCTATGGACACCACCAGCTATGGACACCACCAGCTACAGACACCACCAGCTATGGACACCACCAGCTACAGACACCACCAGCTATGGACACCACCAGCTACAGACACCACCAGCTATGAACACCACCAGCTATGAACACCACCAGCTATGGACACCACCAGCTATGGACACCACCAGCTATGGACACCACCAGCTATGGACACCACCAGCTACAGACACCACCAGCTACAGACACCACCAGCTACAGACACCACCAGCTATGGACACCACCAGCTATGGACACCACCAACTATGGACACCACCAGCTACAGACACCACCAGCTACAGACACCACCAGCTATGGACACCACCAGCTACAGACACCACCAGCTATGGACACCACCAGCTACAGACACCACCAGCTACAGACACCACCAGCTACAGACACCACCAGCTATGGACACCACCAGCTATGGACACCACCAGCTACAGACACCACCAGCTACAGACACCACCAGCTACGGACACCACCAGCTACAGACACCACCAGCTATGGACACCACCAGCTACAGACACCACCAGCTACAGACACCACCAGCTACAGACACCACCAGCTACAGACACCACCAGCTATGGACACCACCAGCTATGGACACCACCAGCTATGGACACCACCAACTATGGACACCACCAGCTACAGACACCACCAGCTACAGACACCACCAGCTATGGACACCACCAGCTATGGACACCACCAGCTACAGACACCACCAGCTATGGACACCACCAGCTATGGACACCACCAGCTACAGACACCACCAGCTATGGACACCACCAGCTACAGACACCACCAGCTATGGACACCACCAGCTACAGACACCACCAGCTACAGACACCACCAGCTACAGACACCACCAGCTACAGACACCACCAGCTATGGACACCACCAGCTACAGACACCACCAGCTACAGACACCACCAGCTATGGACACCACCAGCTACAGACACCACCAGCTATGGACACCACCAGCTACAGACACCACCAGCTACAGACACCACCAGCTACAGACACCACCAGCTACAGACACCACCAGCTATGGACACCACCAGCTACAGACACCACCAGCTATGGACACCACCAGCTACAGACACCACCAGCTATGGACACCACCAGCTACAGACACCACCAGCTATGGACACCACCAGCTACAGACACCACCAGCTACAGACACCACCAGCTACAGACACCACCAGCTAGGACACCACCAGCTATGGACACCACCAGCTACAGACACCACCAGCTACAGACACCACCAGCTATGGACACCACCAGCTACAGACACCACCAGCTACAGACACCACCAGCTACAGACACCACCAGCTATGGACACCACCAGCTATGGACACCACCAGCTACAGACACCACCAGCTATGGACACCACCAGCTACAGACACCACCAGCTACAGACACCACCAGCTATGGACACCACCAGCTACAGACACCACCAGCTATGGACACCACCAGCTACAGACACCACCAGCTACAGACACCACCAGCTACAGACACCACCAGCTATGGACACCACCAGCTACAGACACCACCAGCTACAGACACCACCAGCTATGGACACCACCAGCTACAGACACCACCAGCTACAGACACCACCAGCTACAGACACCACCAGCTACAGACACCACCAGCTACAGACACCACCAGCTATGGACACCACCAGCTACAGACACCACCAGCTATGACACCACCAGCTACAGACACCACCAGCTATGGACACCACCAGCTACAGACACCACCAGCTACAGACACCACCAGCTATGGACACCACCAGCTACAGACACCACCAGCTATGGACACCACCAGCTATGGACACCACCAGCTACAGACACCACCAGCTACAGACACCACCAGCTACAGACACCACCAGCTACAGACACCACCAGCTATGGACACCACCAGCTACAGACACCACCAGCTACAGACACCACCAGCTACAGACACCACCAGCTATGGACACCACCAGCTATGGACACCACCAGCTACAGACACCACCAGCTATGGACACCACCAGCTATGACACCACCAGCTACAGACACCACCAGCTATGGACACCACCAGCTACAGACACCACCAGCTACAGACACCACCAGCTACAGACACCACCAGCTATGGACACCACCAGCTATGGACACCACCAGCTACAGACACCACCAGCTACAGACACCACCAGCTATGGACACCACCAGCTACAGACACCACCAGCTACAGACACCACCAGCTACAGACACCACCAGCTATGGACACCACCAGCTATGGACACCACCAGCTATGACACCACCAGCTACAGACACCACCAGCTCTGGACAACCCCACCAGCTACAGACACCACCAGCTACAGACACCACCAGCTACAGACACCACCAGCTACAGACACCACCAGCTAGGACACCACCAGCTATGACACCACCAGCTACAGACACCACCAGCTATGGACACCACCAGCTACAGACACCACCAGCTACAGACACCACCAGCTACAGACACCACCAGCTATGGACACCACCAGCTGGACACCACCAGCTACAGACACCACCAGCTACAGACACCACCAGCTATGGACACCACCAGCTATGAACACCACCAGCTATGGACACCACCAGCTACAGACACCACCAGCTACAGACACCACCAGCTATGGACACCACCAGCATGGACACCACCAGCTATGACACCACCAGCTATGGACACCACCCTATGGACACCACCAGCTATGGAGACACCACCAGCTATGAACACCACCAGCTATGGACACCACCAGCTATGAACACCACCAGCTATGGACACCACCAGCTACAGACACCACCAGCTACAGACACCACCAGCTACAGACACCACCAGCTATGGACACCACCAGCTATGACACCACCAGCTACAGACACCACCAGCTACAGACACCACCAGCTATGGACACCACCAGCTATGAACACACACCAGCTATGGACACCACCAGCTATGAACACCACCAGCTACAGACACCACCAGCTACAGACACCACCAGCTATGGACACCACCAGCTATGACACCACCAGCTACAGACACCACCAGCTACAGACACCACCAGCTATGGACACCACCAGCTACAGACACCACCAGCTATGGACACCACCAGCTACAGACACCACCAGCTACAGACCCACCAGCTACAGACACCACCAGCTACAGACACCACCAGCTACAGACACCACCAGCTACAGACACCACCAGCTACAGACACCACCAGCTACAGACACCACCAGCTACAGACACACCAGCTACAGACACCACCAGCTACAGACACCACCAGCTACAGACACCACCAGCTACAGACACCACCAGCTACAGACACCACCAGCTACAGACACCACAGCTACAGACACCACCAGCTACAGACACCACCAGCTACAGACACCACCAGCTACGGGCATCACCATCCAGAACACCACCATCTGGCTGGCCGCATTAACCTACGCAAATCGTCAACTGTGTGCGCCATCCGGTCATCTCCATCCGGCCAGCATCACCGGGGAGACGCAGCAAAAACATGATGCTCAGGTTTCACAATCGGTTTGGAGAGGTTACCATAGTAACGCGAGGCGATGCCGCCAGCCTCCCAGCCGGCAGGAGATGTCGGGGCCGCTGCCTGCGTACTCCGTTATTGATCATTCCCATTACATATTATAATTACTGGCTCCGGCATTGTCTCTCTCTTCGCGCACCTTTAGTTTGCAGTGTTGGAAAGGCGTTTTTCAGGCCGTTGACCGTAGATCGAGCCCCGGGAACACTCTCTCGTCCACGTGGGTATAATTAGCATACTGGGAAGCGTTTTGTAAATAAATATATAAGTAGTCGATTGCGCTTTTAAATATTATTTCTCGTGTGTTGTGTTCATATGAGCGAGCTTTAAGACTAGGAGCTACAGTGGAGTCATGTAGCGAAGTAGTCTACGTCTCGGCTTACAGTCAATTAAAGAGGCCTCTGGTTCAATCCTG
>WNGS01000523.1:57419-62419 GCA_020271785.1 Procambarus virginalis
GTCTCCATTCCTTTCACTGATGGAACCTGTTTACTCTCCCGGGAGTTAGACAACTGTTGTGGGTGGCAAGCCAGAGGAAGGCCACACTTACCTTAAGGGATACCTTACCTTGAGAGTTGTTCGGGGTTTAGTTCTCCCGCGGCGGTCGTCGACCAGGCCTCCTGGTTAGCGAGACTGATCAACCAGGCTGATAGGACGCAGGCCTGCTCGCAGCCTGACGATTTGAGTCACAGCCTGGTTGATCAGGTATCCTTTAGAGGTGTTTGTCAAGTTCTCTCTTGAAAGCTGTGGAGGGGTCGGCCAGTTGTGCCCTTATGTGTAGTGGAAGCGTTTTGAACAGTCTCGGGCCTCTGATGTTGAATAGTTCTCTCTTTGACACTGTGAGGTGGTCGGCAAGTTATGTCCCCTATTTAGTGAGGGTTCAGTCGGCTCGATGCGTAGTCTTGACCTTGTGAGTGGCCTTAGCCTTTAGTGAGCTGTGAACGTCGGCCTCTGATGTTGATAGTTCTCTCTTGAACACTGTGAGGGGTCGGCCAGTTATGTCCCTTTGTGTAGTAGAAGCGTATTGAAACAGTCTCGGGCCTCATGTAGTTTTGTGTGATGTCGCAGTATCTCATTGTGCTCTGAACATCTCGGGCTCATGTTGTCTCTTGACACTGTGGGGTCGGCCAGTTACCACTTCGTATGAACGTGACGCGGCCCGTGTTGATATCTTGAACATGTGAGTGGCCATTAGTCCATAGTGTGTGAAGGTTAACAGCTCGCCTCATGTGATGCCTTGAAACGTGAGGTCCGTTAGCTATGTAGGACGTGCAAGTTCGCTCTGATGTGACTCTCAGAGTACCTGTTTGCACTCTCTGCCTTTCAACGTGGGTATTCTGCCACATCCTAGGCCATGCCTTCTGGTCTCATGTGGTGTTATTTCTGTGTGCAGGTTTGGGACCAGCCCCTCTACTAGTTTTCAAGTGTAAATTATGATGTATCTCTCCCGCCTGCGCTCAAGGGAGTACAGATTTAGACTCTTTAGTCGGTCCATAGTAGTTTAGATATTTTACTGAGTGGATTCTAGCAGTAAAGGATATCTCTGCACGCTCTCCAGGTCAGCCAATTTCTCCAGCTTTGAAAGGGGCTGTCATTGTGCAGCAGTACTCCCACTCTAGAGAGCACAAGCGTTTTGAAATAGTCTCATCATCGGTATCTAGCATCTCGTAGTGAAAAGTTCTTGTTATCTAACGTGTCCATTTTCTCTTGCAGTTGTGACGGCTACTTTATTGTGTTCTTTAAAGGTAATGCCTTCCGACATGAAGTACAACCAGATTCTTACATTGCCTTTTCGTACTATGTTATGATTTGCCTGAGCTTTGTACTGGTTTCCGTTCTCTTATATTTTTCATTTTTTCCGTAGCGCATGAGCTGGAACTTATCTTCCGTCTCCTTCTTTTCTGGCGAAGAATGAGACGGCGGGCTTCCAGAGGGGTCCGTGGGTTATTGATGCATGGTTGGTCAGACCGGGGGTGCATCATGTTTGTGTGTCCGGGGGACGGGGTTGGGTTGATCCAATATCCTCGTTCCCTGTTCCTGGGCACTGGTCTGTCAGGTCATCTGCAAGGTTATCAAGTCTAGCCAGTCTATGGTTGGCCTTCGTGCCATGATGTTCAGAAGTTTGCGGCTTCTTGCTGCGGTTTTTGGGATGTGTCTTGGGCTGCTGACATTGGGACACGGGGGCTTTAGCATTTGAATGGAGTCCTGGCTGCCTGTTATCTCGTTAATGTTCTGAGCAGACTTGTGTGTCCTTGGGGCGTTGATTGCAGCCAGTTGTCCTGTTTTTGTCTTGAGGCACGAGGTGCTGCCGTCTCCCAGGTAGTCCCTCTTTTACTTATCTTTACGTATCTAGCTCCAGGTAGCTGACGGGGCTCCCTCAGAAACCAGAGTTGAATGTAGTGAAACGCCATTTTCTGGGTGAGCCCCCAGAGGCTCCCTGGCACCCTCCCTCCCTTCGTTCGGTGCATTTTGTTTTCCATTGATCAGTCGCCGAACTGGTGATCTAGCGGCTGGCTCGGTGGGGCACGGACCTCTCCCTCCCTCTCCAGAGGTGTGTTGGGGGGTGGGGAGGCGGCATGAATGAGCGCATGTAGGGTTGATCATTTGCTTGTTACCTGTTTTCTTAGGAGAAGTTCTTGGGCTCTGTTCAGTCTTGGGTTACAATTTTCTACCAGTGAGGTCTGTTTGGTGCGCCTTCCTTTCTGGGGTGCCCAACCCTGGTCGATGGCAGACAAGAATATACTCTCAGAGGGGAGTTTTCATAGGCCATTGCTCCCTTCACCTCTTTAAGGAACCAGGTTCTGGCTCATGGTTTCTGGTAGGCAAGAACTCCGTATGACTGAAGCCAAGACTAATAAAGCTGATATCAGTCCGATAGCTCCAGGGAGCTGATGGGGTACTAGAAAATGGCATTTCATTACATTCAGCTCTGGTTTTTTACATGATTATGAAGATTATCAACTGTTAATAAAATATAACTTGTTAAGAAATTCAATATTTCTTTAATATACAAATATAAGGCATGTTTTTACAGCATTACGTGGTGGAGCTGGTGAAGCCTATATACACTGCTCTGGGCTGGACAGATGCTGGAGATCATTGCAGAAGTGAGTGTATATACAGTTCTCATGTTGGGATAGCAGTGTTGAAAGTGTTAAGGAAACTCTAATACATTCAACACTTCTATACCCAACAAGACAACTTTGTTGTTGGGTATAGCAGTGTTGAATATATCAAGTTCGGCTGTGTATACCACCATAGAAGGCTGTGTATGCCCAATAGAAGACTGTGTATGCCACCATAGAAGGCTGTGTATGCCACAAAAGATGGGCTGTGTATGCCAGCATAGAAGGGCTGTGTATGCCACCATAGAAGGCTGTGTATGCCACAATAGAGGGCTGTGTATACCACCATAGAAGGCTGTGTATGCCACAATAGAAGACTGTGTATGCCACCATAGAAGGCTGTGTATGCCACAATAGATGGGCTGTGTATGCCAGCATAGAAGGGCTGTGTATGCACCATAGAAGGCTGTGTATGCCACCATAGAAAACTGTGTATGCCACCATAGAAGGCTGTGTATGCCACATAGAGGGTTGTGTATGCCAGCATAGAAGGGCTGTTTATGCCACCATAGAAGGCTGTGTATGCCACAATAGATGGGCTGTGTATACCACCATAGAAGGCTGTGTATGCCACCATAGAAGGGCTGTGTATGCCACCATAGAAGGGCTGTGTATGCCACCATAGAAGGGTGTGTATGCCACCATAGAAGGGCTGTGTATGCCACCATAGAAGGGCTGTGTATGCCACCATAGAAAGCTGTGTATTCCACAATAGATGGGCTGTGTATACCACCACAGAAGGCTGTGTATGCCACAATAGAAGGGCTGTGTAAGCCACCATAGAAGACTGTGTATGCCACCATAGAAGACTGTGTATGCCACCATAGAAGACTGTGTATGCCACCATAGAAGGCTGTGTATGCCACCATAGAAGGGCTGTGTATGCCACCATAGAAGGCTGTGTATGCCACCATAGAAGGGCTGTGTATGCCACCATAGAAGGCTGTGTATGCCACCATAGAAGGCTGTGTATGCCACCATAGAAGGGCTGTGTATGCCACCATAGAAAGCTGTGTATGCCACAATAGATGGGCTGTGTATGCCACCATAGAAGGCTGTGTATGCCACCATAGAAGGCTGTGTATGCCACCATAGAAGGGCTGTGTATGCCACCATAGAAGGCTGTGAATGCCACAATAGATGGGCTGTGTATACCACCATAGAAGGCTGTGTATGCCACAATAGAAGACTGTGTATGCCACCATAGAAGCTGTGTATGCCACTATAGATGGGCTGTGTATGCCACATGAAGGGCTGTGTATGCCACCATAGAAGGCTGTGTATGCCACCATAGAAGACTGTGTATGCCACCATAGAAGACTGTGTATGCCACCATAGAAGACTGTGTATGCCACCATAGAAGGCTGTGTATGCCACAATAGCTGGGCTGTGTATGCCAGCATAGAAGGGCTGTGTATGCCACCATAGAAGGCTGTGTATGCCACAATAGATGGGCTGTGTATACAACCATAGAAGGCTGTGTATGCCACAATAGAAGGGCTGTGTAAGCCACCATAGAAGCTGTGTATGCCACCATAGAAGACTGTGTATGCCACCATAGAAGGGCTGTGTATGCCACCATAGAAGGGCTGTGTATGCCACCATAGAAGGCTGTGTATGCCACCATAGAAGGGCTGTGTATGCCACCATAGAAGGGCTGTGTATGCCACCATAGAAGGCTGTGTATGCCACCATAGAAGACTGTGTATGCCACCATAGAAGCTGTGTATGCCACCATAGAAGACTGTGTATGCCACCATAGAAGACTGTGTATGCCAGCATGGAAGGGCTGTGTATGCCACCATAGAAAGCTGTGTATGCCACCATAGAAGACTGTGTATGCCACCATAGAAGACTGTGTATGCCACCATAGAAGACTGTGTATGCCACCATAGAAGGGCTGTGTATGCCACCATAGAAGGGCTGTGTATGCCACCATAGAAGACTGTGTATGCCACCATAGAAGACTGTGTATGCCACCATAGAAGGGCTGTGTATGCCACCATAGAAGGCTGTGTATGCCAACATTCAAGTGGTTGTATATTGGTGAATGGGTCTTTGGGGGTCGACCGCTGGATGGAATGGACATGGTCTGAGGACGGGTAGCCTTCGTCTACAAATATAAATTATTGCCAACAAAATCAAAACACTAAACCTAACCTAACCTAGACTAGCCTGGCCAAACCTAACCTAACCTAATCTAATCTAACCTATCCTGCACATGACTGTACACAAAACAATAGTATGTTGTTTAAGATTCGCTACTTGGAACAAAAAGTTCCAAGTAGCACGGGCTATGGTGAGCCCGTAAACAATAGTTTAGAGTGAATTATA
>WNGS01000523.1:64919-70633 GCA_020271785.1 Procambarus virginalis
GTTGAGAGGCGGGCCGAAAGAGCCAAGCTCAACCCCCGCAAGCACAACTAGGTGAACACAACTAGGTGAACACACTAGGTGAGTACATGAGGGGAGCGGTGCCCCACGACCCGCCAGTTCCTCATCCTAGGCTAAGATTACATCTTCATGATCTGGTGGACGTTAAACCCGCTTACGATTCTCCCTCCTATCCTCCCTCTCCTCCTTGGTCTCTTCCACCTCCCGTCGCTCCTTGTCCTCCTCTTCCTTGCCCCCCCCCCTCTATCCCCCCACTGCGCATATCCGTACGGAATATTCTGGTTCTGTGTGTTCTGTGCGGGTTGTGTTCCGCCGTATAATCTACATATGTTCCCGGAGCTGCGTTACTCTGGGGGAATATTCTTAATTTCATTTGCATTTCATGTAGATTTGGTAAGTGCAATTTTATTCTCACTTTTCATATTGGACACCAGAACGGCTTTGTTGCTGCCTGGGTGGTCAAGGGAGGGGTGTGGGGTGGGTGGGGGGAGGGAAAGTTGGGGTGGGGGGTTGGAGACTTGTAATTGGGTGGGGTTAGTGTGTATTTATTTATGGCTTAACTACTTACGTTCTGGTGGTTCCCAGAAACAACGTCCCTGCGGCCCGGTCTCTGACCAGGCTTCCTGGTTGGTGGACTGATCAACCAGGCTGTTGGACGCGGCTGCTCGCAGCCTGACGTATGAGTCACAGCCTGGTTGATCTGGTATCCTTTGGAGATGTTGATCAAGTTCTCTCTTGAACACTGTGAGGGGTCGGCCAGTTATGCCCCTTATGTGTAGTGGAAGCGTGTTGAACAGTCTCGGGCCTCTGATGTTGATAGTTCTCTCTTGAACACTGTGAGGGGTCGACCAGTTATGTCCCTTATGTGTAGTGGAAGCGTGTTGAACAGTCTCGGGCCTCTGATGTTGATAGTTCTCTCTTGAACACTGTGAGGGGTCGGCCAGTTATGTCCCTTATGTGTAGTGGAAGCGTGTTGAACAGTCTCGGGCCTCTGATGTTGATAGTTCTCTCTTGAACACTGTGAGGGGTCGACCAGTTATGTCCCTTATGTGTAGTAGAAGCGTGTTGAACAGTCTCGGGCCTGTGATGTTGATAGTTCTCTCCTGAACACTGTGAGGGGTCGGCCAGTTATGTCCCTTATGTGTAGGGGAAGCGTGTTGAACAGTCTCGGGCCTCTGATGTTGATAGTTCTCTCTCAGAGTATCTATTGCACCTCTGCTTTTCAACGGGGGTATTCTGCACATCCTGCCATGTCTTCTGGTCTCATGTGATGTTATTTCTGTGTGCAGGTTTGGGACCAGCCCTCTAATATTTTCCACGTGTAAATTATTATATATCTCTCCCGCCTGCGCTCAAGAGAATACAGATTTAGGCTCTTTAGTCGGTCCCAATAGTTTAGATGTTTTACTGAGTTGATTCTAGCAGTAAAGGATCTCTGCACGCTCTCCAGGTCAGCAATTTGTCCAGCTTTGAAAGGGGCTGTCATTGTGCAGCAGTACTCCACTCTAGAGAGCACTAGCGTCTTGAAGAGTATCATCATCGGTACAGCATCCCTCACTCGCAACATTGCTTCTCTCTCTCGTTGCTGGTGAGGTACAAGTCCCTCAGTCTCATAGCTCTGCCGTTAGAGTATTTGTACTTCAGTTCTTGGGTCCTGCCTCTCGCTCTTTAATCGACAAACATCTGTAGTGTGTTTCTGTAACCTTGTAATGATCTTGGTCTTGATCTTGATAATGATTTCTGTAATAATCTCGGAAGCGACATCTTCCTCTGTCGCTTCCAAGATCATTCGACCTGTTCCTCCCCTTCTCCTCTCTCTCTCTCTCTCTCTCTCTCCTCTCTCTCTCTCTCTCTCTCTCTCTCTCTCTCTCTCTCTCTCTCTCTCTCTCTCTCTCTCTCTCTCTCTCTCTCTCTCTCTCTCTCTCTCAATCAGACGAATGTTCACAGGTGAGAGATCTCCAGTGTCCGCCATGATGCTCGTCTCTGAGATCTCTCTCAGGGATGGAACATCTCTCAGCTATGGTCCATGAGACGTCCTGATCCTCGCGTTTAATCTCGCAAAAGATTTTAATTTTCGCATCTGCTTCACCCCAGCACTGTCCCAGCCCTGTCCCAGCACTGTCCCAGCTCTGTCCCAGCACTGTCCCAGCTCTGTCCCAGCACTGTCCCAGCACCGTCCAAGCACTGTCCCAGCACTGTCCCAGCTCTGTCCCAGCACTGTCCCAGCTCTGTCCCAGCACTGTCCCAGCTCTGTCCCAGCACCGTCCCAGCACCGTCCCAGCACCGTCCCAGCACCGTCCCAGCACCGTCCCAGCACTGTCCCAGCACCGTCCCAGCACCGTCCCAGCACCGTCCCAGCACCGTCCCAGCACCGTCCCAGCACCGTCCCAGCTCCGTCCCAGCACCGTCCCAGCACCGTCCCAGCACCGTCCCAGCACCGTCCCAGCACCGTCCCAGCTCCGTCCCAGCACCGTCCCAGCACCGTCCCAGCACCGTCCCAGCACCGTCCCAGCACTGTCCCAGCACTGTCCCAGCACCGTCCTAGCACTGTCCCAGCACTGTTCCAGCACCGTCCTAGCACCGTCCCAGCACTGTCCCAGCACTGTCCCAGCACCGTCCCAGCACTGTTCCAGCACCGTCCTAGCACTGTCCCAGCACTGTCCCAGCACTGTCCCAGCACTGTCCCAGCACCGTCCCAGCACTGTCCCAGCACCGTCCCAGCACTGTCCCAGCACTGTCCCAGCACCGTCCTAGCACCGTCCTAGCACCGTCCCAGCACTGTCCCAGCACTGTCCCAGCACTGTCCCAGCACCGTCCTAGCACCGTCCCAGCACCGTCCTAGCACTGTCCCAGCACTGTCCCAGCACTGTCCCAGCACTGTTCCAGCACCGTCCTAGCACCGTCCCAGCACCGTCCCAGCACTGTCCCAGCACCGTCCCAGCACTGTCCCAGCACTGTCCCAGCACTGTCCAGCACTGTCCTTAGCACTGTCCCAGCACCGTCCTAGCACTGTCCCAGCTCCGTCCCAGCACTGTCCCAGCACCGTCCTAGCACTGTCCCAGCACTGTCCCAGCACTGTCCCAGCACCGTCCTAGCGCTGTCCCAGCTCCGTCCCAGCACTGTCCCAGCACCGTCCTAGCACTGTCCCAGCAC
This sequence comes from Procambarus virginalis, assembly GCA_020271785.1. NCBI lineage: Eukaryota > Metazoa > Arthropoda > Malacostraca > Decapoda > Cambaridae > Procambarus > Procambarus virginalis. The sequence continues at coordinate 68,091 of WNGS01000523.1, forward strand.
CGTCCTAGCACTGTCCCAGCACCGTCCTAGCACTGTCCCAGCACCGTCCCAGCACTGTCCCAGCACCGTCCTAGCACTTCCCAGCACCGTCCTAGCACTGTCCCAGCACCGTCCCAGCACTGTCCCAGCACCGTCCTAGCACTGTCCCAGCACCGTCCTAGCACTGTCCCAGCACTGTCCCAGCACTCTCCCAGCACCGTCCTAGCACTGTCCCAGCACCGTCCTAGCACTGTCCCAGCACCGTCCTAGCACTGTCCCAGTACCGTCCCAGCACTGTCCCAGCACTGTCCCAGCACTGTCCCAGCACCGTCCCAACACTGTCCCAGCACCGTCCCAGCACTGTCCCAGCACCGTCCCAGCACCGTCCCAGCACCGTCCCAGCACTGTCCCAGCACCGTCCCAGCACTGTCCCAGCACCGTCCCAGCACTGTCCCAGCACCGTCCCAGCACTGTCCCAGCACCGTCCCAGCACTGTTCCAGCACCGTCCTAGCACTGTCCCACACCGTCCTAGCACTGTCCCAGCACCGTCCTAGCACTGTCCCAGCACTGTTCCAGCACCGTCCTAGCACCGTCCCAGCACTGTCCCAGCACTGTCCAGCACTGTCCCAGCACACCGTCCCAGCACTGTCCCAGCACCGTCCTAGCACTGTCCCAGCACTGTCCCAGCACTGTCCCAGCACTGTCCCAGCACCGTCCCAGCACTGTCCCAGCACCGTCCCAGCACTGTCCCAGCACTGTTCCAGCACCGTCCTAGCACCGTCCTAGCACCGTCCCAGCACTGTCCCAGCACTGTCCCAGCACTGTCCCAGCACCGTCCTAGCACCGTCCTAGCACCGTCCTAGCACTGTCCCAGCACTGTCCCAGCACTGTCCCAGCACTGTTCCAGCACCGTCCTAGCACCGTCCTAGCACCGTCCCAGCACTGTCCCAGCACCGTCCCAGCACTGTCCCAGCACTGTCCCAGCACTGTCCTAGCACTGTCCCAGCACTGTCCCAGCACCGTCCTAGCACTGTCCCAGCTCCGTCCCAGCACTGTCCCAGCACCGTCCTAGCACTGTCCCAGCACTGTCCCAGCACTGTCCCAGCACCGTCCTAGCGCTGTCCCAGCTCCGTCCCAGCACTGTCCCAGCACCGTCCTAGCACTGTCCCAGCACCGTCCTAGCACTGTCCCAGCACCGTCCTAGCACTGTCCCAGCACCGTCCCAGCACTGTCCCAGCACCGTCCTAGCACTGTCCCAGCACCGTCCTAGCACTGTCCCAGCACCGTCCCAGCACTGTCCCAGCACCGTCCTAGCACTGTCCCAGCACCGTCCTAGCACTGTCCCAGCACTGTCCCAGCACCTCCCAGCACCGTCTAGCACTGTCCCAGCACCGTCCTAGCACTGTCCCAGCACCGTCCTAGCACTGTCCCAGCACCGTCCCAGCACTGTCCCAGCACCGTCCCAGCACTGTCCCAGCCCGTCCTAGCACTGTCCCAGCTCCGTCCCAGCACTGTCCAGCACCGTCCCAGCACTGTCCCAGCACCGTCCCAGCACTGTCCCAGCACCGTCCTAGCACTGTCCCAGCACTGTCCCAGCACCGTCCCAGCACTGTCCCAGCACCGTCCAGCACTGTCCCAGCACCGTCCCAGCACTGTCCCAGCACCGTCCCAGCACTGTCCCAGCACCGTGAATGAACCGAATGAATGAATGAATGAATGAATGAATGAATGAGAATGCTTCCTTCCGACACATTCATTTCCGTCTAGTTATAAATAAAGACTAATCTAGTAAATATAAATCATAATACTAACAATATCAGTACTAGATATATACTTATAAATTATATCTACAATCACTACAATTGTTGTATTAAATAATTTCATATACATGGTAGCGATTCCCCGCTAAAAAAAAACATTAAGATAATAGCAATTAGAAATGTATTGTATTCTGTCGCTTACAAGACTGTATGTCAAGACTGAGACGGTGAAGGACCTCTTAAAAATTAATTAAGAGGCAAGCGAGAGGGTCAACGTCGTATAATGACTTGTAACTCGCAGTCCCATGGGCCTGTGAAGAAGCCAAAGACATCAAGCCGATCTTAATATAAGACTATAAGTATAAGTTAAACTTCATATAAGACCTCTTGTCCTATATAAGGCATCGTCCATTCGACCCGACGAGGCAGCTCCAGTTTAATATCCACCCCAAGCTCATTCATATACATGTTTAACCTAAGCTTGAAACAATCAAATAATCCTCCCTCGTTTATTATGTCACCCGATAATTGGGTCCTTAAATCAGCGGCCCCATTCCTAATTCGTATTTACCAAGGTCTTTCCTGATTCTAAACTTATCTAATTTATATACATTGTCTTCGTATTTCTGTTGTGTGTTAGTGTCCTATTAATATATCCCCTTGTAATACCCTACAAATTAAATATGCTGTAAAGTATACATAGAGAGATCATTCACGGTCGTTTTCACTTCTTTCGTAAACATGCTCACCGTTATACTATTGAGCTATACAAATTCCTCTGAATTGTGTAGGTACCTGGAGAA
>WNGS01000523.1:90999-102608 GCA_020271785.1 Procambarus virginalis
AGGAAGGAACAGGTGTTTATAATACAGGAAGGATACATGGTGTTTATAATACAGGAAGGAAACGATTATTTAAAGTGTCCTCTCCTAACCTAACCGACTAAGCCAAAACGGAAAACGTGACAGAACGTCACTTTCGTCAGCCGCTTCCATTCTCTAGTACGACAATTTATGCCTTAATAATGCATACGAGCGAAAAGCGACGTTCTTTGTAAGAAGACATGTTGGTTGGAGATCGTCGAAGTAGACATTCCACAATAGAGGGGCCAAGCATGCCACCCTGCGGTATGCTGGCACCAACTGTGTGGTTTTCACATTCTGCTCTATTTAGGCCCTACTCTATACATTCTATTCTTGAAGGAAGCCTCTTTTCTTAGCACTAAAATGGAACCGGAAACGCAAAGTGCTTGAAGCTTTACTAGTAATCCAGAGTGTTAAATCCAATCGAAACATCCTTCAGTGTCTCGAGCAGCAGCTCAGCTTACACTTCAGACTTATCCAGTGACTAATGCCATTTAGTGGAGAGAGACTTAGCAAGAGGTCAACAGCAGAACTACCTGTTCTAAAACCACATTGACACATAGTAACCGATGAGGGTAAAAAGAAAAATGCTGCCATTTGCCGAGAGAATAATGTCTTGAAAATTTGTTCAGTAATTGAGCAGCAGTAATACTGGTTGGTAGTTGATGACTGTTGATGGAATCTTCCCGTTGTGGACTTGAAGCGCATCTGCCTTCTTACATGAGGAGGTTCAGATTCCTTGAGTTAGGTAGAGTTGTGTGAGGAGCGAAGCAGTCTGGTCTACGTAATTGTTGTAACAGTCCACAGATTTCGTTAATATCTTCTCCCAGCCTTGTCTTCGGCTTTGGCAGCCACAGGGCATCGATAGCCAAACCATGGCTGACAAGAAGATAGCCAAACCATGGCTGACCAGAAGATAACCAAACCATGGCCGACAAGAAGATAGCCAAACCATGGCTGACCAGAAGATAACCAAACCATGGCTGACCAGAAGACTTTGTTACATTCGGTCGGTGAGGCGTAGTGTTACTGGAGGTACAGTGAGCGACTCGTGAGTGCATTTGTTTGTTTATTTACATCACCCCTTGAACAAGGCGTTCCAGAGTGATGTAAACAAACTCAGTTGCACTCACCTCAGTGCTGAGAGTTGGCCAGTTTCCTCTGTGGCAAAGCCAGGCTGTCGGAGTTGATTCTTCACGCTGATATCATTCTGGGTTGCTAATGTAACTAAGGCAGCCTGGCGGTCTGATGCACCAGCATATCTCAGGGGTCTACAATGTATAATGCTTGAAGGTAAATGAATAATTTACAACAGAATCAGGGAAGAACCTGAAATATGAATTGAGAAGATCACAAAATTGTCCAGTTCGAATACTGGAAAGAGATTATCAAACGCCAGTAGTGAAAAGTATGACTACGGACGTGTGCAACACTTGAGCAGGGGAGGGGCTAAATGCCTCACCTGCTCAGGAGTTGTGCACGGTCGTAGTCATACTTTTCACTACTAACGCCCTCTATAAGATATTCTGGTTGAGGTCCCCAACAATTATAATGTGCTGACATTTACAATACATTCGTAGAGAGTCAAGATTGTCCATCGGGAAATTGATTGGGGAAGCCCATTAATGTCTCTACATTGCACACACCAGATTGATTGTTCTTAGCCTGAAGAATATAATTTCCGAGTCATCAGGGATAACATAAACAATAGCTTGGGCATTTGCTGATTTGCTAAAAGAAACTGCAGACTCCTCAGCCAGGCGAGCCACGACGTGACCATGGGGTATAGCCAGTAATCTTGCTAAAGTTCTCAGGAGTCCTGTCCCCCCCCCTTGTCTACTTGCCCCTTCCCTGTCTACTCGTCCCCCTGTCTACTTGCCTAATTGTTTTAAGATAATCATGCTTTCCCAGTTCCTTCTTCCAGTGAGATTTGTTGTTGTTATAGATTCAGCTACTCGGAACAAGTTCCAAGTAGCACGGGCTATGGTGAGCCCGTAGTATAGGAAAGCTCTCATTTGTTATGAGTCAATTTCGGGGGGGGGGGGGAATGTTGGTCAGATGAGGGAAGATGACCTCAATGGTACCAGTATATAAGGACGAGGAGACGCTGAACTAACTTGTTACTGACAAGCATCTCCCATGCAAGGTAATCGGGAAGATGATGATGGTAGGGCCAGTCCTCTCATGTGGGCCACTGTCAGCGGTCCAGTCCTCTCACGTGGGCCACTGTCAGCGGTCCAGTCCTCTCATGTGGGCCACTGTCAGCGGTCCAGTCCTCTCATGTGGGCCACTGTCAGCGGTCCAGTCCTCTCATGTGGGCCACTGTCAGTGGTCCAGTCCTCTCATGTGGGCCACTGTCAGCGGTCCAGTCCTCTCATGTGGGCCACTGTCAGCGGGCCAGTCCTCTCATGTGGGCCACTGTCAGCGGTCCAGTCCTCTCATGTGGGCCACTGTCAGCGGTCCAGTCCTCTCATGTGGGCCACTGTCAGCGGTCCAGTCCTCTCATGTGGGCCACTGTCAGCGGTCCAGTCCTCTCATGTGGGCCACTGTCAGCGGTCCAGTCCTCTCATGTGGGCCACTGTCAGCGGTCCAGTCCTCTCATGTGGGCCACTGTCAGCGGTCCAGTCCTCTCATGTCGGCCACTGTCAGCGGTCCAGTCCTCTCATGTGGGCCACTGTCAGCGGTCCAGTCCTCTCATGTGGGCCACTGTCAGCGGTCCAGTCCTCTCATGTGGGCCACTGTCAGCGGTCCAGTCCTCTCATGTGGGCCACTGTCAGCGGTCCAGTCCTCTCATATGGGCCACTGTGTCAGCGACTCAATATTCTATAATTTACGTTCAACCTCTCAGGGAATTATATGAAATCTGTGAGTCAAAATGTGGCGAGAGCTAAACCAGGCTGGTGTTGTGATATTCTATGTTGACGCTACACAGGAGGGTACAGGAGCAGACGACTGCTGACTCCTGTTAGCTGGCTGAGAGCTTTCCCTTCCCATAGCTCATGGTATGCCTTACCCTACTAGTTTTACACAGGAGGGTACAGGAGCAGACGACTGTTGACTCCTGTTAGCAGGCTGAGAGCTTCCCTTCCCATAGTTCATGGTAAGCCTTACCCTACTAGTTTTACACAGGAGGGTACAGGAGCAGACGACTGCTGACTCCTGTTAGCTGGCTGAGAGCTTTCCCTTCCCATAGTTCATGGTAAGCCTTACCCTACTAGTTTTACACAGGAGGGTACAGGAGCAGACGACTGCTGACTCCTGTTAGCTGGCTGAGAGCTTTTCCTTCCCATAGTTTATGGTAAACCTTACCCTACTAGTTTTACACAGGAGGGTACAGGAGCAGACGACTGCTGACTCCTGTTAGCTGGCTGAGAGCTTTCCCTTCCCATAGTTCATGGTAAGCCTTACCCTACTAGTTTTACACAGGAGGGTACAGGAGCAGACGACTGTTGACTCCTGTTAGCTGGCTGAGAGCTTTCCCTTCCCATAGCTCATGGTAAGCCTTACCCTACTAGTTTTACACAGGAGGGTACAGGAGCAGACGACTGTTGACTCCTGTTAGCTGGCTGAGAGCTTTCCCTTCCCATAGCTCATGGTAAGCCTTACCCTACTAGTTTACCCTCGAACTTGACCCGTCAGTGAATTTGAAACCAGGTCTCCAATTACTGCTGAGTGAACAGGGGCGGACAGTTGAAGATTAGTGACTAGTCACTGCTCCCTGACTAGGGATCGAACCCTGACGGTTTGACTACGACTCTTACTACTACTGCGATCCCTTACGTGACTAGTATATGGTTGCACGATTTTCAGCAGATGCATTTACTCTCTCTCTCTGTCTCCCCCCCCCTAACATCTTGCGTCGTATCTCATAAGCTTTGTAATTTTCAGTTTAAGTGACCGTTTCCTTCCCGCCAAACACGACGAAACTACAACGTTGCTACAACGCTGCTGCAACGTTCGGACACGTTTTAACAGCATTTAACAATTGTAAAAACCAATATAACCAGTTGTAGCAAAGTTCTAATACGTCATAAAAGCGATATAACAAGATGTAACCAATTTTGTACAAGTTGTAACGATGGAATCATATGGACCGTTACGCTGAGTGTTTGTGGGGTTATTCTCTGGTAATCATATTATCCTCTGTTGCTTCTCCACTTAACAGATCATTTTCGTTCGAGGCAGCTCCTCTTTCTCTGATCTGACGCTCATGAAATCATCTGTCGAGTTCCTCACGTACTTTCTAATCATTCTCTGTGAATATTGTGAACATGTCCTCTACCTCTCCTTATTTGCAATGAAACTTTAAAGTGGTATTTGTCCCCTAATGTTGCTGCTGGGATGATGTGGCTGGTTCTACAATATATATATATGCTCTTTATTTCATATTGCCTCTCTTCTTCTTTTTGGATTCTATAGTGCTCGTTCCTTGGTTCTTGTGCCTTTCTCTTTCTCACTTCCTTCTCTCAATCTTTGTGGTATCTATTTTATCCCTTGCATCACATGTGGGACCTTTGCTTCCTTATGCAGCAGTTTAACCTTTGTTTCCTGTCATTTATAATAATTTACGGGCTCTCCATAGCCCGTGCTACTTGGAACTTTGTTCCAGGTAGCAAATCTTTAACAACATGCCATTTATTATTATTTGAATTGCAAACATTTACCATTCATTAGCTCCCTCTCAGCGCTTACGTGCAAGGAAGTCCACAATTACCTGATGACACTTCCTGTAGACTCGTGTGTCTCATTATATTCGCGAGAGAAATTATTTCATTAACTCACAGTTTCCACTTATGCATGCCGGGTTTTCACCTTAAGTTTCCTATTGAAAATGCCTCATTACGCAGTGATCCTTCATTTCCAAGAGTTGGAGGTGACAAAAAGGCTATAGGCCCTGATGGAATATCGCCATGAATACTAAAGGAAGGAGCAGAAGCACTGTGCCTGCTACTCTCCATGGTGAATAACAAATCACTGGTAACCGGTGAACTGTCAAAAATTTGGAAGACGGCAAACGTAGTCCCGATATACAAGGGGGGATAGACAGAAGGCACTGAACTACAGGCGAGTGTCCCTAACTTGCATACCATGCAAGTTGATGGAGAAAATTGTGTGAAAAAAAGCTAGTGGAACATCTGGAGCGAAGGAACTTTGTGACACAACACCAACATGGTTTCAGGGATGGCAGGTCCTGCCTCACAGGATTAAATGAATTCTACGATCAGGCAACAAGAATCAGACAAGAATGAGAGGGGTTTCCTCTTACTGTTTGCTGATGATGCAAAAATTATGAGGAGGATTAATACGGAGGAAGACAGTATGAGGCTACAAGATGACCTAGACAGACTGAATGAATGGTCCAACAAATGGCTACTAAAGTTCAACCCGAGTAAATCTAAGGTAATGGAACTAGGCGGTGAAAACAGGAGGCCAGACGCAGGATACAGAATAGGAGATGAAGTCTTTCATAAAATGGACAGAGACAAATATCACACCAAACTTGTCTCCTTAAGCCCAAATCAGAAGAATAACATCTGCGACGTGTGCATGGCTGGCTAACATCAGAACTGACTTCAGGGACCTGTGTAAGGAATCATTCAGAACCTTGTATACCACATATGTCAGACCAATCCTGGAGTATGCGGCCCCAGCATGGAGCCCGTACCTTGTCAAGCACAAGGCGAAGCTGGAAAAAGTTCAGAGGGATGCCACTGGGCTAGTCCCAGAACTAAGAGGCATGAGTTACGAGGACAGTCTGCGTGAAATACACCTCATGACAGAGTATACCTCTGGCCCCAAACTGAGATGGCGTGAGATCGATGTGGCAAAGCAAAAGAGTAAGGGGAGACATATTTTGTTTTTTTGCAGGGATATCCCTGCGCGGGCCCTAAGCCTCTGGCTGGCCCACTAAGGGGGAGACATAATCACTACCTGCAAAATTCTCAGAGGATTTGACAGGGTAGATAAAGATACCCTGTTAACACGGGTGGTACGCGAACAAGGGGACACAGGTGGAAACCGAGTACCCACATGAGCCACAGAGACGTTAGCAAGAATTTTTTCAGTGTCAGAGTAGGTAACAGGTGGAATGCATTAGGAAGTGATGTGGTGGAGGATGACTCCATACACAGTTTCAAGTGTTGATATGATAGAGCCCAGTAGGGTCAGGAACCTGTACACTGTTGATTGACAGTTGAGAGGCGGGACAAAAGAGCCAGAGCTCAACCCCCGCAAGCACAATTAGGTGAGTACACACACTTGTTCATTCGTGCACTAGTATTGTTCTTCACTCGTGCACTGGCAGAAGGGCGTGAGTGCACGACCACCATTGCTCCACATGCTCCGACACGACTAAGGAATTTGTATTGTCGTCCGCAAAGATGTTAGGCTTTGAAGGTTTTGTTTTCTAATGTTGTCTTAAACTTAGTTACTGTCTTACAAATATAATTTAACACGAGGGAAGTCCGAAGCTGTTAAGGACAATCAGAGCCAACGAGTACTCGAGAACGGGCAATCAGAACTAAGAGCGCTTTCGAACAGGTACTCAGAGCCAAGAAGTACTTTGGCACCTTCATTCGTTAGTTCTTTGAGCAGACATTTAGTTCTGTGACCGTTCATTCAGATTCAAAGTTCACTCTATTGCACTCGAGGACACTACATAAGCAGGAATGAGAGCGTGTTCAGACTGGCGTGCTCCAGGCATGTTCAGACTGTGACATTGCTAGTCACAGTCTGAACACGCCTAGAGTACCTCTACCTCTGATTTATCGATCTGCAAACTTTACAGGTCTATCTACGACAGGTGAACACTGGTCCTGGAGGAGAGTGTCCCCACCAGTGGCCCGGATCCCCACCAGCGCCCAACACACACCTCTGGCCCCTTGCGAGTCTCTGAACATTTATCACTGGAGTGGAGGGGAGGAGGGCGGGACTCAGGGAAATTTATCATTGGGCAGAGCGGGGGGACCCGTTAGTCGTTCAAATTATCATTTGGTTAAGGAACCATTGAAAATTTAAGGCTCCCAATTTTATAGCTGTGGTGGTCGTATTGTGAGATTTTTCATTTCTCAGATTGTTGGCATGTTTACCGATGCGGACCTCATAAACTAGTCCCACATCTCTGACGGCTACGGCCAGGAGGCTGCCCTGTCGCCTCTGTGGAGCGAAGTCTGGATGCCAGCGAAGTCTTCGCTGGAATCCGAATTCTCTGACGGCTACGGCCAGGAGGCTTCCCCATCGCTTCTTTGGAGCGAAGTCTGGATGCCAGCGAAGTCTTCGCTGGCATTAAGACTTCTAAGACGGCTACGGCCAGGAGGCTGCCCCGTCGCCTCTATGGAGCGAAGTCTGGATGNTTAACACATCTCTAACCCTGTCTATGGAGGACGTACGAAAAAATATATATATGCTGATTAGCATTGTAAATGTGTGGCCACGTCTGTGGTAGAAAATAATACTAAAAACAAGTAGACAAAACCTATTACCTCTACTAATACAGCTGCTGTAGCGGCCATCTCTCTAAAGACAATCCATACATCATACAATATGGGATAGATCCGTCTCTTTATATCCCTTCCAAGTGCTATTTAGTCGTAATGGCCTAGCGGTTTCTCCTCATAATTACCTCACCTTACCTTATTACAACAGACTAATGAGCAAATTATTAGAGCTGCGAGAACAGGTTATGGGAACACAATCTCACAACCCTAGAAACCTTTGACGAGAGACACAGAGGGGACATGATCACGCGATACACGGTACTGAGGAGGAATAAAGATGGTGGACATGGATAGCCTCCTTAAAGTGAGAGAATGAAGGACGTGAAAGAAGAAGCTGGAAACATTAAAGACTCAAACATATGGAAGGAAATTGTTCAACAAGTGGAATGCACTGAAGGCAGAAGCTGTGGAAGCCACCTCCATCCGCCACTCTTAGGCCAGATGCGACAAATATTACGAACGTTTAGGATAGTTAAATTATAGCACAACGGTACAAGAGGGCTGGTAAGGCTGGGGATGAAGAGCTAGACCTCACTGCCCCGTAGTCACGGATAGGTAAGTGCTGATAGGTAATTACCACCACCTTCACCACCACCCCAACCACCACCACCACCACCACCACCACCACCGGTCGGTCGGCCGAGCGGACAGCACGCTGGACTTGTGATCCTGTGGTCCTGGGTTCGATCCCAGGCGCCGGCGAGAAACAATGGGCAGAGTTTCTTTCACCCTATGCCACTGTTACCTAGCAGTAAAATAGGTACCTGGGTGTTAGTCAGCTGTCACGGGCTGCTTCCTGGGGGTGGAGGCCTGGTCGAGGACCGGCCGCGGGGACACTAAAAAAGCCCGAAATCATCTCAAGATAACCAAGATAACCCCCTTCACCACCACCCCCTGCACCACCACCCCCTTCACCACCACCCCCTGCACCACCACCCCCCTTCACCACCACCCCCTGCACCACCACCCCTTCACCACCACCCCCCTGCACCACCACCCCCTTCACCACCCCCCTCCACCACCCCCCCCCCTGCACCACCACCCCCTCCCACCCATCCCCTCACCTTCATCTCCACCATCACCCTCACCACCACTCCTTAAAGCAACATATTGCAGAATCAACAAGAGCAAGAGGAGATGTTGCATCAGCAACACTACACTTGCTGTGTGCCCAAAATGAGGCACAAGTTGAGAACACAGAGTCTGAGTGGCCTCCAGGACCCAGCCACATCACCGTGCCTGGAGAGTACGGAGAGGCGCTCAAGGAGTCGGTGAGACAAAGATGTTAGGAAGATGAGAGATTACATAGATGACGGACTGCAGTAAGGTGAGGGGCCTTCTGCATCAACTTCTCTTGAAGACAGAGAGCTGCAGTGGAAGACAGGAAATGAGACGATTGGATTCTGTGCTGATTACTGTGCAGATGCAACGGAGATCACAGCACTCAAAGGTGGACAGGACAAGTGAAGAGCACCTCTGGTTCAACAGGTGATGCAGGGATGCTAAAGACAGGCATGAGAAGCATGGGCAATGTACAGAGAACCAGGAACAGAACACAAGAGGTACTAAAGAGAACCAGAAATGAATACCTGTGAGTCAGGAGAGAAGCTGTGAGTCAGTTTCAAAATACTATGACAGCAAATGCTACTATGATTAACCTAAGCTATTCTTAACCATATAAGAAGAAAAACAAGAATGAGAGACAATGTTCCCAGATTGAGGAGACAATTTCTCACAGAAAATGATAAAAAAGTATGCAAACTGGAACAAATATTTCAGGAGGTCTTTACGATAGAACCAGTGTTGGGGCTCAGTATTGCAAGGTGAAAGACTAGAAGAAATTATGGATAACACAGTAGTCACTATAGCTAGGTAAAAACACACACACACACGTGGAGAAAATAGATGTCAATGGGGCGAGACCTCATCTCACCATAACTATGCTGTGTACACCAGCGGGGTGGCTCTGGACCACCACCACACCAGCGGGGCGGCTCTGGACCACCACCACACCAGCGGGGTGGCTCTGGACCACTACCACACCAGCGGGGCGGCTCTGGACCACCACCACACCAGCGGGGCGGCTCTGGACCACTAGCATCACACCAGCGGGGCGGCTCTGGACCACCAGCATCACACCAGCGGGGCGGCTCTGGACCACCAGCATCACACCAGCGGGGCGGCTCTGGACCACCAGCATCACACCAGCGGGGCGGCTCTGGACCACCACACCACCAGCGGGGCGGCTCTGGACCGCCACACCACCAGCGGGGCGGCTCTGGACCACCACCACACCAGCGGGGCGGCTCTGGACCACCACCACACCAGCGGGGCGGCTCTGGACCACCAGCATCACACCAGCGGGGCGGCTCTGGACCACCACACCACCAGCGGGGCGGCTCTGGACCACCACACCTCCAGCGGGGCGGCTCTGGACCGCCACACCACCAGCGGGGCGGCTCTGGACCACAACACCACCAGCGGGGCGGCTCTGGACCACCACACCACCAGCGGGGCGGCTCTGGACCACCACACCAGCGGGGCGGATCTGGACCACCACACCAGCGGGGCGGCTCTGGACCACCACACCACCAGCGGGGCGGCTCTGGACCACCACACCAGCGGGGCGGCTCTGGACCACCACACCACCAGCGGGGCGGCTCTGGACCACCACACCAGCGGGGCGGCTCTGGACCACCACACCAGCGGGGCGGCTCTGCACCACCACCACACCAGCGGGGCGGCTCTGGACCACCACCACACCAGCGGGGCGGCTCTGGACCACCACCACACCAGCGGGGCGCCTCTGGACCACCACCACCAGACCAGCGGGGCGGCTCTGGACCACCACCACCACACCAGCGGGGCGGCTCTGGACCACCACCACCAGCGGGGCGGCTCTGGACCACCACCACACCAGCGGGGCAGCTCTGGACCACCACCACACCAGCGGGGCGCCTCTGGACCACCACCACCAGACCAGCGGGGCGGCTCTGGACCACCACCACCACACCAGCGGGGCGGCTCTGGACCACCACACCAGCGGGGCGGCTCTCGACCACCACCACCAGGGGCGGCTCTGGACCACCACCACCACCACACCAGCGGGGCGGCTCTGGACCACCACCACACCAGCGGGGCGGCTCTGGACCACCACACCACCAGCGGGGCGGCTCTGGACCACCACACCATCAGCGGGGCGGCTCTGGACCACCACACCACCAGCGGGGCGGCTCTGGACCACCACCACCACACCAGCGGGGCGGCTCTGGACCACCACCACACCAGCGGGGCGGCTCTGGACCACCACACCACCAGCGGGGCGGCTCTGGACCACCACACCACCAGTGGGGCGGCTCTGGACCACCACACCAGCGGGGCGGCTCTGGACCACCACACCATCAGCGGGGCGGCTCTGGACCACCACCACCACACCAGCGGGGCGGCTCTGGACCACCAGCACCACACCAGCGGGGCGGCTCTGGACCACCACACCACCAGCGGGCGGCTCTGGACCACCACACCACCAGCGGGGTGGCTCTGGACCACCAGCACCACACCAGCGGGGCGGCTCTGGACCACCAGCACCACACCAGCGGGGCGGCTCTGGACCATCACCACACCAGCGGGTGGCTCTGGACCACCACCACACCACCAGCGGGGCGGCTCTGGACCACCACCACACCAGCGGGGCGGCTCTGGACCACCAAACACCAGCGGGGTGCTCTGGACCACCACCACACCACCAGCGGGGCGGCTCTGGACCACCAGCCGCCTTTAATAATGACGTCCACCTCTCATATATTCCAATTTGTTAGGCAATGCTCTTTTTATGGTTGTTTTTCTCCCTTGACTTATATTTACAGTCTTCATATATTCATCACCGCATCCCGTGTTCGCTCTGCGGTGTTCACTCTGCGATGTTCACTCTGCGGTGTTCACTCTGCGGTGTTCGCTCTGCGGTGTTCACTCTGCGGTGTTCACTCTGCGGTGTTCACTCTGCGGTGTTCACTCTGCGGTGTTCACTCTGCGGTGTTCACTGCGGTGTTCACTCTGCGGTGTTCACCTTGCTGTGTTCACTTTGCGCTGCTGTGT
>WNGS01000524.1:6689-17696 GCA_020271785.1 Procambarus virginalis
GTGTGTGTGTGTGTGTGTGTGTGTGTGTGTGTGTGTGTGTGTGTGTGTGTGTGTGTGTGTGCGCGCGCACGCGTGTGTGTGTGTGTTTTCAAGATATCATAAGCTGCAGTTTGCGAAGTACATAACGTATATTTCATAATCTATACAGGCTACATATTCGTTTGGGGCTCTCAAAAACACATAGGCAAACTCTAATTTGCATAATATGATCCAACAGTTTGCTTCTCTATTCTCTTATTTTTGCTTAATTATAAGACATGAATGTGACTAAGTTATTCCTGATGACCAAACCACACACTAGAAGATGAAGAGACGACCGTCTTCAGTCCGTCCTCGAACATTATCAAGTCGATTGTGATATTCTTGATCAACTGATTCTTGATCTTCGGAGATTAGCAAATGAACCTTAGTTTGACGCATGTCCTCCCATGAGCAACCCTTGAGTGTCTTACTGGGTATATATCCTTGATGTGTATGTATGTATATCTGTGCACATAACCCGAGAATATGCATAATTACTTTAGGCATTAAATTATATGTCTTATGCTTAATAAAAACTTAACGCCTAACCAAGCCTACCACTGCTTTGGGACGATAATTATATATTTTCTTAAATTCGTTATTTTCGTTTCTGCTAGACAAAGAGGATGTGTATTATTTGTGATGGGCCTGCAGGAATACATAGTCACTGTACCACACAACGTGAGTCCAGAGGGGGAACTATTCCAAGGGAGGAGAAAAACAAGTTGCAACACTCCGATAAATTGCAACGGCAATAGCCGAAACAGATGAGGGAATTAACCCTTTTCAACAGAGGGTACATTTTCTCTTGTTTTTGTCCAGCGAGGACATATTGCTGTTATCATTGGACAACAAAAATTGGATGGGCCTCGCTTGTTGGTTCAATGCTCAAAAGTATGGATCTTGAGCAAGAGTTATGACAAGGATTTCTGAATCAAATCTCGTAATTCTGGCCAATGAGTTTATTTTCAGAGGAACTGGAATGAATTAGGGAAAACCATTTTTTAGTTGTTTTTCGTGTATTATATTTCATGAATTTTGTTTAATCAGTTATGACAAGATAATCGATTCCTTATATATATGACTCTACCTGTAAACAGATTTCCTTACATAACAAAATTAAAAAAAAATTACAAAATGAATAATTGATTTTATTAACAAATATATTTAATACAAATGTTTATTAGAAATAACTAGCTGTACCAGGCCACACGTTGCTGTGGCTCAGCAAAGCATGTGCATTGCTGAGCCTCACCAACCTTCCCCTGTCTCCCAGTCCTCCCCACCATTGTCCCCTCCTCCGTCCCTAGTCCTCCCAATGCAATCAGAAATGGAATTGAAGCATAATCTAGTATAGCATGTGTTGCTATTACGTGCAACAGATGGCACTGTTTCTTAAAGAAAAAATGTTTTTACCTGTCACAGCTCAGTTCCAACACAACGTCCCACAAAAATCATTAAATCAAATTGAAAATAAATTGAAATTTATGAAAATTCAATTTATCAATGCACTCGCAAACATTGAAATGGAATCATAACATATTTAGTATAGTGTGTGTTGCTATTACGTGCAACAAATGGCGCTGTATGAAAAAAATGGTTTTACCTGTTACAGGTGTGGCATCTATATAGTAGGTATTTAAAAACATGCGAATATTTGAATGGAACTTTGTGCCAAAATTTCAAAGCAATCGGTTAAGAGGTTTCAAAGATTTCCCGTGCATGAAAAACATGTTTAAAAAAAAAAACTTTTTTGTCCCATCACAGATCTCATATCTATATAGTATGTATATAAAAACCTTGCTCGGATGCGAATGGAACGTTGTGTGAAAATTTAAATGCAATCGGTGAAGAACTTTCGGAGATTAGTGATTTTGAACAAACGATCATTTAGATTTTTATTTATATAGATTGGTTTACTGCCTCTTTAACGAAGCGACAGCTTCACATAAAAACTAATAAAAGAGTGATAAGGTACTAGGCTATGGGCCTTCCCCCGACTTGGTTTCGAGGATTTTGCCTAGACGATAGAACACTCTTAGTCTGTCCCATATCCTTTGACGAGTACATAAGCTCAACAAGTCCCATCCCACAACTCTCCGGCTGTAGAAGCACGCAAAACGCCGTCGTCATAAGAAGGCTCGCAAAGAGACTAAGGAATTACATCATAAACACATCAGTTCCATCTTAACCCATTCTTCTAAAATGAAGAAAGGGTTAAGGGTAGAACTAGTTTCTGGAAGAATGGGGAGTTACCTGATATTGATTCATTGTATTAATTTATATTTTACTTATACTTTTATAAGTTGACTTACATGGCTTACTTATAGTAAACTACTTGCTCGAACCTTCCACTGTGAGTGACGAATCACCAGTAAATCACGTCTTGAAGTATTTAATTTGATAAAGTCGAAGAAAAAATCTAAAAACCTAACTGAGACATTCCTAAGCCTAATATAGCACGAGGATATACTGTATTAGGCCTAAGATAGCGTGAATTAGGCAGAAACGACAGAGTGCACCAGACCACTACTGAGTGCACCACACCACTAGTGAGTGCACCAGACCACTACAGAGTGCACCTGACCATAACAGAGTGCACCAGACCACTACAGAGTGCACCAGACCACTACAGAGTGCACCAGACCATAACAGAGTGCACCAGACCACTACAGAGTGCACCAGACCATAACAGAGTGCACTAGACCATAACAGAGTGCACCAGACCACTACAGAGTGCACCAGACCATAACAGAGTGCACCAGACCACTACAAAGTGCACCAGACCACTACAGAGTGCACCAGACCACTACAGAGTGCACCAGACCACTACTGAGTGCACCAGACCACAACAGAGTGCACCAGACCACAACAGAGTGCACCAGACCACTACAGAGTGCACCAGACCACTACAGAGTGCACCAGACCACTACAGAGTGCACCAGACCACTACTGAGTGCACCAGACCACTAGAGAGTGCACCAGACCATAACAGATTGCACCAGACCACTACAGAGTGCACCAGACCACTACTGAGTGCACCAGACCACAACTGAGTGCCCCAGACCAATACAGAGTGCACCAGACCACAACTGAGTGCACCAGACCACTACAGAGTGTACCAGACCACAACAGAGTGCACCAGACCACTACAGAGTGCACCAGACCACTACTGAGTGCACCAGACCATAACAGAGTGCACCAGACCACTACTGAGTGCACCAGACCACTACTGAGTGTACCAGACCACAAGAGAGTGCACCAGACCACTACTGAGTGCAACAGACCACTACTGAGTGCACCAGACCATAACAGAGTGCACCAGACCACTACTGAGTGCACCAGACCACTACTGAGTGCACCAGACCACAACAGAGTGCACCAAACCACTACAGAGTGCACCAGACCACTACAGAGTGACCAGACCACTACAGAGTGCACCAGACCACTACTGAGTGCACCAGACCACTACAGAGTGCACCAGACCATAACAGAGTGCACCAGACCACTACAGAGTGCACCAGACCACAACTGAGGGCACCAGACCACTACTGAGTGCACCAGACCACTACAGAGTGCACCAGACCACAACTGAGTGCACCAAACCACTACAGAGTGCACCAGACCACAACAGAGTGCACCAGACCACTACAGAGTGCACCAGACCACTACTGAGTGCACCAGACCACTACTGAGTGCACCAGACCACTACTGAGTGCACCAGACCACTACAGAGTGCACCAGGCCACAACTGAGTGCACCAGACCACTACAGAGTGCACCAGACCACTACTGAGTGCACCAGACCACTACAGAGTGCACCAGACCACTACTGAGTGCACCAGACCACAACTGAGTGCACCAGACCACTACTGAGTGCACCAGACCACTACAGAGTGCACCAGACCACTACTGAGTGCACCAGACCACTACTGAGTGCACCAGACCACAACTGAGTGCACCAGACCACTACAGAGTGCACCAGACCACAACTGAGGGCACCAGACCACTACTGAGTGCACCAGACCACAACTGAGTGCACCAGACCACAACTGAGTGCACCAACCACTACAGAGTGCACCAGACCACAACAGAGTGCACCAGACCACTACAGAGTGCACCAGACCACTACTGAGTGCACCAGACCATAACAGAGTGCACCAGACCATAACAGAGTGCACCAGACCACTACTGAGTGCACCAGACCACTACAGAGTGCACCAGACCACTACTGAGTGCACCAGACCATAACAGAGTGCACCAGACCACTACTGAGTGCACCAGACCACTACAGAGTGCACCAGACCACTACTGAGTGCACCAGACCACTACTGAGTGCACCAGACCACTACTGAGTGCACCAGACCACAACTGAGTGCACAAGACCACTATAGAGTGCACCAGACCACTACTGAGTGCACCAGACCACTACTGAGTGCACCAGACCACTACTGAGTGCACCAGACCACTACAGAGTGCACCAGACCACTACTGAGTGCACCAGACCACTACTGAGTGCACCAGACCACTACTGAGTGCACCAGACCACAACTGAGTGCACCAGACCACTATAGAGTGCACCAGACCACTACAGAGTGCACCAGACCACTACTGAGTGCACCAGACCACTACTGAGTGCACCAGACCACTACAGAGTGCACCAGACCACTACAGAGTGCACCAGACCACTACTGAGTGCACCAGACCACAACTGAGTGCACCAGACCACTACAGAGTGCACCAGACCACTACAGAGTGCACCAGACCACTACAGAGTGCACCAGACCACTACAGAGTGCACCAGACCACTACAGAGTGCACCAGACCACTACTGAGTGCACCAGACCACTACTGAGTGCACCAGACCACTACTGAGTGCACCAGACCACTACTGAGTGCACCAGACCACAACTGAGTGCACCAGACCACTACAGAGGGCACCAGACCACTACTGAGTGCACCAGACCACTACTGAGTGCACCAGACCATAACAGAGTGCACCAGACCACAACTGAGTGCACCAGACCACAACTGAGTGGACCAGACCACTACAGAGTGCACCAGACCACAACTGAGTGCACCATACCACAACTGAGTGCACCAGACCACACCTGAGTGCACCAGACCACAACTGAGTGCACCAAACCACTACTGAGTGCATCAGACCACTACTGAGTGCACCACAACCATAACAGGGTGCACCATACCACTACTGAGTGCACCAGACCACTACTGAGTGCACCAGACCACTACAGAGTGCACCAGACCACTACAGAGTGCACCAGACCACTACTGAGTGCACCAGACCACAACTGAGTGCACCAGACCACTACAGAGTGCACCAGACCACTACTGAGTGCACCAGACCATAACAGAGTGCACCAGACCACTACTGAGTGCACCAGACTACTACTGAGTGCACCAGACCACTACTAAGTGCACCAGACCACTACTGAGTGCACCAGACCATAATAGAGTGCACCAGACCACTACTGAGTGCACCAGATCACTACTGAGTGCACCAGACCACTACAGAGTGCACCAGACCACTACAGAGTGCACCAGACCATTACTGAGTGCACCAGACCACTACTGAGTGCACCAGACCACTACAGAGTGCACCAGACCACTACAGAGTGCACCAGACCACTACTGAGTGCACCAGACCACAACTGAGTGCACCAGACCACTACAGAGTGCACCAGACCACTACAGAGTGCACCAGACCACTACTGAGTGCACCAGACCACTACTGAGTGCACCAGACCCATACTGAGTGCACCAGACCACTACTGAGTGCACCAGACCACAACTGAATGTACCAGACCACTACAGAGTGCACCAGACCATTACTGAGTGCACCAGACCACTACTGAGTGCACCAGACCACTACAGAGTGCACCAGACCACTACAGAGTGCACCAGACCACTACTGAGTGCACCAGACCACAACTGAGTGCACCAGACCACTACAGAGTGCACCAGACCACTACAGAGTGCACCAGACCACTACTGAGTGCACCAGACCACTACTGAGTGCACCAGACCCATACTGAGTGCACCAGACCACTACTGAGTGCACCAGACCACTTCAGAGGGCACCAGACCACTACTGAGTGCACCAGACCACTACTGAGTGCACCAGACCACTACTGAGTGCACCAGACCATAACAGAGTGCATCAGACCACAACTGAGTGCACCAGACCACAACTGAGTGCACCAGACCACAACTGAGTGCACCAGACCACTACTGAGTGCACCAGACCACTACTGAGTGCACCAGACCACTACTGAGTGCACCAGACCACTACAGAGTGCACCAGACCACTACATAGTGCACCAGACCACAACTGAGTGCACCAGACCACTACTGAGTGCACCAGACCACTACAGAGTGTACCGAAGCATAACAGAGTGCACCAGACCACAACAGAGTGCACCAGACCAGAACAGAGTGCACCAGACCACTACAGAGTGCACCAGACCACAACAGAGTGCACCAGACCACTACAGAGTGCACCAGACCACTACTGAGTGCACCAGACCACAACAGATTGCACTAGACCACTACAGAGTGCACCAGACCACAACAGAGTGCACCAGACCACAACAGATTGCACTAGACCACTACAGAGTGCACCAGACCACAACAGAGTGCACCAGACCACAACAGAGTGCACCAGACCACAACAAAGCACCCAAGACCACAACAAAGCACACCAGACCACAACAAAGCACACCAGACCACAACAAAGCACACCAGACCACAACAAAGCACCCCACACCACAACAAAGCACACCAGACCACAACAAAGCACACCAGACCACAACAAAGCATCCAAGACCACAACAAAGCACACCAGACCACAACAAAGCACACCAGACCACAACAAAGCACCCCACACCACAACAAAGCACACCAGACCACAACAAAGCACACCAGACCACAACAAAGCACCCAAGACCACAACAAGGCACACCAGACCACAACAAAGTACACCAGACCACAACAAAGTACACCAGACCACAACAAAGCACACCAGACCACAACAAAGCACACCATACCACAACAAAGCACACTAGACCACAACAAAGCACTCCAGACCACAACAAAGTACACCAGACCACAACAAAGCACACCAGACCACAACAAAGCACACGAGACCACGACAAAGCACACCATACCACAACAAAGTACACCAGACCACAACAAAGCACACCAGACCACAACAAAGCACACGAGACCACAACAAAGCACACCAGACCACAACAAAGCACACCAGACCACAACAAAGCACACGAGACCACAACAAAGCACACCAGACCACGACAAAGCACACCAGACCACAACAAAGTACACCAGACCACAACAAAGTACACCAGACCACGACAAAGCACACCAAATCACGACAAAGCACATTAGCCAGGGCTGAGTACAAGAGAACAACATATAAGCACCCAGACCCTGCTGACAGGTGATCACGAGGAAGTCTGGAGGTGGCAGCACTGTGCTAGACAATTTCTCGTCAAGGACTCGTATTACCGCCATAACGACCCAACTATGCCTTCAGAGACTTGAAAGTAAATAATAAAGTGTAGAGGGAATTTTCTTTGATGAATATCAAGATCAAAGGGAGTATAATAACTCAATGCAATAATTGCATGATTATACCTGTGCCGTAATTATTGAGTGTACCGAACCCTTCCTCTTGGGGAAATATATTTTCGTGGGTAATATACACATACACTGACATTGTAAATGCTTCAAAATATATAAATCAACAACTTCTTAACATTTTAATGTCAGGATAATGTGACCTATAATTAGCTCTAACAGTATTAGTACGAGAAGAGCAGTAGCGAGGTTTTGGTTCCTGTGTAAAGCTAGAGACATAAGTTGATGTTACCTGAGTTACTTTAAGTTGCTTGCAACTCAGGGGAAAAATACAAACGGACCTTTATACTTAAATTTCGTTGCAAATGAGTATTGCAACTGTGATGTGCGTGACGGTCCCCCACGCAGGGAATATAATGAGTCAATAATGACAACACTCATGCAATGGAATGTACACTTTCAGCAATTTTAGTCATTAAAAACGTCATTTGGAAGGATATGTTCAACTAGTGTTCTGGACGTTCCTCTGTGTGTTATCTGCACACTCACCCGCCATTTAGGTTTCCTTTGTCTTTTGAAAAGAACGTTTGAAAAAGATATAGGTCATATTTGGTCATATTGAGGTCATATTGGTTATAATATGTCATATTCGTCACTGTGTGAGTCAAAATATAGGTCATATTGGTCATTGTGTAGATCATTAGTCATTGTATATGTCATCGGTCACTGTGTAGGTCACTTAGGTCATTGTGTAGGTCATATTGGTCATTGTGTAGGTCATATTGGTCATTGTATAGGTCATATTGGTCATTGTGTAGGTCATATTGGTAATTGAGTAGGTCATATTGGTCATTGTGCAGGTAATATTGGTCGTTATATAGATCATATTGGTCATTGTATAGGTCATATTGGTCATTGTGTAGGTCATATTGGTCATTGTGTAGGTCAAATTGGTCATTGTGTAGGTCATATTGGTCACTGTATAGGTCATATTGGTCATTGTGTAGGTAATATTGGTCGTTATGTAGATCATATTGGTCATTGTGTAGGTCATATTGATCATTGTGTTGGTCATATTGGTCATTGTGTTGGTCATATTGGTCAGAATATAGATCAAATGGGTCATTGTATTGGTAATATTGCTCATTGTATAAGGTTTAATTGTCACAGTGTAGGTCATATTGGATACATACTGGACGGTATGTCATACTGGACAGAAAGTCATTGTGTAGGTCATATTGGTCATTGTGTAGGTCATTAGTCATTGAATATGCCATCAGTCACTTTGTGTAGGTCACTTTGGTCAGAGTGCAAGTCATACTGGTCATTGTGTAGGTCATATTGGTCATTGTGTAGGTCACACTGGTCATTGTGTAGGTCATATTGGTCATTGTGTAGGTCATATTAATCATTGTGTAGGTCATATTGGCCATTGTGTAGGTCATATTGGTCATTGTGTAGGTCATATTGGTCATTGTATAGGTCATATTGGTCATTGTGTAGGTCACTTAGGTCATTGTGTAGGTCATACTGGTCATTGTGTAGGTCATATTGGTCATTGTGCAGGTCATATTGGTCATAGTGCAAATCATGTTGGTCATTGTGTAGGTCATATTGGTTATTTTGTATATCATACTGGTGATTGTGTAGGTCATATTGGTTATTATGTAAGTCACATTGGTTTTGTGTAAGTCATAGTGGTCATTATGTAGGTATTTTTAATTGTATGGGGTCATATTGGTCATTATAAATGTAATTTTGGTCATTGTAAAGGTAATTTTGGTCATTTTGTAAGATAAATTGGTTTTTGCGAAGGTCATATTGGTCAGAATGTAGATCAAATGGATCATTGTGTAGGTCATATTGGACATAGTGCAGGTCATATTAGTCATTATAAAGGTCATATTCGTCATTGTGTAGGTCATATTGGTCAGAATATAGATCAAATGGGTCATTGTATAGGTAATATTGCTCATTGCATAAGGCTTAATTGTCACAGTGTAGGTCATATTGGATACATACTGGACGGTATGTCATACTGGACAGAAAGCATTTTCATTGCTTGCCAAAAAGCTTTAGACAATGTTTTTCACAAGCGACCCCAATACAAACTCGATAACCAGGCTGATGTATCGGAAAAAGAATTAAGGTGAGCGAAGCAGTACAATCAGGAAGAAGACAACGAGTCATAGTGAGAGGGAGAACTATGCTCGGTGTTAGTGCTCATCCTAAAATAAGTAAACTGTCTTATGGAGAAGGTTTGCTGTTTGTTGACGATGCTAAGCTAATGAAGCGAATCTGAAGTGAGGAGAACTGCAGTATATTACAGGATGACTTAGACAATCTCCAAAGATGGTCTGAGCAATGGCTAATAGACTTTAACCCTTACAAATGCAAGTAATAGGAGATCGAGCATGAGAGTCCTCATATACAGTACAGGGTGAAGGAAAGGCAACTTCCAACTTCCGAAAAATAATGACTTAGGAGTGAACATAACCGGAGATCTGGCACACATCAGCAGGATAACGAGGGCAGCATACATCATACTGGCAAACGTCCCGTTATCCTTCACCAACTTGGACAAAGAGGCCTGCCGAGCCATGTATGTATCCTTTGTGAGACCTGTTACTGTGTACGCTGTCCCGGCATGGAACGCTGTCCCGGCATGGAACCCCTGCCTAAAAAGCACCAAACAAAATTAAAGAAAGACCAAAATATTTAGCACGAATAATTCCTGAGCTCAGGAATTATTGAGCTGTGGAGAAAGACATGGACAACTAGACACACTGCACTGATGAAAGAAGGAATAGACCAGACATGATAACCACGTAAAAGATACTAAGGGGATTGACTAGGTAGATATAGATACAATGTTCATATTAAGGAGCAAAGAACGAGATAACATAATTGGACTCGAGGAACATAGATGAATCACAGAGATGTCAGAAAAACTTTTCGAGAGTCGTAAGTGGAATGTTCTAGATGAAGATGTTGTCGATCGAGCTCGACACCGAGTTTAAATGTAAATACGATATGAAAGCGAGAGAAAATTCACTGCTTTTGCGTCCGCGCCTTCTTTAGTTCCTTTCCCGGTTTCAAGAGTCATTTTACTCACTCCTGTCGTCACGCCTATTGATCATATTAATTCATACAAGAATGCCCGGTTGCACGGTTTTCAGAATTGAAAAGGTAATTGCCAGTGAAATTTTCAACATGGGGGTCGTGGCGATGAGCAGTTTCCCGCGCGAGAGGCCTATAGGGCCCGGATGTGAAAAACGATGCGATGGAGATGAGCTGAATGCAGGGGTCAATCATCAGGTGCCCCAGATGTCACGTGACCACTGAGAATGTCAACAAGACGTCTCAGGTG
>WNGS01000525.1:0-14640 GCA_020271785.1 Procambarus virginalis
GTACCTTCATTTGTAATTAACGGTCCAATACTGGTCGAGGTTTTGGATTTTGATTTAGCGTATGTGAAAAAATATTTCGGATTTTTCCTTATCTCTTGTATAGCTCTCTGTTCCAATTCCATTTCCTCAGACTCATATGATCGCTTCAACGTTTGTTCTATTTCTTCGATCTCCCTGCTTAGGCTTATTTTCCTTGCTTGTGATAGTTGTGTCTGCCGAAGCATTTCCGTAATTTTTTTCCTTCTCCTGTACAGTCGTCTGCGTTCTCTTTCTAGAGTGTTCCTCTTTCTGCCCCTCCTCACCGGCACGTGCTTCAAGCAGACCTTGTAAGCTTCAGCTGTCAGTTGAGCTATTCCCTGTGTGGGAGTTTTGTCGCTTAAGACCGTCTCCCATTGAATGGTTGAAAGGTCTACATTTATTTTTTCCCAGTCAATCCTCTTATTGTTGAAATTGAATTGATTGAATATTCCTTCTCGCTTGTTGGGTCTCTTAGATCTACTACCGTTATTTATGCTAGTTCGCACTTCAATGAGCTTATGGTCTGAGTATGAAGTATCTGAGATTGTTATGTCTCTGATTAGTTCATCATTGTTTGTGAATAACAAGTCTAGTGTGTTTTCGTTCCTAGTTGGTTCTGTAATCTGTTGATTGAGCGAGAATTTGTCACAGAATCTCAAAAGTTCTCTGACCTGTGGCTGGTTATTTCCCGGGTCATTCCCTGCTATGATATTTGTGTTTGCCATTCTCCATCTTAGACTCGGTAAATTGAAATCTCCAAGGAAGATAATATCTGGAGCTGGGTTTGCTAGGTCATCAAGTATGTTCTCTATTTTGTGCATCTGCTCTGTGAATTCCTCAACCGTTGTATCTGGCGGTTTATATATTAAAATAATAATTAAGTTTAGTTTCTCTACCTTAATTCCAAGTACCGAGGGAGGAATGGACGGAGGGAAGGAATGGTGCCCAACAGCTTACGCTCGGTCCAGCAGGTACAATTACATGAGAACACCCACACACACACACACACACATCCACACACACACAGGGACCGGTGGCTGACTGGACAGCAGGCTGGACGTGTGATCCTGTGGTCTCGGGTTCGATTCCCGGCGCCGGCGAGAAACAATGGGCAGAGTTTCTTTCACCCTATACCCCTGTTACCTAGCAGTAAATAGGTACCTGGGAGTTAGTCAGCTGTCACGGGCTGTTTCCTGTGCGTGTAGTGTGGAAAAAAAATAGTAGTAACAGTTGATTGACAGTTGAGAGGCGGGCCGAAAGAGCAATGCTCAACCCCCGCAAACACAACTAGGTAAATACACACGTTATACGACATATTCAAAGTTATACAAACGTTATTCAAAGTGCTATACGCCAAAGAGTACTGGGAAGACGGGACACCACGGGCGAAGCTCTCATCCTGTAATTACACTTAGGTAATTACACTTAGGTAATTACACTTAGGTAATTACACACACTGAGAGAGCCGGGGCGACACAATACACCAGGAGAGATGGAACATAATAATGAAAGATTCTAACGAGAATTAATGAGGCAAAAAAAAAATCATGGACATCAGCACTAGAACAACAATTAGGTGAGTGCAATTAGGTGAGTACACAGATGGACATTTGAAACAAACGAGTCACAGATCTCACACAGGACCTGGCGGCTGAGTGGACAGCGCTCGGTATTCGTAGTCCTGAGGTTCTGGGTTCGATCCCCGGTGAAAGAGGAAACAAATGGGCAGAGTTTCTTTCACCCTGATGCCCCTGTTCACCTAGCAGTAAATAGGTACCTGGGAGTTAGACAGCTGCTACGGGCTGCTTCCTGGGGGATGTGTAACAAAAAGGAGGCCTGGTCGAGGACCTGTCACTGCTATAGGAACTGTCACTGCTATAGGAACTGTCACTGCTATAGGAACTGTCACTGCTATAGGAACTGTCACTGCTATAGGGACTGTCACTGCTATAGGAACTGTCACTGCTATAGGAACTGTCACTGCTATAGGGACTGTCACTACTATAGGGACTGTCACTGCTATAGGAACTGTCACTGCTATAGGAACTGTCACTGCTATAGGAACTGTCACTGCTATAGGAACTGTCACTGCTATAGGGACTGTCACTGCTATAGGAACTGTCACTGCTATAGGAACTGTCACTGCTATAGGGACTGTCACTACTATAGGGACTGTCACTGCTATAGGGACTGTCACTGCTATAGGAACTGTCACTGCTATAGGAACTGTCACTGCTATAGGAACTGTCACTGCTATAGGGACTGTCACTGCTATAGGAACTGTCACTGCTATAGGAACTGTCACTGCTATAGGAACTGTCACTGCTATAGGGACTGTCACTGCTATAGGAACTGTCACTGCTATAGGAACTGTCACTGCTATAGGAACTGTCACTGCTATAGGAACTGTCACTGCTATAGGGACTGTCACTGCTATAGGGACTGTCACTGCTATAGGAACTGTCACTGCTATAGGAACTGTCACTGCTATAGGGACTGTCACTGCTATAGGGACTGTCACTGCTATAGGAACTGTCACTGCTATAGGGACTGTCACTGCTATAGGGACTGCTACTGCTATAGGAACTGTCACTGCTATAGGAATTGTCACTGATATAGGAATTGTCACTGTTATAGGAACTGTCA
Organism: Procambarus virginalis; assembly: GCA_020271785.1. Taxonomy (NCBI): domain Eukaryota; kingdom Metazoa; phylum Arthropoda; class Malacostraca; order Decapoda; family Cambaridae; genus Procambarus; species Procambarus virginalis. The sequence goes on from WNGS01000525.1 coordinate 2,665, forward strand.
CTGCTATAGGAACTGTCACTGCTATAGGAACTGTCACTGCTATAGGAACTGTCACCTGCTATAGGGGCTGTCACTGCTATAGGGACTGCTACTGCTAAAGGAATTGTCACTGCTATAGGAATTGTCACTGCTATAGGAACTGTCACTGCTATAGGAACTGTCACCTGTTATAGGGACTGTCACTGCTATAGGAACTGTCACCTGCTATAGGAACTGTCACCTGCTATAGGAACTGTCACTGCTATAGGAACTGTCACTGCTATAGGAACTGTCACTGCTATAGGAACTGTCACCTGTTATAGGGTCTGTCACTGCTATAGGAACTGTCACCTGCTATAGGAACTGTCACCTGCTATAGGAACTGTTACTGCTATAGGAATTGTCACTACTATAGGGGCTGTCACTGCTATAGGGACTGCTACTGCTATAGGAATTGTCACTGCTATAGGGACTGTCATTGCTATAGGGTCTGTCACTGCTATAGGAATTGTCACTGCTATAGGAATTGTCACTGCTATAGGAATTGTCACTGCTATAGGAACTGTCACTGCTATAGGAATTGTCACTGTTATAGGAATTGTCACTGCTATAGGAACTGTCACTGCTATAGGAATTGTCACTGCTATAGGGACTGTTACTGCTATAGAGGCTGTCACTGCTATAGGGACTGTTACTGCTATAGGAACTGTCACTGCTATAGGGACTGTTACTGCTATAGGGGCTGTCACTGCTATAGGAACTGTCACTGCTATAGGGACTGTTACTGCTATAGGGGCTGTCACTGCTATAGGAACTGTCACTGCTATAGGGACTGTCACTGCTATAGGAACTGTCACTGCTATAGGGACTGTTACTGCTATAGGGACTGTTACTGCTATAGAGGCTGTCACTGCTATAGGAACTGTCACTGCTATAGGAACTGTCACTGCTATAGGGACTGTCACTGCTATAGGGACTGTCACTGCTATAGGGGCTGTCACTGCTATAGGGACTGTCACTGCTATAGGGACTGTCACTGCTATAGGGGCTGTCACTGCTATAGGGACTGTCACTGCTATAGGAACTGTCACTGCTATAGGAACTGTCACTGCTATAGGGACTGTCACTGCTATAGGGACTGTCACTGCTATAGGAACTGTCACTGCTATAGGGACTGTCACTGCTATAGGGACTGTCACTGCTATAGGGACTGTCACTGCTATAGAGGCTGTCAGTGCTATAGGGGCTGTCACTGCTATAGGGACTGTCACTGCTATAGGGACTGTCACTGCTATAGGGGCTGTCACTGCTATAGGGACTGTCACTGCTATAGGAACTGTCACTGCTATAGGAACTGTCACTGCTATAGGGACTGTCACTGCTATAGGGACTGTCACTGCTATAGGGGCTGTCACTGCTATAGGGACTGTCACTGCTATAGAGGCTGTAAGGCCACTATGAGAGGGATGCTGTGAAAAGGAGATTAGTGAGAGGTGCTCTATGAGAGGGAGGGAGAGGGAGAGGGAGAGGGGGAGGGGGGGAGGGAGGGAGAGGGAGAGGGAGAGGGAGAGGGAGAGGGAGAGAGGGAGGGAGAGGGAGAGGGAGAGGGGCCAGCAGAGTAACACTATCCCTCACCGTCCCTCCCCCTCCCCCCTGCCCCCCCAGGCCTGACCTCCGCCAATGAACGCCTCGCCTACTCGACATTAGGAAAATTTTGCCCTGGCTCCCACTTAACGAGGCCACGGAGACGAACAGCTTGGGCACGGTTGTTTAGTTTGTCTTGTGTAATGACCATTAGGTCAAGTTCCGCCTCGTTGGGGGTGGTGGTAGTGGCCACACAAGTTATCTTGAGATGGTTATCTTGATGTTATCTTCAGATGATTTCGGAGCTTAGCGTCCCCGCGGCCCGGTCCTCGAACAGGCCTCCTGGTTGATTCCTGGTTGATACCTGGTTGATGGGGTTCTGGGAGTTCTTCTGCTCCCCAAGCCCGGCCCGAGGCCAGGCTTGACTTGTGAGAGTTTGGTCCACTAGGCTGTTGCTTGGAGCGACCCGCAGGCCCACATACCCACCACAGCCCGGCTGGTCCGGAACTCCTTGGAGGAATAAATCTAGTTTCCTCTTGAAGATGTCCACGGTTGTTCCGGCAATATTTCTTATGCTTGCTGGGAGGACGTTGAACAACCGCGGACCTTTGATGTTTATACAGTGTTCTCTGATTGTGCCTATGGCACCTCTGCTCTTCACTGGATCTATTCTGCATTTTCTTCTATATCGTTCACTCCAGTACGTTGTTATTTTACTGTGTAGATTTGGGACCTGACCCTCCAGTATCTTCCAGGTGTATATTATTTGATATCTCTCTCGTCTTCTTTCTAGTGAGTACATTTGGAGAGCTTTGAGACGATCCCAATAATTTAGGTGCTTTATCGCGTCTATACGTGCTGTATATGTTCTCTGTATTCCCTCTATTTCAGCAATCTCTCCTGCTCTGAAGGGGGAAGTGAGTACTGAACAGTACTCAAGACGGGACAGCACAAGTGACTTGAAGAGTACAACCATTGTGATGTGATCCCTGGATTTGAAAGTTCTCGTAATCCATCCTATCATTTTTCTGGCTGTCGCAATATTTGCTTGGTTATGCTCCCTAAACGTTAGGTCGTCAGACATCATTATTCCCAAATCCTTTACATGTTGTTTTCCTACTATGGGCACATTTGATTGTGTTTTGTACCCTGTATTATGTTTAAGGTCCTCATTTTTACCGTACCTGAGTACCTGAAATTTGTCACTGTTAAACATCATATTATTTTCTGATGCCCAGTCGAAAACTTTATTAATATCAGCTTGAAGTTTTTCAATGTCTTCTTCCGAGGTAATTTTCATACTGATTATTGTGTCGTCTGCAAAGGATGATACGAAGCTGTGACTTGTATTTTTGTCTATATCTGATATAAGAATAAGGAAAAGCAGCGGTGCAAGGACTGTACCCTGAGGTACAGAGCTTTTAACTGCACTTGGACTAGATTTTATATGGTTGACCGTTACTCGCTGAGTCCTGTTTGACAGAAAACTGAGTATCCAGCGTCCTACTTTACCGGTTATTCCCATTGACTTCATTTTGTGTGCTATCACGCCATGGTCACATTTATCGAAAGCCTTTGCGAAGTCCGTGTATATCACATCAGCATTCTGTTTTTCTTCTAATGCCTCAGTGACTTTATCGTAGTGCTCAAGTAGCTGTGAGAGGCACGATCTTCCCGCTCGAAATCCATGTTGGCCTGGGTTGTGAAGGTCATTGGTCTCCATGAAATTGGTGACCTGACTCCTAATCACTCTCTCAAATACTTTTATTATGTGCGATGTTAGTGCAACTGGTCTATAATTCTTTGCCAATGCTTTGCTCCCTCCCTTGTGTAGAGTGGCTATGTCTGCTACTTTAAGTGCATCTGGTATCTCCCCCGTGTCCAAGCTCTTCCTCCACACTATACTGAGTGCCTGTGCTACCGGCACTTTGCATTTCTTTATAAATATTGAATTCCATGAGTCTGGACCTGGGGCCGAGTGCATGGGCATGTTTTCAATTTCTCTTTCAAAATTTAGTGCGCTCGTGTTGATATCAGTTATATTTACAGGGGTTTGGATATCCCGCATAAAGAAATTGTCTGGATCTTCTACTTTCATGTTGTTTATTGGAGTGCTAAACATGTCCTCATACTGCTTTTTTAGGATTTCACTAATTTCTTTGTCATCCTCCGTGTATGAACCTTCACTTGTACGAATAGGTCCAATACTGGCAGTAGTTTTTGCTTTTGATTTCGCATATGTGAAGAAGTATTTTGGATTTTTCTTTATTTCCTGAATTGCTTTCTGTTCTAACTGCCTTTCTTCAGTTTCATATGAGTGTTTCAATTTCCGCTCGATTTCTTCAATCTCCCTATTTAAATTATTCCTTCTTTGACGGGAAATTCGTGTCTGCATAAGCAGTTCCGTTATTCTTTTCCTGCGTTTATAGTGTCTTCTGCGTTCTCTTTCTACGTTGGATCTCTTTCTGGCTTTCCTCAAAGGAACATGTTTCAGACAGACTTGATACGCTTCCGAAGTCAGTTTTTCTATTCCTTCTGTAGGACTTTTATTACTTAAAACAGTTTCCCATGGAATGTTTTTAAGTTCCCTGTTTATTATCTCCCAGTCTATCCTTTTATTATTAAAATTGAATTTACTGAATAGCCCCTCTCGCTTTATCAACGTTTTAGGTCTATTCTGAGTATTGATGGTAGTTTGCACTTCAATGAGCTTGTGATCTGAATATGTGGTATCTGATATCGTAATGTCTCTGATAATGTCTTCATTGTTCGTAAAGACCAGATCTAGAATATTTTCATTTCTCGTTGGCTCCGATATCTGCTGAGTGAGTGAAAATTTGTCACAGAATCTAAGTAGTTCTCTAATCTGTGGTTGGTTAGGTCCTGATAGATTCCCTGGTATAATATTATTGTTTGCTATTCTCCACCTGAGACTAGGCAAGTTGAAGTCACCTAAGAAGATAATATCAGGTATTGGGTTCTCCAAATTATCAAGGCTATTCTCTATTTTGTTTATCTGTTCTGTGAATTCCTCAGCCGTTGCATCTGGCGGTTTGTATATTAGAATAATCACTAAATTTATTTTCTCTATTTTAATCCCAGTACCTCTACCACCTTTTTGTTACACATCCCCCAGGAAGCAGCCCGTAGCAGCTGTCTAACTCCCAGGTACCTATTTACTGCTAGGTGAACAGGGGCATCAGGGTGAAAGAAACTCTGCCCATTGTTTCCGCCTCCACCGGGGATCGAACCCGGGACTGTAGGACTATGAATCCCGAGCGCTGTCTACTCAGCCGTCAGGCCCCGTGATAGGGCTTACTAGAGTAGCTTAATAGCGTCAAGATGTTTCATAAGGTACTTACTACCTCACCATCACCGTCCTCACTCACCTGCGAATAAAGAACAGTATTGTTAATAATAATAATAATAATAATAATAATAATAATAATAATAATAATAATAATAATAATAAAAATAATAATCATAACATAACTGTACACAACGAACAACAACAACAGTCCACCAGGAACAACAACAACAGTCCACCAGGAACAACAACAACAGTCCACCAGGAACAACAACAACAGTCCACCAGGAACAACAACAACAACAGTCCACCAGGAACAACAACAACAGTCCACCAGGAACAACAACAACAGTCCACCAGGAACAACAACAACAGTCCACCAGGAACAACAACAACAGTCCACCAGGAACAACAACAGTCCACCAGGAACAACAACAGTCCACCAGGAACAACAACAACAGTCCACCAGGAACAACAACAACAACAGTCCACCAGGAACAACAACAACAACAGTCCACCAGGAACAACAACAATAACAGTCCACCAGGAACAACAACAGTCCACCAGGAACAACAACAACAACAGTCCACCAGGAACAACAACAACAGTCCACCAGGAACAACAACAACAGTCCACCAGGAACAGCACTAACATTCCACCAGGAACAACAACAATAACAGTCCACCAGGAACAACAACAGTCCACCAGGAACAACAATAACAGTCCACCAGGAACAACAACAGTCCACCAGGAACAACAATAACAGTCCACCAGGAAAAACAACAATAACAGTCCACCAGGAACAACAATAGTCCACCAGGAACAACAACAACAACAGTCCACCAGAAACAACAATAACAGTCCACCAGGAACAACAACAACAACAGTCCACCAGGAACAACAATAGTCCACCAGGAACAACAACAACAACAGTCCACCAGGAACAACAACAACAGTCCACCATGAACAACAACAACAGTCCACCAGGAACAACAACAACAACAGTCCACCAGGAACAGCACTAACAGTCCACCAGGAACAACAACAATAACAGTCCACCAGGAACAACAACAGTTCACCAGGAACAACAACAACAACAGTCCACCAGGAACAACAACAACAGTCCACCAGGAACAACAACAACAGTCCACCAGGAACAACAACAACAACAGTCCACCAGGAACAACAACAACAACAGTCCACCAGGAACAACAACAACAACAGTCCACCAGGAACAACAACAACAACAACAGTCCACCAGGAACAACAACAACAGTCCACCAGGAACAACAACAACAACAGTCCACCAGGAACAACAACAACAGTCCACCAGGAACAACAACAACAGTCCACCAGGAACAACAACAACAACAGTCCACCAGGAACAACAATAACAACAGTCCACCAGGAACAACAACAACAACAGTCCACCAGGAACAACAACAACAACAACAGTCCACCAGGAACAACAACAACAACAGTCCACCAGGAACAACAACAACAACAGTCCACCAGGAACAACAACAACAACAGTCCACCAGGAACAACAACAACAACAGTCCACCAGGAACAGCACTAACAGTCCACCATGAACAACAACAATAACAGTCCACCAGGAACAACAACAGTCCACCAGGAACAACAACAACAACAGTCCACCAGGAACAACAACAACAGTCCACCAGGAACAACAACAACAGTCCACCAGGAACAACAACAACAGTCCACCAGGAACAGCACTAACAGTCCACCAGGAACAACAACAATAACAGTCCACCAGGAACAACAACAACAGTCCACCAGGAACAACAACAACAACAGTCCACCAGGAACAATAACAACAGTCCACCAGGAACAACAACAACAGTCCACCAGGAACAACAACAACAACAGTCCACCAGGAACAACAACAACAACAGTCCACCAGGAACAACAACAACAACAGTCCACCAGGAACAACAACAACAACAGTTCACCAGGAACAACAACAACAACAGTCCACCAGGAACAACAACAATAACAGTCCACCAGGAACAGCAATAACAGTCCACCAGGAACAACAACAACAACAGTCCACCAGGAACAGCAATAACAGTCCACCAGGAACAACAACAACAACAGTCCACCAGGAACAACAACAATAACAGTCCACCAGGAACAACAACAATAACAGTCCACCAGACAACAACACACCAACAACTCCACCAGGAACAACAATAACAGTCCACCACAGAACAACAACAACAGTCCACCAGGAACAACAACAATAACAGTCCACCAGGAACAACAACAACAACAACAGTCCACCAGGAACAACAACAACAATAGTCCACCAGGAACAACAACAACAGTCACCAGGACAACAACAACAATAGTCCACCAGGAACAACAACAACAGTCCACCAGGAACAACAACAACAACAGTCCACCAGAACAACAACAATAGTCCACCAGGAACAACAATAAATCCACCAGGACAACAACAACAGTCCACCAGGAACAACAACAATAACAGTCCACCAGGAACAACAACAACAACAGTCCACCAGGAACAACACAACAACAGTCCACCAGGAACAACAACAACAGTCCACCAGGACAACAACAACAGTCCACCAGGAACAACAACAACATTCCACCAGGAACAGCAACAACAGTCCACCAGGAACAACAACAACAACAGTCCACCAGGACAACAACAATAACAGTCCACCAGGACAACACACAACAACAACACAACACAACAACAACAGTCCACCAGGAACAACAACAACAGACTACCAGGAACAACAACAACAGTCCACCAGGAACAACAACAACAGTCCACCAGAACAACAACAACAGTCCACCAGGAACAACAACAACAGTCCACCAGGAACAACAACAACAGTCCACCAGGAACAACAACAACAACAGTCCACCAGGAACACAACAACAGTCCACCAGGAACAACAACAACAACAGTCCACCAGGAACAACAACACACAGTCCACCAGGAACAACAACANCCAGAACAAAGGGAACCTCAAATGCGAATGAGACTGACTGATAATTTTGTCTTTGCCGGCGTCTTGTATTCCGTAATAAATCTGTTGATTTCTTAGATGTTGTTCGTCAACATGTCTCTGGTGATAGTTTGGTTGACTGTAAAACCCAGAATTATTATCAAGTTCATCCTGAAATATTTATTCAGCTCTGTTATTCTGCTAGAGTTCACAAGATTCACCTTGAAGACTCTAAGCTTCCTTCTTGGTCGTTTTCAAGGTCTGTTCATTCTTAATGTCTTAGAACATATTAACACAATTTCTTTTGTCCCTGTTTAGCAAGTGTTATTTTCTAAATGCTTATGTCTCTAAATTATAGAAAATGGCTCAATTATTTTCCCTCTTCAAACTTGTTTTGACTTAGATAATTTAGGAAAGATGCTCTGAAGGATTCTTGAAGCTGTAGACTTCTTATCTTGACAAATTGAACATCTCTGTTACAAAAGTGTGTTATCAAGGTCCTTCGCACCCTGGCATGTGTCACCCTGACATGTGTCACCCTGGCATGTGTCACCCTGGCATGTGTCACCCTGACATGTGTCACCCTGACATGTGTCACCCTGGCATGTGTCACCCTGACATGTGTCACCCTGACATGTGTCACCCTGGCATGTGTCACCCTGGCATGTGTCACCCTGACATGTGTCACCCTGGCATGTGTCACCCTGGCATGTGTCACCCTGGCATGTGTCCCCCTGGCATCTGTCACCCTGACATGTGTCACCCTGACATGTGTCACCCTGACATGTGTCACCCTGACATGTGTCACCCTGACATGTGTCACCCTGACATGTGTCACCCTGGCATGTGTCACCCTGGCATGTGTCACCCTGGCATGTGTCACCCTGGCACGTGTCACCCTGACATGTGTCACCCTGACATGTGTCACCCTGACATGTGTCACCCTGACATGTGTCACCCTGACATGTGTCACCCTGACATGTGTCACCCTGTACCAGGACAGTTCTACTTCGTTTATGTCTGAGATCATGACAGTAGCAAGGAATTAGCATGACAATATCACAGCTCATGACAGCAGCAAGTGATCAGCATGACAACATCACAGCTCATGACAGTAGCAAGTGGAATATTAACTCTATCACAGCTGATAACAGCAGCAAAAGGTTTATATAAAAAGCTTTAACTCTTACAAAGCACGTCGCTTTTGTTTTAATTTCTTGTTTGTTTACCAGGTCGGCGTTCAATCCCCGACCGTCCCAACAAGTGGTTGGGCACCATTTCCTTCCCTCCGTCCCATCCCAAATCCTTATCCTGATCCCTTCCCAGTGCTATATAGTCGTAATGGCTTGGTGCTTTCTCCTAATCATTCAATAATTCCTCCCGATTCCATGATAGTTTCCTCTCCCCATCATTGTATCCGGCCTCTTGTTACCAGCACCTAGTTTTGTATTAGCTTGCACTTCCTACAGTTAAATTCTAGTAGCCACTTCTTGGACCATTCTTTAATTTTCTGCGCAATATCATATATTTTTATGCAATATTTCATTTTTTTTGTCGTACTCACAATATTTACGTCTTCAGTAAACATTGAGAATATGTATTGTATTCCTTGTAGACTATTAATGGGGCCAGGTATGAGGTAAGGGGCCATCATAGGTCGCTGTGGGACCCAACTGGTAACGCCTCGCTACTCTGGCCTCTAGTTGTACTCACCTAGTTGTGCTTGCAAGAGTTGAGCTTCGGCTCTTTGGTCCCGCCTCTCAACTGTCAGTCAACTGATGTACAGGTTCCTGAGCCTACTGGGCTCTATCATATCTACATTTGAAACTGTGTATGGAGTTAGCGTCCACCACATCACTGCCTAATGCATTCCGTTTGTTAACTGCTCTAAAACTGAAAAAGTTCTTTCTAACGTCCCTGTGGCTCATGTGGGTACTCAGTTTCCACCTGTGTCCTCTTGTTCGCGTACCACCAGTGTTAAACAATTTATCTTTATCTACCCTGTCGATTCCTCTTAGAATTTTGTAGGTAGTGATCATGTCTCCCCAAGCTCTCCTGTCTTCCAGTGTCGTTCCCGCAGCCTTTCCTCATAACTCATGCCTCTTAGTTCTGGGACTAGTCTAGTGGCATACCTCTGAACTTTCTCCAGCTTCGTCTTGTGCTTGACAAGGTACGGGCTCCATGCTGGGGCTGCATACTCCAGGATTGGTGTTACATATGTGGTATACAAAGAATGATTCCTTACACAGGTTCCTGAAGGCTGTTCTGATGTTAGCCAGCCTCGCATACGCCGCAGATGTTATTATTATGATGTGGTCTTCAGGAGACAGGTTTGACGTGATATCAACTCCTAGATCTTTCTCTCTGTCCGTTTCAAGGACTTCATCTCCCATTCGTTTCCTGTGTCTGGCCTCCTGTTTCCACCACCTAGTTTCATTACCTTACATTTACTCGGGTTGAACTTTAGTGGCCATTTATTGGACCAGTTTGTCTTGATCATCTTGTAGCCTCCTACTATCTTCCTCTGTCTTAATTCTCCTCATAATGTTTGCATCATCAGCAAACATTGAGAGGAATGAGTCTAATTCCCTCTGGGAATTTACTTATATCAGAAACAGTATAGGTCCAAGGACTGACCCCTGCGGGACTCCACTGGTGACGCTTCGCCAATCTGAGACCTCACCCCTCACAGTGACTCGGTGTCTTCTGTAGCTTAGGTACTCCCTTATCAAATGGAGTACCTTCCCTTTCACTCCTGCCTGCATCTCCAGCTTTTTCACTAGCCTCTTGTGTGGTACTGTGTCAAAGGCAAGTGTGAGTGAGTGAGTGAATGTGTATATTCACCTAGTAGTGCTGGCGGGGGTTGAGTACCATTAACCTCTTTCGGCCCACCTCTCAACTGTCAATCAATCAACTGTTACTAACTACTAACTAATTTTTTTCCCTACACACACACAAACACACACATACTCACACAAACAGACACAAACACACACACACACACACACACACACACACACACACACACACACACACACACACACACACACACACACAGGAAGCAGCCCATAACAGCTGTCTAACTCCCAGGTACCTATTTACAGCTAGGTAACAGTGCCACCAGGGTGAAAGAAACTGCGCATTTGTCTCTGCCTAGTCCGGGAATCGAACCCGAACTACAGGACTACGAGTCCCGCGGGCTGTCCACTCAGCTACCAGACACCCTTCGCGCGCGCGTGTGTGCATGAGAGTGTGGATGTAAGATTACCCAACCCGCGCTTAGCAAGAACTGCTAAACTCACTTCTATAAAGGAACACTACCGCAGATAAACAGGAAATAGCACTCCGTCGCCCTACCCAGAACTCTGACACACATATGAGCCCAAGTCTGCTGCTATACGTGGTTCCTTAGCCCTTTGGGGTCGTACTTATTTCATCAGTGAATATACGAGTCTGGTTGCTGCTATAGAGATGGGAAGTATGCTAAGGGTCATCTTGGTGATAGTGAGTCATTAACCATGACCTCGTCAATGTCTTAAAGTGTGCTAAGGGCCATCTTGGTGATAGTGAGTCATTGACCATGACCTGGACACATGTCTCATATGATAGTGAGCAGTGTGCGGACTCATGTGTCATAGAGATGAGTGTCCCCCCTCACACACCAGTGTCCAATTAGAGTGACACAGGCCAGAGTGTCACAGACAAGAGTGAGAAGCTGTCAAGTTCCAAGGGCACAAGTGACACAGATCCTACCATTTTGACAGGTAATTAGTGCCACAGTGAAGCTACTCTCTCTCTCTATAACGCACTGTGTCAAAGAGTTGTGTCAACGGCTGTATTAGGATATATATGAAGGTCTGTGCTACCGGAGGTGTCAAAGACCTATATGAACTATAGGGACTGGATTGTCCGTCACTTAGGATTGTCCTGACTGCGGGCCGCTCCAACCAACAGCCTGCTGGACCAACTCTCACAAGTCAAGCCTGGCCTCGGGCCGGCTTGGGCAGTAGAAGAACTCCCAGAACCCCATCAAGCAGGTATCAACAGTATATAGCTACCAGGACATGAGAGAAATACAAACATGTGAATCACAAACAAACA
>WNGS01000527.1:32946-46225 GCA_020271785.1 Procambarus virginalis
GTGTGGCTATCATATACGTTTAGCCACTACAAAACGTATCTTGTATTTGATGAGGACAGGAGTGATTCGCAGAAATAGCAGGCTAAATCTCTGATAAGAGATATCGTCACAGTGCCTATGGCACCTCTGCTCTTCACTGGTTCTAGCCTGCATTTCCTTCCATATCGTCACTCCAGTACGTTGTTATTTTACTGTGTACATTTGGGACCTGGCCCTCCAGTATTTTTCCATGTTTATATTATTGGTATCTGATCAAACTATGCTGATTTTACTAGGTTAAAAGTAAATTATTGTGAGAGATGGCTTAAATCACTTTCAATAACAGAGTTTACTGAAGAGGTATTATCTTGTCTCTCAGAAAGATTATCACCCTATATGATGGAACAAAAGAGTGCTACCGACATTTATGAGCTCTCAAATCTCGCTGATGAGCATGAGTTACTACCAGGGTACAATTTAGAGCCCAGTTCAATAACGTTAACAGCAGACTAAATCCTAATGGTCATAAAAATGTTCACTAGACCCAACCAGTTGCAACCCACCTGCTACTCACATGAATTCTTCATTTTTAAACCTAAGATTGAGAATAGACAGTCGAGGCTGCAACACCCCAGTAATGTAATGTCTTCAGTGGGTGACAGGGTCAACCGCTGACAGTAGGTTTTGCAGTCATTGCAAAGGAGAGGTCATATCATAACGTCCTGCTTCCAAACACCCATAGTTAAGACCTACAGTCTCATTTTTTGTAGGGGATGCAGGGTAGATACAATAAACATGTTACCATAGATCCCAAATGGATATTCAATTATCACCCCTATATCCATTCTGGGGAAATATTGGGTAATAATGGTAAATGGAAGTCAGTTTCCTCAGCACACTGGTGATTCCCAAACATTGATTTCAGCTCATGGTGTAGTGTAGTGGAGTATGGTGTGGTGGATACAATTGCGTACCTGCCATCTTGATGGCCAGGGTTCAAGTCCCCTGTTGGTGTGATTGTCTAAAGTTCTATACTTTTAACTTGTGGTTTAAAAGCAAGTTAGTGCATTAAAGCATGGACACCGTGTCTCTCCATATAACAGGGCTTGAAGAAACGTCAGTGATCTCTCACTGTCTAATTGCCTGGAAAGGATGGGATATCTGGAAGTTAATACCCCAGGAATTCCCACGTCTTAGTGCTCTGAGTATGGTGTAGTGGATACAAGTGCATACCTGCCATCCTGGTGACCAGGGATAATCCCCTGGTGGTGTGAGTGTCTAAAGTTATATATATATATATATATATTATATATATATATATAATAGATATATATATATATATATATATATATATATATATATATATATATATATATATATATATCACTAAGACTCTTTGACCCGGCCAGGATTCAAACGCATGCCGTAGAGGATCATTTGACGATCATTGGTGTGGTTGGTCACGGTACTGTGTACTTTAGGGGTGATCCTAGACGGCATGGGTTCGAATCCTGGCCGTTTCAAAGAGTTCTTATGATCTATGGGTTGTGTATTCATACAGCTTTCTCACACACACCACACCACACATCTATATATATATATATATATATATATAATATATATTATATATATATATATATATATATATATATTCGATATATAATATATATATATATATATAAAATGAGGTGATTTGATAAAATGCTATCCCAACGATTACCATCCGAGTGCCGGCGGGAAGTGTTCAAATAGCTTCGCTATCACTTCTTATTGTCCGTCGTGTTGGTCAAGCGGATTAAGGCGTCCCTGTACATACCATTGCGTTGCTCCTGGCAGTATGGGTTCTAATCACTTCTGGGGTGTGAGTTTTCAGTTGCATATAGTCCTGGGGACCATTCAGGCTTGTTCGCATTTGGTTCCTCACGTGTTGCCCAAAAAATGAGGTGATTTGATAAAATGCTATGCCCAAGATTACCATCCGAGTGCCGGCGGGGAAGTGGTTCAAATAGCTTCGGCTATCACTTCCTTATTGTCACGGTCATGATGGTCAAGCGGATTAAGGCGTCCCTGTACATACCAGTTGCGTTGCTCCTAGCAGTATGGGTTCGAGTCACTTCTGGGGTGTGAGTTTTCAGTTATATATATATATATATATATATATATGTATATATGTATATATATATATATATATATATATATATATATATATATATATATAACTGAAAACTCACACCCCAGAAGTGACTCGAACCCGAGTCACTTCTGGGGTGTGAGTTTTCAGTTGTATCTAGTCCTGGGGACCATTCAGGCTTGTTTGCATATATATATATATATATATATATATATATATATTATATATATATATATATATATATATATATATATATATATATATATATATATATATATATATATATATATATATATATAACTGAAAACTCACACCCCAGAAGTGACTCGAACCCATACTGCTAGGAGCAACGCAACTGGTATGTACAGGGACGCCTTAATCCGCTTGACCATCATGACCGGACAATAAGGAAGTGATAGCCGAAGCTATTTGAACCACTTCCCCGCCGGCACTCGGATGGTAATCTTGGGCATAGCATTTTATCAAATCACCTCATTTTTTGGGGCAACACATATATATATATATATATATATATATATATATATATATATATATATATATATATATAACTGAAAACTCACACCCCAGAAGTGACTCGAACCCATACTGCTAGGAGCAACGCAACTGGTATGTACAGGGACGCCTTAATCCGCTTGACCATCACGACCGGACAATAAGGAAGTGATAGCCGAAGCTATTTGAACCACTTCCCCGCCGGCACTCGGATGGTAATCTTGGGCATAGCATTTTATCAAATCACCTCATTTTTGGGGCAACACGTGAGGAACACAAATGTGAACAAGCCTGAATGGTCCCCAGGACTATATGCAACTGAAAACTAACACCTCAGAAGTGACTCGAACCCATACTGCCAGGAGCAACGCAACTGGTATGTACAGGGATCAAGTGGATGCAAGTGTCCCTGTACATACCAGTTGTGTTGCTCCTGGCAGTATGGGTTCGAGTCACTTCTGGGGTGTGAGTTTTCAGTTGCATATAGTCCTGGGGACCATTCAGGCTTGTTCGCATATATATATATGTTGGCTCTTATGTTATGTTTGGATAGGACTTATAAATGTAGAGTGTGTTTGCCATGTGGAAGTACCCAGAAAAGCGCTTGAGGTGAGTCCCACCAAGTCAGTAGTTAATGGGGACTTGGTCTGTGAACACCTAAAGATAGGTAACGGTTTTATTATTTTGTTTTGTGCCAAAGTTAGATATTCTTATCTGTGATTACAAGATAACACTGATTGAGCCATCAAATTATCAATGTAAATTATCAATTTACATATATATTACATTGTGATCATTGACTTTATTGGAGATATTTTGTGCCAGATATAAGAATATATTATTATACGTTACATTAAATGTGTGTATGTGTCCCTCACTTCAATACCCACTGGTGCTAGTGCATATTCTTATCACAGGGATTATGTGTGGGAAACTCTGTCTCAGTAATTATTAATAATGAAATGAGATTTCGATAGCTGTGAAGGACCACCCTTTTTTCTTTTAAAAAAGAGAAAATAAAATAAGGATAGAGTGGAAATGAATCTGAGAACCAGTGCTTATGGACCTCCTAATAATTAATAATATAATGTGAGAGCATTAACTGAGCTGTAGGTAAAATTAAAATATAAGGTCGACTCGCTCCACATTCTTTAGAAGGTTAATGTAGTACAAATTAACTAATGCGTTAATTGTACCATAAATTCAATACTATTGCATATCAAATTTATGAGATAAAAATGATTCAGGTATAGTTATGAATCACATGGCAAATTTGACAAATGTTAGTAAATATATGATCTGTTATTGAAGATCAATAACTAAATAAATGTTAATAATCTAATAATATTTAACATAAAGAACAGTTTAACTGTATTGCAGAAATAGATGTAAGCGTTTGGGCAGCCACGTTAAGAATACGTGTCGAAACTGGCTGTCCTGGAACACGCACTGGGGGCATAGGCTATCTCCCTTCTTGATACTATGGTACAAGCTAAAAGACGGATTAAATGTAAGATTTGCCTATACCAATGTTATTTAGCACCTATTTCTGAATGAAAATTACGACTCGATCTAGCATGGCACTCACTTTTTGTTATTTACAGTCCATGCGGCCTAACGACCAGCGTCCTACAAGTTCGATATTTTGTGATCACAATCTACCAACTATTAGTAAGAATTATCGTGATAATGCTCGCCAAGCCGAGTGTCTGATTGATGTGGGAGTCGCTCCAGCACTGACATCCGAAGCTGCAAGGATGACGTAAATACAGGCTGGTGAAAACTGAAGGCTCCAGACTCTGCTTGTTGCCAAAATATGGCTGCTGTCGCTCTCCTCCCTCTGCCGTCACACCCGTACATGCACAATAGTACGGAGAGTTGATATGGAGAATTTTACTCCTATTATTTCTTCAACAATGCGAGATAATTAGGATATAGCTAATAACGCTATATTATTCGATCACTGGTCAATATAGTGTCAGCTTATAATTCCTAAGGAAGAATGTTGAAATAAAGGGAGAATTGAACACAATTCTCTAAAGTGTAGACGATATCTTTCCTTCAGTGAGCTGGCTGACGTGACATCGGCATGCAAAGTAGGAAAGATTTGGCGCAGCTATTACGCAGAAGGAAAGGAATTAATATTGGTATTCTACTGATTAGTATTAATAGTAAATTATAATTGTTAGTACAAGGATGATTTATCGAAGTACTAAAAAATGAGAAATAAGTGTCGTGTGTATATTTCCAACATACCTACGAGCCTTGGAGCTGGTCGGCCGAGCGGACAGCACGCTGGACTTGTGATCCTGTGATCCTGTGGTCCCGGGTTCGATCCCGGGTGCTGGCGAGAAACTATGGACAGAGTTTCTTTCACCCTATGCCCCTGTTACCTAGCAGTAAAATAGGTACCTGGGTGTTAGTCAGCTGTCACGGGCTGCTTCCTGGGGGTGGAGGCCTGGTCGAGGACTGGGCCGCGGGGACACTAAAGCCCCGAAATCATCTCAAGATTACCTCAAGATAACGAGGAGGGAGGAGATCTTAGGTCGCAGTTCATGTCATAGTACTGACGTACATGTCTCTCTACCTTGACGTTATATTCATGGGATTAGTAGGTTAGTACGCACATAACGGATGTCCCGTAACTGTAGAACAGATGTGACTCTAAATCTCTAGGGGAACATGAAATAATTGTCGAAAATATAAAATTATTAAGTCATCCAAAATCAAGAACTCTCTAAAGTCTACAGCAGAATCAATGATTAGTGTCACTATGACGTGTAATTGTTGAATTACTTAAGTCACTGGATGTTTATGCAAACTCTGATAATATTCTCAAGAACAGATGGTTATGGTCTACAATCGGACAGAATGAAAAATTACATTAAGAATATAAATATTATATCATTAAATCATTCAAGATCGAGGAGACTTCGAATCCACAGTGAGGTCACTGTCTAAGGTCACTATGACTTGTGACTGTTGAGTTACTAGAAATTAACTCATCACTGAATCATCATGATCACCTCAAACTCAAATGACGAATTGTCTGCACTAAGGCAGAATCAAAGTACGATTTAAGCTTTTGCTTACATTGTTGTGCTGCCAATCTAGATGGACGTTTGTTCTGCTGGACAGTATCATTGTCCTCTGAAACTTGGGGTAAAGGTACCTCTGTAGAACATTCATATTTGCTAATTCTAGAAGTGCTAGCTTTTCTAATGTTTTTAGGGTGGTAGTGCGTCGACATTTTACCCTAACTACTCTTAAGACGCCTTGGTGATCAGGATGAACATCAACAATTTTGCCTATAGGCCAATCTGACCTGGGTCCATCACTGTCAACTAGAACTAGATCACCTGGTTTCAGTTGAACCTTATTATATGGGCTGGCAGCTCCATAATGATACTCTCTCAGAGCAGTTAGATATTCACGAGTCCACACGTCATTTCCCTTTCCTATTACTCGTGAAAGATGTTTAGAACTTTCCACTAAGTCACTTCCTCCAACCCATGAAGGGTCTTCTGGATCCTCATGCCCTAGAGATATTAGGGGACTCAGACGTCTACCATGAATCAGATGAGAGGGATTCTGGAGTTCTCTCTGAGAGAAATCGTCTGAAAATAGGTTAATAGCTTGTTGTTACTCGTGTTTCTATTTCAGTGACAAGGGCTTGCAACTCGGTTAGGCTAATTTTCTGTCTGTGTAGAGCTTTCCTCAAGCATTTCTTCATAGTGCCTACCATGCGCTCATAAAATCCTCCTTGCCACGCTGCTCGTGGAAGTATAAATTTCCAGCGTCACTGTCTCTGTTTAAGCACTGAACGGATCAAGCACTCTGGATGGTTCCATATTTTTCTTAAGCATGCTTCTCCTGCCACAAAATTAGATCCATTATTCGAGATCATCAGTTTGGGGCAGGCTCGACGTGTATCAAACCTATGAAAGGCTTGTAGGATCGCTTCTGCACTCATGTCAAAAGTTACTTCTGTGCACGCCTCGTGTGGGTTGCACACGTGAAGAGGCATATATAGGATTTCACTGGAATTTTATCTGGAGTGCCTGTTAAAATAAGTGCTAATAAAATAAGTGTGTAATCTACACCTTTGGTCTCGAACGGACGAAGGTGAACAACTCGTTCTTTAGGAAGTGGTGGAGGTCCTGGGTAAGGATACACTCGAGCATCATACCTCCTGCAGATCACACAAGATTTAATAAGAGATGTGACAGTTTGGCGACCTTGAGGAAGCCAGAATTTCTGTCTTAGATCAGTGAAAGTGTCTAACACTCCACCATGTAATGTACCATGTTCATGGTGATGTAAAACTTTAAGTTTATTTACGATGTGGTGATGAAGTAAAGGCATAGGGTTCTTTGCTTCTAAGTCAATTTCTGCATGAAGCACACGTCCTCCACATCTTAGTATGTTGTAATTATCCGAATCAAACCAAATGCCCAGAGACTTGGTTAATTTATCCGGAAGATGTTCATATTCTCTCCCATAAGTCTTCATCTGAGCTTCTTTGATCCAATACTTAAAAGGACTAGGAAATTGATATTTAACTCCTATCTTATTGAGAAAGTCAAATACAATTTGGGTAACTCCTAGCAATTTACCTAAACTGGAATAATGGTTAGGATTATACGCTAAAGATCGAGGGGGCTCTGGATCCAAAGTGGGGACAGTGATATTGGTCACTTTAACTTGTGGCTTCTGTTTGGGCTATTGACCACTGACCAACCCTTGAGGTCCTGTAAACCACATCTCGGTTTCAAGTAGTTATTTTAAGGTTAAACCTCTTGAAAAATAGTCAGCTGGATTGTCTTTGGTGGGGCCATGTCTCAATTTGTTGTCACCTGCTAGTTCTTGTATTTCCCTAACTCTGTTACTGACGTACAGAGTTTTGTTTTTTTCACCCACTGTAAAATTGCCTCGTTGTCTGACCTCTCTACTATCTCACCAAAGGGAATATTTTGAGTATCTTGATCAGGCAGTGTACCAGCCTTACACCTACTAATAAAGCAGTTAACTCCATTTGGGGTAATGACCTCTTTTTAATTGGGGCTATTCTGGCCATAGAAGTAAGTAAAAATGATTGCTGAGTGGTAACTAAATAGGCTACTGCGCCCATATGCTTTGCCTGAGGCATCGCAGAACTCATGTAAATTTGTAGGTAATTCTGTCCTAAAGCATTACAAGGAAATTTTAGAATACTAAGTTCGTTAAAATCCGTAGTTAACTGCTGCCATTTATCTTGCAGCTCATGGGGCAACGGATCATCCCAACCCATATGGGTCTGCCAGCACTCCTGCATGAGGAGTTTAACAAAATTAAAATAGGAATAATTAAGCCTAAAGAGTCAGATGGTTTACTGACATATGAGAGTAAGTTTCTCATGGTTAGGGGAGAATTATTGGTTTCAATAGACTTAATATTTAATTCGTCAATGGAAGTATTCCATTCCATTCCAAGAACTTTCAATTTATGTGGTACTTGATACTCTGGAAATTAATCCTCGATTATTTGATTCAGTTGTGGATTATTAGAGGCCCACGATTGTAACCGGCATGTTTGCTCCTAGTAGCTCACGGTTAGCCTCATGTTAAATTTGCACCAGTTTGATTTCATCATTAGTGGTTCCCTGAAAGTTATTTACTTATAGGTTGCTTCTCATTTCAGTCTTGTAGGGGCTATCAGATTTTTCAGATGAGTATCCAAAGTTGCTTGGAGTAAAAATGGGGAAGATGTTGGTCCGAATAGCACAGATGCAAACCTATATGTCATTAGTTCACTGTTAGGATCCTGAGGATCTTTTACCCAGATAAATTTTGCAAAGTCACGATCTTCCTCTTGCAAAACTACCCTCAAAAAGACTTTGCTGATGTCAGCCGGGTAAGTGTAAATGCCAGAGTGAAAACCGTAACAAAACATCTTGTAGTCTTTGATTTAGACTAGACCCAGTTTGCAAGCAATCAATAAGGGATACATTATCTGCCTTTACTTTGGAATTACAGTTGAACACAATCCTAATGGGTGTCGTAACTGAGTCTTTCAAGATAGCGTGGTGAGGTAAATAATGGCTTATTTTATGGTTATCTCTTTCAACAACTTCTATGAATCTGTTAGCAAGTTGTTGCTGTAGTAATTCATGATACAGTTGTAATTTGTCAGGTTGTTTTGTAGCCTGACTAACTGTGACTTTAAATGAATTGATGCCAAGAAATAATTTACAGGGAGCTGTTGGTGGTTCAGCTTCCATGGCAATTTAACCCAATATTGGCTATCATGATAAATAACTGTGTTGAGATACTGGTTATCTTGAGGTTATCTTGAGATGATTTCGGGTTTTTTTTTTTTAGTGTTCCCGCGGCCCGGTCCTCGACCAGCCTCCACCCCCAGGAAGCAGCCGGTGACAGCTGACTAACACCCAGGCACCTAATTTACTGCTAGGTAACAGGGGCATAGGGTGAAAGAAACTCTGCCCATTGTTTCTCGCCAGCACCCGGGATCGAACCCGGGACCACAGGTCCAGCATGCTGTCCGCTCGGCCGACAGGCTCCCCCCTGGTACTGTACTAAAGTACTGTTGGTAAGTCCATGTGTCGTCTGGACTAGTCTGTTCAGAGACTATACCCAAGGTGTCTAAATCCCATAATTTGTGTACAGGGGGGATTAGAATCATCATCCTCAGCTACGTCTCTGATTTGTTGTGGTGACTGTTCTAAGCCTAGTCATGCCACTATTGAATATTTTGTTGATTAATTGTAGATATAGATTTTTGCTGAGGTAGCACCGGTCCTGCGAGTAATATTCCTCCAGCGGACAGCAACATATTCATTCCTCGTTGCTTGGTGCATCCAGTGATAAACCTATGGTAATAATCAGCTCCTATTAGTATTCCTACGTTTGTGAGACGGTTGGAATTTATCTTATTATCAGCTAGCCTCATGCCACTGCGTTTAAGAAACTTAACAGTATTCCCAAGACCTGTTACATGTAGATCAGATGGGATCTTGTCAACGACTATGGCTTGTATTGGACTAGCTTAGCTTCCTATAAATTCTTATGACTTGGTAATTGCAAGGTCCACTATTGGTCAAGAATCCTGAAATATTCAGTTTCACTCGATTTAAAGTTTTCAGTTTTAACTGATCAACTAATTGTTGAATAATAAAAGTCTTAGAAACCTTGGTCAAAGAGACCTCGAGTGGAGATCCTTAACTTCTTGTTAATTAATTTCAGTTGAGCTGTAGGTAAGGTACTAGTATTACCTGACTCTGCGGCAAGTACATTTATTTACTGATATATATTGCAATATTGAACAGAGGTGGAATTATTTAAATCTACATTAGGATTCAATTACTTTTGGTGGGTGTCACCAGACAGTGTAGAATGATGTTGCCCTTTATGGCATTTGTTGCACACCTGGAGGACAACGGTGCAGTTGTAGGGGTCATGAGATCCCATGCATTTAGAACATCTGTGCAGTTCTTTGAGACGTTGATTATCTTACTGTGAGTTAAGTAATAATGACATTTATAAGCGTTGTGCTCTTCCTGGCCGAACAAGCACTTCTTCATTGAAGAAGGAATTTTAGGAGTTACACTCACTACTGGTTTTGAGGGATTTACTATATAAGTACCCACATTACTAGATTTCCACTTGGGAGATGATCTAGTTTTATGATCGGATGATCGAGTTTGGTTTTACTGCAGTAGTGGCAGCACTTTGGGTTTTACGATGAGAATTAGTAGAATGGGTTGAACCACCTTTCCCATCTTGATTGGCTCTTTGTCTTTCGACTATGGAGCATAAATCTTCTGTGACTTCAGTCATGGTCAGAGAGGTTTTGCTGTACAAAGTACACAGTTTATCCAGAGTTTCACCTGGTAACATACATCGTACAACTACTCGTGTCATCCATTCAGCAGCCTGAAGATTGACTCAGAGGCTTATGGCCTTGAGTAAAGACTCTAGTTCTAACCTAAAAGCTTGAATTGAATCGGTAGTATTATTGGTGGCTGGAAGATCCAGCATTTTTTGGTCTAAAATAGTAATAGTCCTTTCACTATTGTTATAGTTGCTCTTAAGCAACTGAACAGCTAGGTCGTAACCGTCACTGTTCAGGTTTAAGTTTGAGATTACTTTCAAGGCTTCATCTTGTAATCGACCTTGTAAATAGGTGAACTTAGTAGTTTTAGGAATATTAGTTTTGGAGTCTACAGCATTCATAAATTTATTCCAGAAATCGTCCCAACTTTCATTCTCACTACCAGAGAATGTGGGTAGACTGATTTGGGATAATATGACTTCAGGTTCTTGAAGATTTGTAGACGTTGCGACTACTTGATTCTTAGCAATCAACGTCTTAAAGGATTGCAGTTTAACCTGTACATCATCTTCGTACTGAGGTAAATTTCGCACTATATCATCTAGTTCAGTTTCGACTATTAAAGTCTTGTATAGTTCAGACAAGTATAAATTCATATGTTCTTTAATTTGCCCAAACTTATTTTCAGCAACTTGAAGATAGCTTTCTAGCTCTATATAGTCAACGGGTGACTGTTGAGACAGATCTTAACATTTGTTAATCTGTCTGGTCAAGTGACCTTTCAGACCTGTAAGGGTCCTTTTCATTCGTCCAGCCATATTCATCTTGGTGGTTAAAGGATGATCGGATTCTGTATAGTTATTACTAATGTAACTGGGATATTGACTCATGTGGCAATGGTCAATATCAATATAATTGCCAAATATTAAATTTTTGGGATTTTTGGGACACGTGAGGAACACAAATGCGAACAAGCCTGAACGGTCCCCAGGACTATATGCGAATGAAAACTCACACCCCAGAAGTGACTCGAACCCATACTCCCAGGAGCAAGGCTATCAGGCTATCACTCAGCCCAGGCTATCACTTCCTTATGTCCGGTCGTGATGGTCAAGCGGTTTAAGGCGTCCCTGTACATATCAGTTGCGTTGCTGCTGGGAGTATGGGTTCGAGATCGCCACAGAGCCGGCAGCATCCGGCAACGGCGAACGTACGCCCCTCGTAGTATCGTATTCCATGTAGAAATAGCAAGGAAACAGGGGAGAGAGGGGAACCCAGAGTTACACGTCAAAATTTTGCGGGGTGTTGCTACGTTGAGGTTCCCCTCTTCCCCTTTGCTTGACCTAATTTTCTAATGGAATACTCCGAAACTGTATTGTCTTCCTTCTATTTGATACTCGTGCCCTCTCTTGGACTTCGCTATGCTTGATGACATTTTTGGCCTTTATGGCCTCACTGACCTTAATCTTTCCAGCTAAGCCTCTGTTCTCCTGCTCATCTAACTGGATCATGGCTAATTTATGCCATTACGTTGAGTGGGAATCTAATTCCCTCCTTCCTTTCTTGACGTTCATGTTCACATGCTCTTGTCTGGGTTCTGCTGTCTCGTCTACGTAAACCCCATACATAGTGGCATGTACATTTCACTTCTTTCCTACCATCCCCTTCTGAACTGTTAAGAAAAGTGTCCTCGCTCTCTCTCCTCCGCGCTCTACGCATCAGCGACACTCCAGGTTTTCTTGCTTCTGAAATGCCTTTATCTACAAACATTCTACTCGCCTTGGTTACCCTTTGCATTTCATCCCAACTCTGCCTAACTCTCAAGCTAGACGAAAATTTCTTTCATCCTAACACCTGCTTCCAACATTAGTAGCACTGTACCTATGCTTCCGTTCTATCGGCAACTCAAAACTTTATACCACATACCTTTGCGTCCTCTTGCACATAAACTCGGCCTTCGACAAACCTAACAAATTCACTTCGTAGCAATCTAGTTCACACTGCTTCCTCCAGCTTCTACAGTGCTGCTGGGTGTCTACTCTTAAGTTCCCTGTTCGTCTTCGGTCCCCTCTCAATATCTTTGCGAACTGGGCAGCGTACCACTTAATTGACAGACTTAAGTAGAACACAAGAGAATAGTGTGTTAGTTCTGCAGGACACTAGAAACTTGCTCACTCTTCTGCCATGTGAGGGGATTTCTATCATCCCATATGATGAGGTACTATCCTCCCAAACTATCCTTCTCCGTGCCTCTCGTACTACATAGACGTCTGTGTCCTTGTGGAATCGCGCTCTAATTCACACTAATGACCCCAAGCATGAACTTGACGGATACACCTGGCTTCTTGTTGCATGCTGGACTCCTTCCCTTTTCACAGTATATACTCAAATATCTAACTCATTTCTTCAATACGGAGACTTAAACATAAGCGCTACCCTTTCTATTTGCTTTCTTTCTCTTCCCTTTTCTTTCTCCTTCTTTTCTCTTCCACCCCCTTGCTATCTCTTCTTATTCCTATCTCCTTCTCATTCGGTGGTTATAATAGGAGCTGCGCCTCGTATGGGCCAATAGGCCTTCTCGCAGCTCCTATTACTTTACTATCCACTCTCCTACACTTTACTTTGCTCCTGTCAGCTCTCTCTTGCCTATTTTATGCCGTACCTTCTACTCCTTCCTCATCACATCTGACTTGAGAATGGTCCAAATGGACGCGAAACGTCGTCGTTCCTTCTAACCATCTAGTGTGTGTCTGGTCAAACCTACCACCTTACATCCGTGTCTTCATCCGGTTTATTTCTGTGCCCATGACGTAGAAATCTTCTTGA
>WNGS01000527.1:48693-76541 GCA_020271785.1 Procambarus virginalis
TACTTGACCACTATGACAAAATCACGAGGCATTAGAAGAAAAACATAATGAGATGTGTATACACAGATTTTGCAAAGGCTTTCGACAAAGTGACCATGGGTGATGCTCACAAAATGAGGTCATGGGTATAACTGGTAAAGTAGGGATGCTGGATACTCAATTTCCTGTGAACAGAACACAAAGAGTAACAATCAATCAAGTAAATCGAGTCCGAGCGCATGTAAAAGCTCTGTACCTCAAGGTACAGTCCATGCACCACTGCTGTTCCTTATTCTCATATCAGATATAGACAAAACAACAAGTCACAGCTTCGTGTCATCCTTTGCAGATGATACAAAAATGAACATGAAAATTACACTCTGCTGAAGACATTGATAACTCAAACAACAGATATTAACAAAGTTTTTCGGAGTTGGGCAGCAGAATAAACTGATGAGTTTAACGGTGATAAATTCCTGGTTCTCAGATACGGCAAAAAATGAGGATCTTAACATTATACAGGGGTACAAACAACAATCAATCTGCCCATAGATAAGGAAAACAGCGTTGATAATTAATAAATGAGCATAACCAAGAAGTATTGTATGAGCTACGAGGAGAGGCTACGGGAATTGAAACCTCACTTCATGGAAGACAGAAGAGTTAGGGGGGAACTGACTCACCACATTCAAGATTCTCAAGGGAATCGACACGGTAAAGAACAGGCTATTTAACACAAGGGGGCACAGGTGGAAACTGAGTGCCCAAATGAGCCACAGAGATATTAGAAAGAACCTTTTTTAGTGTCAGAGTGGTTGTCAATGAATAGCATTAGGAAGAATGTGGTGGAGGCTGACTCCAGCACAGTTTCAAGTGTAGATATGATAGAGCCCATTAGGCTCAGGAACCTGTACACCTGTTGATTGACGGTTGAGAGCGGGACCAAAGAGCCAGGCTCAAGCCCCGCAAGCACAATTAGGTGAGTACACACCTTGTCAAGCTCAAGACGAAGACTGAAAACATTCTGTGGTATGCCACTTGCTAGTTTCCAGATCTAAGAGGCATGAGTTACGAGGACGGCTGCGGGAAATGCACCTCACGACACTGGAAGACAGAAGTAGTAACGGGGAGACGTGATCACTACCTACAAAATTCTCAGAGCAAATGATAGGGTACTAAAGATAAACTGTTTATCACGGTTTGTACCGCGAACAAGGGGACACAGGTGGAAACTTAGTACCCAAATGAGCCACTTGGACGTTAGAAAGAAACTTTTTCAGTGTCAGAGGTAGTTAACAGATGAAATGCTTAGGCAGTGATGTGGGAGGCTGACCCATACACAGTTTCAAATGTAGATATGATTAGAGCCCAGTAGGCTCAGGAATCTGTACAAGCCAGTTGATTGAAGTTGAGAGGCGGACAAAGAGCCAAGCTCAACCCTCGCAAGCACAATAGGTGAGTACACGTACACACACACTCACAAACATACACACACTAATGCTCCTATTCACCTTGCAGTAAATAGGAACTTGGAAGTTAGAAAGCTGCTACAGGCTGTCGCTCTCTGGGGCTGTGTACTCACTATTTGTACTCCACCTATTTGTGCTTGCGGGGGGTGAGCTTGGCTCTTTGGTCCCGCCTCTCAACTGTCAATCAACTGGTGAATTGTGTGTGTGTGTGTGTGTGTGTGAGTGTGTGGTTGTGTGTGTGGTGTGTGTGTGTGTGTGTGTTGTGTGTGTGTGTGTGGTGTGTGTGTGTGTGTGTGTGTGTGTGTGTGTGTGTGTGTTAATAAGAAAATATATGTTGTTTAGATATGATGGAGGAAAGAGGTCGAGAGTCGGTACGTTAGACAACCAATGCTTTAGAAAGGCGGGGTCCAAGAGCTAACAGCTAAATCCTGCAAATAATAAATCATAATATTTATACACACACATACATGTTTTACAGAATTTGGCTGAGGGCGACCACAGATGGTCTCGACGGGGCAGGAAGTCGGCGGTTGCTCAAAGGCCTCCCTCATCCTCCACATACCTGAGGATTTTTCCGGGCTTATTTTTAACGGAAGTAATGTCTTGGCATTACGGCTTCAGCGGGTGGGTGGGCCAATCGGGGGTTTATTACACTATGAGCAAAAATCAATCGCCTGTTCTCTATTTTATTTGCCATTGTTGAGCTTGAAGCTGTTGCACACAAGGGGATTAATATCTGGATTAACATCTTTCATATATTTCCGGTATTTTTAAAGGTATTGTTTAAAACCGAAGATACTGTTATTGGACCCCGCTTAATTGACAATGTCTCAACAACGCCGGCTAAAGATGTGGTGTGGGCTCCTGCTATGCAATGATTGCTCATTTGCTTTTCAATGATGCACCTTAGTTGCCCCCCTCTCTAACCTACCGTTCTAAATACCCCCTTCCTCCAGTCTTCCGCAACATTCCCCCACACCATCTCTCCCCTTCAACAACTAGTTAATTAGCACCCTTGTGTTTGGTATACAGTTTGTGCGTATCCTATTCTCGAGTGACCTGACCCGCGTCCGGCTGTTAATTTTTTTAACTTACTGTATTCTAATTTTCTCTTCCCCCAACCTTTCTCTTCCCTTTCTCCTTACAATATCGGAATATACTATATATATAGTATCTATATATATATAGTATATATCGTACCTAGTAGCCAGAACGCACTTCTCAGCCTACTATGCAAAGCCGATTTGCCTAATAAGCCAAGTTTTCATGAATTAATGTTTTTTCGACTACCTAACACCTACTAACCTAACCTAACCTAACTTTTTCTGCTACCTAACCTTACCTAACCTATAAAGATAGGTTAGGTTAGGTTAGGTAGGGTTGGTTAGGTTCGGTCATATATCTACGTTAATTTTAACTCCCATAAAAAAAAATTGACCCCATAAATAATAAAATGGGTAGTTTTTCATTTCATAAGAAAAAATTAGAAAAAATATATTAATTCAGTAAAACTTGGCTTATTAGGCAAATCGGGCCTTGCATAGCAGAGGCTGAAAGTGCGTTTGGCTACTAGGTACGACAAATATTAGATATATATATATTATATATAATATTACTATATATGTCGTACCTAGTAGCCAGAACTCACTTTTGCCTACTATGCAAGCCCCGATTTGCCTAATAAGCCAAGTTTTCTGTGAATTAAATATTTTCTCTAATTTTTTTTCTTATGAAAAATAAAGCACCCATTTCATATGTATGAGGTCATTTTTTTTTCATTGGATTAAAATTAACGTAGATATATGAACCGAACCTAAACCAACCACCACCTAAACCTACTCCTATCTTATGGTTAGGTTTATTAGGTAGCCGAAAAAGTTAGGTTAGGTTAGGTTAGGTTAGGTTAGGTAGTCGAAAAAATTAATTCATGAAAACTTGGCTTATTAGGCAAATCGGGCCTTGCATAGTAGGTGAGAAGTGCGTTCTGGGCTACTAGGTACGACATATATATACTATATATTATATATATATATATAATATATATATATTATATATATAATATATATAATTATATATATACATATATATATACTATATAATATAATATACATATATATATATATATATATATATATATATAGATATTATATATTATATATATATTATATATAATATATATATATTATAATATGTCGTACTAGTAGCCAGAACGCACTTCTCAGCCTACCCTACTATGCAAGGCCCGATTACTTGAAAATTACTCTCCTCTACTGACTGGCTGCTTTCTGAGTCCGTGTCCATGTGAATATTGCCGTGGGGAGTAGCCAGTTCTTCTGATGCCCGAATCTCCATCTCAGTACCCAGCATGGGGGCAGATGTGTAGAATGCAATTGCTATTAGTTAGTCTCCTTGTGTGTAGACTGAGCTAAACTCCAATGACCTAATAAATGAAACTCAATTTTTAACGAATTATCAATAAATTGTCCAACCTATATTTTATTCAAAAGTAGAACAAAGTGATTCCTAATTTCACTTCCTTAGTATCCCACCTTGTGCAGCTAATTCACTCAGAATATATCTTGTGCTACTCACTCACCCAGTATATTACTAAAGAAATGCAATTTCATCAGTATAATTTACTGTAACTATTTAAGCTGATTAAGTTATTATGTGAATTCAAATTATGTTACAAAAGTACTTATAATTACATATACTATTCAATTTAAGGACCTGCCTGAAATGCTATGCATGTTAGTGGCTTTGAAAAATGTACTATTTAATCACCAATGTATGGACTTACACAGTCAAATTTATTTTCCTGTATATGGATAAATAAACAAATACAGGTAACCATAAATGGCCCATGAATGGTCCATTGATAATGTTGAGGATCAATGAGGTCATTGATAATAAATGGTCCATTGATAATGTTGAGTGAGAAATTACTGTGTGATTCTACTGAAGAACTGAAAGTGGTTTATGTAGGCAAAATACACAAACGGTTAGTATAACTAGAACATTTAGAAAATATGCAACCAAAAATAAGAGCGACCCCTCCAAAGGATACCTGATCAACCAGGCTGCGACTCATACGTCAGGCTGTGAGCAGTCGCGTCCAACAGCCTGGTTGATTAGTCCAGCAACCAGGAAGCCTGGTCGACGACCGGGCCGCGGGGACGCTAAACCCCGGAAGCACCTCAAGGTAACCTCAAAGTGACCCATGATAATGAGCCAAAGTGCAAATTGTTGACCCTTGTGATGAGAATGTTAGTGTTGGTGGTGAGGTCAAGGACTCGTATGTCCAACAAATTTAAGGGATAGTACAGTATAATAAATTTGAGGAAATTTCACTCACTGACATGTGAGTGAAATTTCCTGAAATTTCCTCCCCCCCCCCACCTCCTCAAGAAAAAAAGAGTAATTGTTCCATGTTAATTGTCAGCCAGTGATGAGAAACAGCTGCAGTTGGTGTAAAAAGGCAGAGACGCATTGTGTGAGTGATGATACATCTAAACTCCTGTTTAACATTCATTCCCATCACTATAAATTTGAAGTGTGTCTACAAGAGATGGAGGGACTAAAAATGGGGACCCCGTGTCAGATGAAATACTGTATTCAGTTGCAAAAGTATCGGATCGACGTGAGATGGGTGCTATTATGGAAGTTAGGCGAACTCTTGAGTAATGATTGTTAAGGCTTTGTGTGTGTTTTCTGGATTCTATGGTATTTATATTTAAAAATCCCATACAACATGTCTGATCCAAGGGGAGGTATACACTGTTAGGGGTGGAGGGTCGCCCCACCAACAGGCGTTCATGGCCCTGGACAATACTGTACTTACACTGTTAGGGGTGAAGGGGTCGCCCCACCAACAGGGGTCCATGGCCCTGAACAATACTGTACTTACACTGTTAGGGGTGGAGGGGTCGCCCCACCATCAGGCGTCTATGGCCCAAGACAATACTGTACTTACACTGTTAGGGGTGGAGGGGTCGCCCCACCAACAGGGATCCATGACCCTGGGGCAATACTGAACTTACACTGTTAGGGGTGGAGAGGTCGCCCCACCAACAGGCGTTCATGGCCCTGGACAACACTGTACTTACACTGTTAGGGGTGGAGGGGTCGCCCCACCAACAGGGGTCCATGACCCTGGGGCAATACTGAACTTACACTGTTAGAGGTGGAGGGGTCGCCCCACCAACAGGGGTCAGTGTTATTCGGGTCAAGAACAGGACAGAACGTGTTGCCAACACTTCCAGTCAGATGATCACCTGTACAGGAATAATAATAATCAACAACGATACTAATAGTTGTTTATGAAGGTGGTATCTCCGGTCTCCTAATCAAATACCAAATTAGTTGGAGGAAAGTCCACTGGGACCATGGATTTGGGATTTTGTTTGCACATCATCCGGATTTACCTTAAAGATAAAGCCGTTTGGTTGGTGTGCAGACATAGCAATACAGATTTACTGCACACAAGTATATGCGGTCATAGCCAGGCAAATTACTGGCTCTTAGTAATGTTCCCTTTTAGTTCTGGTAACCGCACAGTCCCAGCAACGCTGGCTACCACCCTTAGCTATGCGTCATTTTAGTACCAACATCACCTGACCCAACCCGTCCTCGCAAAATCGTATAGTCAATATTGACTTATTAGTTACCTGCATAGGTGACATACTAAACATAATAGTTTCCCTTGAAAAGCTTCATAGAAAACACCGACCTTACCTAACCTACTTATTATGTTAAAATAATCATCTTATAACTTCGTAATTACAATTGTTACTTAACCTATTATAGGTATATGTTAGGTAATAATTGTAATTACGAAGCAATAAGATGCTTATCTTAACATACTAAGTAGGTTAGGTAAGGTCGGTGTTTTCTATGAAGCGTTTCAAGGGAAACTATTATGTTAAGTATGTCACCTATGCACTTATTTAATAAGTCAATATTGACTATACGAATTTGCGAGGACGAGTTGCCTGACCCTTGGCAACTGGGCTCAAATAGGCTCTTCAACAGTATGTTCTAGGATGGTTGTCCTGGTTTAAAAGGCTACATCATTAGACTACAGAAATAGTAGGTTACTGATATACTAGATTAAATCATTAGACTACAGTTATAGAAAGTTACAACATTAGGCTAGAGATACAGTAGGCTACATCATTAGAGTGAGAGGCATAAATAACTCTGCCACTCACCTGCATTGCCATGATAGGTGCCGAGGCTTGAGAGGGTATAGGTGTTTGGATTGACCACCAGTCTGCCGTAGGTGGCGTGCAGGGTATTGTCATGCATGTCCTTCATCATGATCTGGGCAGAGAATATGCTGTCAGCGAGTAAGTGTACATAGGCGGCAGGGAGAAAGTGAACGTAGACGGCAGAGAAAGTGGATGTAGATGGCAGAGAAAGTGGACATAGATGGCAGGGAGAAAATAGACGTGAAGAACCGTCCATTTTTATATGAGGATTGGCCATGTAAGGAACATGACCAGTCTTCCCATCCTCATGTCATGTTTAATCGGCCCCCTCTCTCACAGCCGGGGGAGGCGGCGTCGTGTTTCCCACAACAGTTCCAGTGTTATTTACGTGTATAATATTCTTTCCTGCATCCATATATTTGTTTATTGGGTCCTGTGCTGTACTTCAACTTTTAACACTGACCTCAAGTCATTTTTGCAAGACCCTCACACTGTTAATACAGGCTACACACATGCGCACCCTTGCTGCTGCCTTGGCGGCACTTGCAAATGTGTCCATCCCCATTTTAAAGGATGCTGATCCATACAATTTCTTCAAAAGGTCAGATGTAACACAAACAAAGAGCAATGGTTTCAAGCTCAACAAGCCACAATGTAGGACTGAGAATAGGAGATCCTTTTTCACCCACAGGGTTATTAACCCAAGGAACCGCCTACCCGCCGAAACCGTAAATGCCAAAACTGTCTATTAAAATGCGTATTGCATTGACAGTCTATTAAGGTACTATAATATCTAACTGAAGGCTTGAAAGCCTCTATTGAACAGCGAAGAACAGTTCTGAAGAGCAATCGGGGATATGTAGGCGCTCATGGGCAGGACATGTGGTTTAAAACACACAGAAACCACAATTGCGTGATGCATCAAATGAACAAAAATGACAGTGTCGTAGCTCAGTCGATTAAGGTAGCGTCTGGGATGCTCTTGGACGCATGTTCGAATCCTTGTCACGGCCCTGTGGATTTGTTCATGTGGTTTAAAATTTTCTTGTCTAGTGAGCCCATGGCCCATGGAGATGTCAGATGTAATCTCTATGGCAAGACAGTAGGATATGAAGGTGTAAATGGTCTTGTGTGTGACTCGTACACACACAAACATGGCGAGGCAGTAGCGGGAGTGACTCGACCGCAAACAACAGTGAGGCAGAGTGCCCAGGCGACAGCCTGTTGTTGTTTTAGATTTAGCTACTCAGAACGAAATGTCCATGTAGCAGGGGCTATAGTGAGCCCATAAGGCAGCAGCCATTATATACTTGTGTGCCTAGCACGGCCTACTCACGGAAGTGGAAGAAGGGGCCAGTTCAGAAACCCACCTTCTCTATTGGTTCAGAGTAATGGGGAGGTTCCGTAAGGCACCCTCAGAAAAAGATTCTATGGGGGAAAGGAAGTTCAGCGTGTACATGACTACAGGCCTAAGGTGTGTGTTTGTCATCAGAGTACAGTAAGAGTGAATTGCTGCAGATGATCTCTAGTAAAAGATTTCCTAGAGTTCTAGTATAAGGAGTAAGTGTTCTATCCTGTGTTCCATTATTATTTTCGAACTAATGTTGTAGGAATTATAATGATAAGCATATACACGTAATTAATGTAATTTAACGATTACAATAATTATCTTCACAGTTGTAAAGTGAAGATAATCTACTGTCAGGTGTTCACCCCCTAACCTACCTGTGGTTGGGGTCGTCTCACGGGTTTTAGCCCCTCAGTACTGTGCGCCACTGCTCGCCCTTGGGCTCCCCCAGTCACCTATGGGCTGGCCCTATACACCCCCAGCGAGTGGGGACGTTCAAGCTTCCTATAACTCACCTAAACCTGCCCATCCTGACACTGGAACATTTTCTCTTGCTTTATCTAGTCTGTCCTGAGGTCGCCAGCTGGGTGTTTATACTCGTGTCCCAGCAACACGTCAGTGGTCTCATTAATTATTTTGGCTAAGGATGCAATGTCACGTGCAGAGCAAGGTGTCACTAATGATCTCATAAATATATATATAGCCCTAGAGAATGGAGGCTCACTTAAACTCATCAATTAGTTTAAAGGTTTACTGCAGAAAAGCATATATACACATACAATTGTATAAAGAAATGTCAAAAGGGGGAAATCGTCTACTGGTGGCAACACTTCTCGATGACACGTCTCCGGCAACACGGTCAGCTGACTAGGTCCACTCCTCGAGCCGCGGGGCACACCTCGCGCCTCTGGCAGCACGATTAGCTGGCAGTTCCAGCTGTCAGACGTCGCGATTTTCCCACTCCTCTAGCAATGCGATCAGCTGGATGTTTCAGAGTACGTTGCTGGCTCCTTGCACACCAACTACCCTTCCAGGATCACTAACATCCCCGCCTTAATGCTCACACACACCAACTCATGCCTAAATGAGTTTTTGGCTCCTAGCCTAACATCCTGTCACTTAGACAATAAAATGATGAGTAGAAATATTCACAACATATAAAATACTCTAGCTCGCCTAGCTCAAAAGGGGTAAGGGAGGGACAATTATCTTCCTTATTTCACTCCAACCACGAAGTTGACTCGTCCTCTGTTGAGGGATGTTGAGGTTCCTGGTTCTGGCGTCTGCTCTGCCGATGACTAGTTCCCACCACACACACAGGTTCCTCCATTGCCTTTGTGGTAACGCGTCCTTGCCGTACTGACTCCCAACAGGTACTGCCTTCCTCCTCCTCTTCTCTGGGGAACTGGAGACAGGTACCTCCGTCTTCATCCTCCACTCTCACTGGCACTTCCGACACCTCGCAGTCCAACACAGCTTCCCCTCGCCTCACTGTCAGTAGATTTGGCCCGGCCGTAGCTACTCACTTGATGTAGAATACGTGGTCCCCTGGGCGTCCCAGATATCACCAGCCCAACGTTCCCTCTGCTGCAGACTCTTAATAGAGCTCTTGGCTCTCTAATCCGGTCCGTTCTTGCCTCTGGGCACTCCACGGAAGTTGGATGGCTTCTCAGACTGTCTGCAGAATCGAAGCGGAGCTTAAATCTACTGGTAAGAGCTCTCTAGGTACGGAGCTCGCTCGAGCGCGACTTCCCTCTATGACGGCTCGTGACGTACTATTCCCACCCAGGCACCAGCCGCCCCGGGCCCTCTGCCTCATGACGTCCACCGCCCAAGGGCTCTCGTCATTGGTCACTTCCGGCACGTGACTTCACCTAGCCAATCAGGTACCGGGAAGCGTCAGGACGTCTTGGCGGGAAAAGGATGGCTCGACACCGTCCTGTGCTGCAAAAGCGTAAGCCCCTTGCATTATCAAACTTAGCTGGCCATTTTACAGCCAGCTTAATCACGCTCCACGCTTTCCCACACATGAAATGTTCCCTGCACATTAGAGAATACTTAGGCTACGGAGATATGACTTCTAAACTGGGAAGGAAGAAACATAGGGGTTGAGACCGTTACATCTACATACTGTCATTTTGTCCCTCGAGTTATTCTGTCAGATCATGTCCATGTATAACATTTGTCATTAATAATAATAATGATTTGCAAGAAGGTACAATGAGTTGGTGTGATTACCAAAGATTGGTATTCTTACATTCATGGAAAGCCACTAACATGCATAGCGTTTTGGGCAGAGCGCAAATTAATAATAACAATTAATATTAATTAATTGATAATCTCTCTTGCTTTCTTGAAACAACAGTTATTAACTCTTGTTCATGAATAATCATGCTAACTGTATTATATTTGATTTGGATACGTGGTTTCAGAGAGCGCAATTTTTTTCCGTACGGGGGAAATTAAACGAGTGACTAGAGACTTGTGCATTGCTATACGCATAGCGGCTAGGGGTACTTAAGAGGACAACGACGACGGTCTATATTGGTGCATTTGATGTAGACAATGTATTGAGGGGCATCTAACGTCGACAGTACATTAAGATGTAACTAATGTTGACAGTCTATTGTAGTATGCGCAAAGTCACAGTGTACTGAGTTTACATTTAATTTCGACAGTCTATTGAGTGTATGCTGTTACATATCCATATCAGAATATGGATTCACACGGATAATAATACTGTATTTACATAGAATGTGATTTGTATAAATATATATATGTGTTGGCTCTTATATTCAGCCCGTCCTCCAAAAATGGGGAGGTAAATGTAACAGCACAAGTAAGTGTAATTATGTAATATTCCTAGCAGTCAGATATTTTACCTATTTCACTTAGTATTAAACCGTAGTGTTAAATATATTGTGAATATTTGAGTTTACCTGAAAGGCTGAATAGAAAACCATGACTTTTTGGCTTGATGTCCAAAGGGCTTGGAAAGGATAGGGGAGGTAGAGGGATGAGGAGATGAAATTCAGGAAGAGGATGCGGGTGTAGAGAGAGAGGAGGATTGAAAGTTCGGTGGCCTGTCCACCATGGGTTGACATATGTGTATGTGTCGTTTGTTTGTGTATGTGTTATGTTGGGTTGTCAGTACATTGGCTGGGGGGGCTAGTGTTTGTGACCTTGTTGGTGTCCTCAAGCACTAGAGCCGATGGAGTTGGCTGAGGGAGGCTAATCTTAACAACATCAGGGTAGTCACACCTCTGATATCACGACAAATGGTTTTTTGGTGTTATATTTATTTTGTAGTAGTTTTTTTGTATATTATTTTTTTTTTTTTTTTTTTTTTTTTTTTTATTTCCTTTATTCTTCATTTGGTGTAGATAGGGTCCGGGATGGGCCACTCATCAGGGTCGTCTGGCAGGCCGCTAAGTATTTGAGGTCTTGGGAAGGCCTCATCGTGGATGTGTCTGATCACTTTTTGTTGGAGAGTGATTTTTCTGGTTCTGTGTGGTGGTTCGCGGATCTCGTAGTCGCTGGTGGTGTTTTCTGCTACGTAGGGATCTTCGGGGTCTGGGATATACATATTCTTCATGCGGTACAGCTGTCTTCTGGCCAGGTAGCTGAGCCTGATGTTCATTGGCTTCATGTTGAGCGTTTCATGGATTTGGTCAGTTCTTACTCTATCCATCAGTGTCAGGCCCTCCGCGAAGCGAAGTGCCTTATTTTGTACCCGTTGGATCTTCAAAAACCATGACCTAACCTAACCTTCTTAGTTTTTGAAGATAAGCATTTTATTGTTTCCTAATTACAATTAGCACTTAACCTATAGCTATATTGTTATTACAGTTTTATAAAACAAAACTAAAATATTTTAATAAATTGTAAAGTAACTGAGGATATTTTCAAATTTTGTATAATATCTCTATGGTTTAATAAAATTGAAAAAGACATTTCTGATATTTAAAACTTGCATATAGCAAATCGAATTTGAGAGATGTCCTTCGTTCACCATGCATCACAAGCACTACAAGGTCGGGGGTACGCCCCTTGACGATCAAGCATTCACCAAGCCCACCCTCTTCAAGGATGTAGCTGAAGCCTGATGACGTATAGGCACCAACTTCGTTTTTCGTTTTTCGTCTCTCTAACAAGCAAGACATCGACAAACTGATAACTCGTGAATATCGAATTCGTACACAGCATCACCTCCATCTCCAGTTCCCACACCAGCTGCTTCGTGCCCGGCCTGTCATTGTCAGTGGGCTCAGCTGCAGGATCCTGGAACGGATAAATGAGGCAGCTTACGATGGAGAACTTGCAGAGAACATCGAGAACGAGAACCCTGGCTTGGATGTATATGACACCGTGTTGTGCAACAGCCGCACCTTTATGGTCATCTTCTGCACCGTGAACCAGACTACCCTGGTTATCACAGATGGCTTCTCCTGCTATGGAGTTCACGTCCCGTCATTCCGAGTGAAGAAGGAAAGAATCTACAATGTCACCCAATGCTTCCATTGCTACGACTACTCACACCAAACCAACAAGTGTCAACAGACCATCCAGAAATGCAGCATTTGCGCCAAGGACCACCACTATTCGATCTGCACTTCGAAAAATCTACGCTGCCTGCTCTGCAATGGCAAACATATCGCAATCTCCCATCAATGTCCACGCAGACAAGTTATCAAAAGCCTGGAGATCCAGGAGAAATCCAAATCTTCTTCTACCTTACCCTCCTCTGCAGCCGGCACCAGCTCCAGCCCTTCAGCTACCATCTCAACCTCTACCTTCAACATCCAAGCAAACTTCAGCACTTATTCAAGTACCATCAGCTCACAAGACTCTGGCTCCTAAGACCCCCAACTTCTGCTACAGTTCCAGTTGCTGACCGTGACATCACTGTGAGCGCGGCCACTCTTTCAGACCTACTGTCAGCTCCTGCTCCACCCGTTTCTCCAGCTGTTGCTGGCCCTTCACCCAACCCAATGGAGAATTCAGCTGGAATTAACCCTTGGTCTGACCCTCTAGACTCTGAAGACTCTTCTGCTGCAGTACCTACTGCTGCTACTCATCCTTCAAGAACTCAACCTTCAAGAACTCAGCCTTCAAGAACTCAACTTTCAAGAACTCAGCTTTCGAGAACTCAACCTTCAAGAACTAAACCTTCAAGAACTCTACCTGTGCAATCCACCACCTCTGCTCTTCACTCATCCGATGAATCTAATGTGGATGTGTCTTTTGGAACACCATCTCCTCCTTCACAGAAATGTCACTCCTCATCTGCCGATTTTCTTCACGACACTGCACTAACAACCCCCAACGACACTACCACAATACCAACACAACGTCAGACCACCAAGACCAAGAAGAAGCCCAAAGAAGAAGCCCAAAGATCAAAGATCAGAGCTGAAATCGTCAACAAAAAAGAAGACCACTAACGAAATGATTAATATCAACAACTGTAATCAACCTTCAACTACCAGCTATTTGCGTTCCCAGCACCTGTGTACACTGCAAATAATGCCCCACTCAATCCTACTGCACTCTACTCAAGCTCAAATCCGCGGTGGTTGGGCCACCGATCTTTCATCGCCCCTCTTCACCTCGTCTCCAGTTCCTTGCTAAAGATTTCTGCATCCTCGCCCCGTTCTTCCATCCAATGGTTGGCAGCTCTATGGACATTTCAAGTTCAAGTTTCAAATTGAACTTGAAAACTTTATCCTAAAATTCTGAGTGTCCATTTTCACTCAGCGACAACTCAGCATTGAGTCCTCCCTTTACTAGAGGGCTGTCTGGCGAGGACTCTGCATTGAGCCCTCGGTGCGGCACAAGTAGCGGCGTTTTCGGGAAGGTTTTGCCACGGTTTTGGACATTATATGCATATACCCCTGTAGGGAATTTCATTGCGAATATAATGATACCAAAATGAAAGAGAAAGGATAAGAATTGAGGTAACAAAGTTGAAAACAGTATACCCATTTTATTGCTCTTTATTAGCGCTCATGGGGGTAACGCTCCGTCACTTTCTCTGTTTGCTGTAGGTGGTACGCCAGGCTTTTGGACTTTATATTTGCATATACTCCTGTAGGGAATTCTATTGCGAACACAATGATACCAAAATGAAAGACGTAAGAAGAGAATTGAGATGTCCAAAGTGTAGAGAGTGTACACATTTCATTGCTCCTGCACGTTCCCGCGTAACACGGTCTCATTTTCTCACTTTCACGCCAGGTTTTTGGGCTTTATATGCATTTAGTCCTGTAGATAATTTCATTGGGAATACATTGATACCAAAATGAAAGACCTAGGACCAGAATTGAGGTAACAAAGTTGAAAACAGCATACCCATTTTATTGCTCTTAATTAGCGCTCACGCGGGTAACGCTTTGTCACTTTCTCTGTTTGTTGTGGGTGGTACGCCGGGCTTTTGGACTTTATATTTACATATACACCCGTAGGGAATTCTATTGCAAACACAATGATACTAAAATGAAAGACCTAGGACGGGAATTGAGATGTCCAATTTGAAGAGAGTGAAGTGAAGAGAGACCTCTTGCACGCTCCCGGGCAAGACGCTCTCACTTTCTGGCCGGGCTTTTGGGATTTATATTCATTTAGTCCTGTAGAGAATTCTATTAAGAACACATTGATACCAAATTGAAAAACCTAGGATGAGAATTGAGATGATAAAGTTGAAAGGAATATACACTTTTCAGAATTACCGCGCTCTCTAATGTAATGAGAGGCAGTTTAGGGTGGCGCAGCACTCTCTTTCTGGTAACCGCGGCCTGTTTTCATTACGTCGGAGGGTGGAGAGCGCTCCTGTTTTTGGCATTATATGCATATACTCCTGTTGGGAATTCTATTGCGAACACATTGATACCAAAATGAAAGACCTAGGACGAGAATTGAGGTGACAATACTGAAAAGAGTGTAAACATTTTATCGCTCTTGCACGCTCCCGGGTAACTTTCTCCCACTTTCTCTGTTTGTTGCGGATGGTAAGCCGGGCTTTTGGAGTATATATGCATTTAGTCCAGTAGATAAATCTATTGCGAACACATAAATACCAAATTTAATATCTTAGGACGAGAATTGAGGTGACAAAGTTGAAAAGAGTATACACATTTCAGAATTTACCTCGCCCTACTGCGGAATGCCCAAACCCACCCAGGTTGGTGGGGCGCTTGGGGGCCCAGAGTGCGAAAGTGTTATTAACAGAAAAAGAGGAGAATAAATGGGGAGGTAAATGTAACAGCCCCATAAGTGCAATTATGTACTATGTATGACAGGAAATGTACTTATTACACTTAGTATCAAACTGTACTGTCAATTCGGAGGATGGGTTGCTTATATTATAGGAGGATAGGACGTGACAATATAATTGGTGTCCTGGCTTGCTTGTTTGGGGGATAGGAAGTGATCGTGTCTAATACCTGTGCATGGAAAGGGAGAATATTGATCGGGGTTGAGTTGCCAGCTGTCGCTTCCTGTTTAAGAGAATAATGTTTATTTTAAGCCAATTAAGAATGTTTAAACTGTTAGTTATAGTATTAGAATGTGTGAAACAAAATGTAACACAAAGGGAGCCGGTCGGCCGAGCGGACACCATGCTGGACTTGTGATCCTGTGGTCCTGGGGTCGATCCCGGGTGCCGGCGAGAGACAATGGGCAGAGTTTCTTTCACCCTATGCCCCTGTTACCTAGCAGTAAAATAGGTACCTGGGTGTTAGTCAGCTGTCACGGGCTGCTTCCTGGGGGTGGAGGCCTGGTCGAGGACCGGGCCGCGGGGACACTAAAAAAGCCCCGAAATCATCTCAAGATAGCCTCAAGATAACATTATATTAGTATGATTGTGTCCGTTTGGAAGTGGTTACTTTCATTTGTTGTGTGTGTAATTGGAGAGTGTGTTTGCCGTGTGGTAGCTCTGTGGAAGTAGCCTGAGAAGAGCTTGAGGTCAGCTCCACCAAGTCAGTAGTTAATGGGGACTTGGTCTGTGAACACCTAAAGATAGGTAATGGTTTTATTCTTTTGTTTTGTACCAAAGTTATATATTCTTATCTGTGATTACAAGCTAACATTGACTGAGCCATCTTATCAATTTATATATATATTACATTGTGTTCATTGACTTTAATTGAGATATTTTGTGTCAGATATAAGAATATATTACTATACGTTACATTTTGCATGTGTTTGTATATCTACTGGTGCCAGTTGATATTCTTATCACAGGGATTATGGGATCATACTCTTGAGGGTAGTAAATGTAATAGACCTGAGTAATAAGTATTTATGTGGCAGGTCCGAACCATAGAGGCTCACCAGAGAGAATTTGAGATAGAAGCTCATCGGAAACAATTACAGATAGAAGCTCATCGGAAACAATTACAGGTAAAAAGACTCATGATAAAATTTTAGAGGCTCAGCTGAAATTAGAAGAAGCTAGGAATAAGCAAGCAGAGGAACAAACTAGAAAATTTGAAATTCAACGACAAATGGCAGCAGATACTAAGAGAATTGAAACACAGAGAATTGCAGCTGGACATGGTAATACAAGTTATATGTCAAACAGTCCCAATCCTCAGTCTAGAATTAATAAATATGTAGAGCTGCCTAAATTCCACAAAAAAGATCCTGAGATCATCTTCTCTCATTTATCTAAAAATTACAATCAGCATGAATTGGCCTGTAGATCAGCGGGTTGCAATCATGTAAAGTCAGCTCAGAGGCAAGTCTCAAGAGGTCTTCGCATCACTTCCTGATGCTAGCAGTTTTGATAAGAACTTTGTAAAGAAAAGCATCGTAAATGCTTATCAATTAAATCCAGAAGCACATACATAGAAATTTCGTAACTTAAAAAGGGCACATACCTGCTTGATGGGGTTCTGGGAGTTCTTCTACTCCCCAAGCCCGGCCTGAGGCCAGGCTCGACTTGTGAGAGTTTGGTCCACCAGGCTGTTGCTTGGAGCGGCCCGCAGGCCCGCATACCCACCACAGCCCGGCTGATCCGGAACTTCTTTTAGAAAACAGTCTAGTTTTCTCTTGAAGATGTCCACGGTTGTTCCGGTAATATTTCTTATAGTCGCTGGGAGAACGTTGAACAACTGCGGACCTCTGATGTTTATAGTGTTCTCTGATTGTGCTGTGACGGTAACGAGTTGGAAATGGTGGTCGGCAGTCTTCCAACTAGCAGGTGTCAGTGCTGGGCCACATATAATATATAAAAAAAAGAAAAGGAAAAAAAAAGAGAAAAAAAAGAATGACTGCGTGATTGGTAATCTGTGGTAAGGTCGGAAATTCGAAAGACAATAATAAAAACTGGATTTTAATAACAATAAAAAAAACACAAATTGAAACAAATGCAAAATCTTGGCTTACTGGTAAAAATAATAAACAATATAAACATGAAAATAGATTACGTTAATGGGGAGGAGAATTGACATACAAAAGTAAGTAAAATATGAATGCTGGAATATATGCACTAACTATAAACCTCTATTTGACCACACAAGGTGAGTCACTTAGGAGTTCACAGCTTGCGAGCACACAATATTCTGGCTGGCAGAAACGCAAGGGACTCCAACAATAACTGGTGAGGTCTTGTGATTGGCGGGAGCCGGAGTGGAGTGTTGGTTGGCGGCCAATGAGGAAGCTGGATGGTCGCAAGTCGCTAGTTAGGCAGTTGAAGGGTTCGGCGCGTCGACCAGGTGCTGGAGTGGGGGGAGGAGGGAGTTGCTGGTACGTGTGGCTATCATATACGTTTAGCCACTACAAAACGTATCTTGTATATTGATGAGGACAGGAGTGATTCGCAGAAATAGCAGGCTAAATCTCTGATAAGAGATTATCGTCACAACTCTCCCCCGAAGCCTGCCGTTTCGGGTGAATCACGTCCACTGGAGGTAGAGTGGGAGGTGGAGCTGCCTCTACCTCATGCACTCTGGAGAGGGCATCAGCGATGATGTTATCAGGCCCCTTGATGTAGCAGATCTTTAAGTTGAAGCCTTGAAGATATAAAGCCCATCGCAGCAGACGTTGGTTATTAAATTGGGCTTGATGTAAAAATCTCAGAGGGTTGTGGTCCGAATAGATGGTAGTGGACCTAGCACCGTGCAGATATGGTGCAAAGTGTTGTAAGCTCAGGACGATGGACAGGAGTTCCTTCTCTATAGTACTGTAGTTCTTCTGATGAGGCTTCAACTTGCAACTGTAGTAGCTGACAGGTAGAACCTCCTCGCCTCGCTGCTGCATTAAGACACTTCCGATGCCGGTACCACTGGCGTCGACATGGAGGATGAAAGGCTTCTTGATATCTGGTGAGGCGAGAATGGGATTAGAACAGAGGAGGAATTTGAGTTGTTCGAATGCAACGGTTTGCTCTCTGGTCCAATTATACCGTTGCTTGGGACTGGTTAAGGTGATTAATGGGGTTGCAACAGTGCTAAAATTCTTCACAAACCTACGGTAATAGGAAGCAAGACCAAGGAAGCGCAGGAGCTGCTTCCTGGTAGTAGGCTGTGGATACTGTTGGATTGCTTGAATGTGAATGTTTAACGGAGCCAGGTTGCCACTCCCTATAACATGACCCAGGTACCGCACTTTACCTTTCGCGAAGGTGGACTTGCCCAAATTGATGGTGAGGCCGGCTTTCAGGAGCTTGTAGAACAATCGTTGTAGCTGGAGCAGGTGTTCGCTCCAGGTGTTGGATGCTATCACGATGTCGTCCAAATAGGCATAGGTGTTTTCCAAGCCCTGGATGACGCGGTTGACAGCTCTCTGAAAGGTGGCTGGGGCATTGCAGAGTCCAAAGGGAAGGCGATTGTACCTGTAGAGACCAAACGGGGTTATAAAGGCGGACAGTACCTTAGCTCGCTCCGTTAAACTCACCTGGTAGTAGCCCTTTAGTAGGTCTACCTGAGACAGGTAGCGGGCATTACCAATGGCATCCAGAATGTCGTCTACCCTGGGTATTGGGTAGGCGTCCTTCACTGTGACCTGGTTCAACTTCCTATAATCCGTACACAGACGGATTTTGCCGTGAGGTTTGGGTACCAGGATGCATGGTGAGGCCCAGGGGGACTCACAGGGGGTAGCCAGTCCATGGTCCAAGAGATACTGTACCTCAGCCCGCATGACTTCCGTTTTGCTCGGGCTGATTCGGTAGAATGGTTGGCGAATCGGCTGGGTGTCAGGTAGCAGTTGGATGTCGTGCCGAGTTACAGTACACTCTTGGGGTCATCTCGAAACAACTCTTGATATTCTCTGACGAGTTTGATTAGTGGAGCACTATTATCGTCCTGAAAATGATGTTGAAGGTTAGTAAGGATTTCCGAGTTAGAGAGCGCTGTCTCAGTGTCAGTGCTCTCGGAAGGAGAAGCAGGGAAGGTCTCACTGTGGCTGTATGGACCTGTAAATGAGGTGAAATTGGTTAACACAGTGGGAGGAACCCCATGGTAGGGCTTGAGTAAATTAATGTGGCACAGCTGGGTCTTCCGCCGCCTATCGGGTGTCTCGAGAACGTAGTTGAAGTTGTTCCGGCACTCCTTAACACGGTAGGGTCCTGAGAACCTGTTCTGTAAAGGAGAACCTGGGATA
The DNA here is from genome assembly GCA_020271785.1 of Procambarus virginalis. Taxonomy (NCBI): domain Eukaryota; kingdom Metazoa; phylum Arthropoda; class Malacostraca; order Decapoda; family Cambaridae; genus Procambarus; species Procambarus virginalis. Next base: position 68,304 of record WNGS01000527.1, read on the forward strand.
GGGAAATAGGCAAGCACTAAGTCTCCTGGTGTAAACTTCCTTACCTTGCAGTGCTGGTCGTAACGAGTCTTCATCCTCTCCTGGGCTTTCTGTAGGTTGTTGCTAGCAAAGGAATGGACCCTCTCTAGAATGTGTCGGAGATTTTGAAGATACTGGGGCACACTCTGATGCTCACTGAAGGTGTCATCACGTAGAGAATCCTTGAAAGCCTTGAGAGGTGTACGGCACTTACGTCCGTAGAGCATCTCATAAGGAGATACTCCTAGTGACTCGTTGGGAAGACTTCTGAAAATACACATGATGAGATCAATTTGCCTATCCCAATCCTTTGAGGTCTCATTACAGAACTTTTTTAAGAGTGCCTTGATGGTTTGATGACTACGCTCGAGAGAACCCTGTGAAGCAGGATGATAGGGGCTGGACAGTACCTGTTTGATGTTGAACTCCTCCAGAGTCCGTTTGAAGAGATCACTGGTGAAGTTGGTACCACAGTCGCTCTGAATCTCCCTCGGAAATCCATACTGGGTGAAGATTTTCAGTAGATTCTTCACCACTGTAGCAGCTGTAATATTTTTTACTGGAACTGCTATCGGAAATCTGGTGGTAGGACACAGGATGGTTAAGATATATGCGTTGCCTGCACTGGTCCGAGGCAAAGGACCAACGCAGTCGATAATGAGCTTGTGGAACGGTTCCTCAGGCACCTGGATGGGTATCAGTGGTGCTCTGGGAATGGAAACGTTCGGTTTCCCGGCTAACTGACACACGTGGCATAATTTGACATAAGTTTTGATGTCGTTTACCATACCTGGCCAGTAGTAGTCTTGTCGAATTCCATGGTAAGTCTTGTTGAACCCATAGTGTGACAAAGCGCCGTGGGCCAGGTGTAGAATCGTGGGCCGCAGGCTGGGGGAATCACTAGTTGTTCAACGTTTGCCCAATCGTCCTCGTCCTTCAGTTTACTGGGTCTATACCTGCGATAGAGTATTTCGTTCTCCATAAAGAACCCAGGAACACTGTCGGATTGGGTTTCAGCCTGAAAGAATAATGGTGTCAATGTAAGATCATCTCTCTGTAACTTACGGAACTCCACCGCGGTCAGGTTAGGGGGTAGTTTCGAAGGGTCCTGAGGGACAGCGGTAGCAGTAGAATCGGCTGGCTGTGGACGTGCAGCTTGAGCACGGGTGGTCACCATAACAGGAGGAGAACCTTCATCACTCTCTTGAACCTTTACTGGGAAATGTTCAAAAATCGGGTTATCCACCACAGAGTTGCTTACCTTGGATATGTCCTTGATGATCAGGTTGTTTGGTTGTTGGTCTTCTGCCAAGTCGTTGCCCAGGAGAAGTTGCACTCCAGGCATGGGAAAAGGCTTTTCCCTGACGGCGACTTGGACTTCACCGGTCACGAAGGGACAATCCAGGTAAACTCGGGCAAGGGATAAGGAGTTGTAGCAGTAAGGTCAGTGATGAACACAGTCTCTCCTGTGTAGGCGACGTTGGGCACAGCCGATTTCAAGACGATCGATTGTAGAGCCGCTGTGTCCCGTAGGATCTTAAGTCCGAAACGTCCCTCTGAATCTGAACCGTGGGTAGAGATAGTTCCTGGATATAGATGCTTGGTAAAGAGAGAGAGATCATTAGCATGAACACCAACATTCATTACAGGCTTACCGGACTTAGGGTGAGTAGTTTAGACTTAGGGGGTTCGACGTTACCTTTAGATTGGGACTTACCACATTTGTCAATGGTGTGTCCATATAATCGACAATACCTGCAGTACAGTTGAGAGGTACCTTGATCTGGGCTCGCTTTCTCGTAACTGTACCAAGACTTCTTGCTGGTAGGATCTGGAGTCAGCCGGTGGATGAGGCTGTAAGTGTCAGCTGACTTCGCACACTTCACTAACTCCGTCTCTTCCTTGTCTGCTAAGTATAGGCGGACAGGAGGAGGTACACGTCTCAAAAATTCTTCAACCAGTATGAGGTTGACAAGTTCTGAAAAAGTAGAGACATGTGCTGCCTCCAGCCATTTCATGAAATATCTTCGTTTGGTGTTAGCAAATTCTAAGAAGGTGGTGGTACTTGCCTTGACGTAGTCACGAAACTTTCGTCGATAGCTTTCGGTGGAGAGAAGGTAGGCGTCCAACACAGCTTGTTTCAGGGTGGTGTAGTCGTTTTCCGAAGCCAAAGTGCTGAGTGTGACTGCTGCTCTACCTGTTAAATGTACTCTGAGAAGGGTAGCCCATTGGTCGTCAGGCCAATTAAGTTGAACAGCAAGGGTCTCAAAAGTGGTAAAGAACACATCAACCTCCGTTTCGAGGAACGGGGGCATTAACTTACTTGCATGGGAGATATTGAAACTGGGAGGAAGACTAGCTGCCGCTTGTTGGAGTTGAGCTTGGTGTGCAGCGTCCCTCGTGAGTTCTCGGTTACGACATTCTAGCATTGCTTCTGCCTGTCGTTGGTCGTGTTCCCGTTGTATCTCTAGTCGCTGTTGGTATAAGGCCAACTCACGTTCTTGCTGTCCTTTGAGGAGTAGGGCCTCCCTTTCACTTTCCTTCGGATGGCAGTCTCCTTTCTGAGGGCAGCTTCACGCCCTGTTGAGCAGCTTTCGCTTCGGTTCTTCCTTCTGAGGGCAGCTTCACGCTCTCTGATTGCAGCTGCTTCTTGTTGTTGCTGTAGCTCGATCTTGGCAAGTTCCAATTTGAGCTTTATCGCTCTCAAGTCATCTTTATCTGAAATAATGTACTGTTCATGAGTAGAAGAATCTATAATATCCTCCTCAGCAAGGTGATCCAGTATCATATTATTAATGGCAAATTTGTGGCTCCATCAGGAACTTCTAAGTGATACTCATGTGCAAGAGTTAACAAATCGACCCTCTTAGCGTGACGTAAGGTCCCTATTTCACTTTCTGGATTGCTTTGAAAGCTTGTAAGCGGAACATGGTGAAAATATAGCAAACAAAGGAGATGAATATAGTGAGAATATGGTGAGTGTCAGAAACAGGAAACGTGGCAACTGATACCTATCCTGTGGGGAATTATTAATATTAAAGTAAATTCAAGATGGTAAATGAATAAGGTCGCAGGAAATCTTGTACCTGGTACTCACTATGGGAGGATAAAGGCAAGAAAATCCTACTAATTAGTGAAAACTAAGTTTAAAATACAAGTGAAACACTAAATGGCTTCAAAATAATGAGGTAGTCCAAAAAATGTAGTCATACCTTGCCAAGTCACTATAGAACATAAGCAATGGTACCCACTGAAATTGAATATGGTATTTACAGAATTAGCGAACTTTGTGCTCAAAAGGAAAGAACGCCAATTCCCTACCTTTTGGTAAATACCATCAGTCTGACCGACGAGTAGGGGTGCGAGTGTCAACTGGTGACGAGAACTATCGGCGAGGTCCCAATTCGCCAATAATAGTTCGTGCTAGAGGATCTAAAGCCCTCTTTTTCCTCCTAGAGTCGGATTGCAGGACTTGGGTGCTATTGACCCGGAGACAGACCACAGTACCAGGGTACCTATGTGATAATCTGTCAAAAAGTGAGAAATATTGGGGACAAAGATGTTAAACACGGAGGATAACACGGAAGGGGGAGACGACCAATTAAGAGTATGACTGCGGCTACAGTCACCACGTAATCCAAAGTTGTCTCACTCTCACCATATGCTATTCCCGTAATGTACAATATACACAGCACCATATAAAATAAAGAATGATTAATGTGAATAATGGAAGCAAGGGAAATGAAAGCCAAGTGTGCTTACCACAATTACCAATACCTGAGTGAAGCTCCGTGGACAGGCCCCCCATTATATATATGGACAGCCCCCATTATATGTCGGTAACGAGTTGGAAATGGTGGCGCAGTCTTCCAACTAGCAGTGTCAGTGCTGGGCCACATATAATATATAAAAAAAGAAAAGGAAAAAAAAAGAGAAAAAAAAAGAATGACTGCGTGATTGGTAATCTGTGGTAAGGTTGGAAATAGAAAGACAATAATAAAAAAATGGATTTTAATAACAATAAAAAAAACACAAATTGAAACAAATGCAAAATCTTGGCTTACTGGTAAAAAATCAATAAAAAAAATATAAACATGAAAATAGATTACGTATGGGGAGGAGAATTGACATACAAAGTAAGTAAAATATGAATGCTGGAATATATGCACTAACTATAAACCTCTATTTGACCACACAAGGTGAGTCACTTAGGAGTTCACAGTTTGCGAGCACACAATATTCTGGCTGGCAGAAACGCAAGGATCCAACAATAACTGGTGAGGTCTTGTGATTGGCGGGAGCCGGAGTGGAGTGTTGGTTGGCGGCCAATGAGGAAGCTGGATGGTCGCAAGTCGCTAGTTAGGCAGTGGAGGGTTCGGCGCGTCGACCAGTTGCTGGAGTGGGGGGAGGAGGGAGTTGTGGTACGTGTGGCTATCATATACGTTTAGCCACTACAAAACGTATCTTGTTATTGATGAGGACAGGAGTGATTCGCAGAAATAGCAGGCTAAATCTCTGATAAGAGATTATCGTCACAGTGCCTATGGCACCTCGGCTCTTCACTGGTCTAGCCTGCATTTTCTTCCATATTCGTTCACATTCCAGTACGTTGTTATTTACTGTGTACATTTGGGACCTGGCCCTCCAAGTATCTTCCATGTTTATATTATTTGGTATCTGATCAAACTATTGCTGATTTTACTAGATTAAAAGTGAATTACTGTGAGAGATGGCTTAAATCACTTTCAATAACAGAGTTTACTGAAGAGGTATTATCTTGTCTCCCAGACAAATTATCTAATTTTATGGCAGAATAGAAAAATATAACAGACATTTATGAGCTCTCAAAGCTCGCTGATAAACATGAGTTACTCACAAGGGTGCCTTTTAGAGCCCAGTCCATAACGTTACGCAGACTCAATTCCTAATGGTCATAAAATGTTCACTAGACGCATGAACCCAGTTGCCCAAAAAAACCCACCTGCCTACTCACATGAAATTCCTTCAATTTTTAAACTAAGATTTGAGAATAGGGACAAGTCGAGGGCTGCAGACATCCCAGTAATGTATGTCTTTCAGTGGGTCGGCTGTGCCCGGTCAAACCGCTGAACCGTAGGTTTTGTAGTCATTGTCAAGAGGAGAAGTTCATATCATAACACCGTCCTGCTTTCCAGAAACACCCAGAGTTTAGGACCTACAGGTCTCCATTCTTTTGTAGGGGGATGCAGGGTAGATACAATAACATGTTACCAGAGATCCCAAATGGATATTTCCAATTATCACCCCTATATACCTTCTGGGTAAATATTGGGTAATAATGGTAAATGGAAGTCAGTTCTCCTCAGCAAACACTGGTGATTCCCAACCTTGATTCAGCTCATGGTGTAGTGTAGTGGAGTATGGTGTGGAGGATACAATGCGTACCTGCCAGTCCTTGATGGCCAGGGTTCAAGTCCCCTGTTTGGGTGTGATTGTCTAAAGTTATACTTTAACTTGCTGGTTTAAAAGCAAGTTTAGTGCAGTTAAAGCATGGACACCGTGTTCTCGACCCTTATAACAGGGCTTGATAGAAAACGTCAGTGATCTCTCACTGTCTAATTGCCTGGAAAGGATGGGATATCTGGGAAGTTAAATACACCAGAATTCCCACTTCTTTAGTGCTCTGAGTATGGTGCAGTGGATACAAAGTGCATACCTGCCATCTTGGTGACCAGGGTTCAAGTCCCCTGGTGGGTGGTTTTTTTTTTTTTTTTTTTTTTTTTAATATATATATATATAGATATATATATATATATATATATATATATATATATATATATATATATATATATATATATATATATATATCCTAAGAAACTCTTTGACCCGGGCCAGGATTCAAACGCATTGCCGTAGAGGATCATTCCTGATCGATCATTGGTTGGTGGTCACGGTACTGTGTCACAGTTTAGGGGTGATTCCTAAGACGCATGGGTTCGAATCCTAGCCGTTTCAAAGAGTTCTTAGTGCTCTATGGCTTGTGCGTATTCATACAACTTTCTCACACACACACACACACCACTATATACATATATATATATATATATATATATATATAATAGATATATACTATATATATAGTATAATATATGATATATATTATAATATATACTATATATAATAAATATATACCTATATATATCTATAAGGAAATGAGGTGATTTGATAAAATGCTATGCCCCAAGATTACCATCCGAAGTGCCGGCGGGGAAGTGGTTCAAATAGCTCTCGCTATCACTTCCTTATTGTCGCGGTCGATGTTGGTCAAGCGGATTAAGGCGTCCCTGTACATACCAGTTGCCGTGCTCCTGGCAGTATGGGTCGTATCACGTCTGGGGTGTGAGTTTTCAGTATTGCATATAGTCCTGGGGACCATTCAGCAGATCTTGTTCGGCATTTGTGTTCCTCACGTGTTGCCCCCCACAAAATGAGGTGGATTTGCATAAAATGCTATGCCCAAGATTACCAGTCCCGAGTGCCGGCGGGGAAGTGGGTTCAAATAGCTTCGGCTACTCACTTCCATATTGTCCGGTCATGATGGTCAGGAGGCGGACTTAAGGCGTCCCTGGTACATACCAGTTGCGGTTGCTCCTACAGTATGGGTTCGAGTCACTTCTGGGGTGTGGTTTCAGGTATATATATATATATAATATAATGTATATATATGTATATATATATATTATAATGTATATTATATTATAATATATATATATATATATAATTGATCTATATATATATATAATATATATATAGTATATATATATATATAACTGTAAACTCAACTCTCCAGAAGTGACTCGAACCCGAGTCACTTCTGGGGGGTGAGTTTTCAGTTGTATATGTCCTGGGGGACCATTCAGGGTTGTTTGCATACTCATATTAGTATATATATTATATAGATTATTATACTATATTAATATTATATTCTTATATCTATTATATATTATATATATATAAAATAAATAAATTAAATAATAAATATGTTTATTCGGGAAAGGTACATACATAAAGTGATTTTACATAAGTTGGATTTATAGATAGAGCTAGTACATACAATGGCAAAGCCACAGTACGCACATGCGTTCGGCAACTATACGATATATATGTATTATGATAATATATAACTGAAACTCACACCCCAAAACTGACACGAACCCATACTGCTAGGAGCAAACGCAACCTGGTATGTACAGGGAGCCCTTAATCCGCTTGACCATCATGACCGGACAGATAAGGAAGTGATAGCCGAAAGCTATTTGAACCACTTCCCCGCCGGACACTCGGGGGATGGTAATCTTGGGCATAGCAATTTGTCAAATCACCTCATTTTTTTTCGGCGGCAAACACCGACACACACATAGTTATATATAGATAATATATATACTATCTATACTATATATATACTATATAATATATATAGTAATATAACTGAAACGCACACCCCAGGAAGGGGACTCCGAACCCATACTCCCAGCGAGCAACGCAACTGGTTATGACAGGGATGCCTTAAACCGCTTGAAAATCACGACCGGACATGAGGATGTGATAGCCTAAGCTTTTTGAAACACTTCCCCGCCGGCGCCTGGATGGTTTAGTTGGGGATAGCATTTTATCAAATCACCTCTTTTTTTGGGGCAACACCGTAGGAAAACAAAATGCAAACACAGAGCCTGAATGGTCCCCTAGGACTAGATACAACTGAAAACCTTGGTACCACACCCCCAGAAGTGACTCGAACACCATACTCCCAGGAGCAACGCAACTCGGTACTGTACAGGGAGCCCCTAAACCACTTGACCATCACGACCGGACATAAGGAAGTGATAGCCTGAGCTATACTGAAACCAGCTTCCCCGCCGAGGCCTGATGGGGTTACCTTGTGTGCATAGCATTTTATTCAAATCACCTCTTTTTTTGGGCTAACACGTGAGGACACACAATGCAACAAAGCCTGAATGGTCCCCAGGGACTAGATACAACTGAAAACTCACACCCCAGAAGTGACTCGAAACCCATACTCCCAGGAGCAACGCAACTGGTCTGTACAGGGATGCCTAAACCACTTGACCATCACGAACGGACATAAGGAAGTGATAGCCTGAGCTATATGAACCACTTCCCCGCCGGCGCCTATAAAAAAAAAAGAGGTGATTGATAAATGCTATGCCAAACGATAAACCT
>WNGS01000527.1:76566-97276 GCA_020271785.1 Procambarus virginalis
GGAACCGAGGAATGCGATCTCATTACCCTATCTGATTCACCACAGTTTTTTTTTTACAGAAATGCACTATGGGGTATAATATCGTAACCAGATATTGAGCCTAAGTGAAGACCTAGTGATAGACTTCCATCTCATAATTCGGAAGATATCGAATAATTTTTTGGTTCAAATTAGTATCGAGATGGTACCGAGATCTAGGTTCGATGCACCAATAGGATGACACCAAAGTAATAATAAAACTTATGGAAAATCCAGTATTTTGCCGTGCTTACATGTGATGTGGTAAAGCTCTGTAGTCCAGTATGAAGTATGTCAAACTATTTATTTTTGGTATGATGCTCATGGGTTCTGTTACATCTATCTAGCAAGAGTTTCAAAACAGGATTAAAATTTAGGATTAAAATTTGTAAGTGTAAATAGCACAAGAGAAATAGCAAGTCCAACCAAATAATACCTAAGGCCCTGTTACACCCATTGTAGTAGCATAGGAAAAGCTTTTCAAACCCTATCTTGTTAAACATGGTTGGTCCCATGGTTAAGTTCAATTGTGGTACTGTAACACATATTATTATAATAATGATGTGCCAAACAACTAGATTTCCTAAAAGCAGATCCTCTGAGAACTATAACTATTAAAGCAAGAGTCCAAAGTGTTAATTATCTATTGCACAAATTTTGGGCTGTGAAAACAAAGTTGAGCAAGCTTTACTTTCAAGCAGTTCAAAAAATTCTTTTTTAAGGTTTATATCAACAAACTTCCAAACAATACCATCCAAAAGTCAGGGTTCCATAAAGAAATTTCACCAGATTTAAATTTTTAATAATAACCAACTGTAAAGGAATAAAAAAATATTGTCTTCAGTATTATTGTGTTCATTATTGTAAATAATGAACTAAAATAAGTCCACTCATAGATGTCAACCAACAAACTCCCATTAAACTTAGAAATAACACTACATTTTTATTTGTTAGCAAATCATCGAACCAAATACGCCTACAGACAAACTATGCCAACAATAGTAGTAAAAATGATGGAAAGTTCCTTTGCCTATGCATATTGTAGACAAAGGACTTAACTTCAGTGCCCATATACAACACAGTCAGGAAAGTCTCAAACTGTTGGTATACTCTCAACATTCATATGTTCCACCCTCACTGCTAATCTTACACTAAACTACTCACTATTATTTCCCTATATAGCAAACGGAATCTGTGCATGGCGTTCACACTGCACACTGCCTCAAACCCATCATCACCCAGCAAAAATCCTGCTATCAGACCTAACAAATCCTGTCATCAGACAACACAGCCCCTCTTTTTATATCTCTGAACGGCTAAACATACACTCACTCCAAACATTCTCTTGTGCTATTTACACTTACAAATTTTAATCCTAAATTTTAATCCTGTTTTGAAACTCTTGCTAGATAGATGTAACAGAACCCATGAGCATCATACCAGAAATAAATATATCTGATATTCCCAGTCAGACTAAATCTAAGGAAACATGTCATGTAAATAAAAAAAAATAATAAATTGAAGTTGAAATTGAAATAAGTTTATTGAGGTAAAATACTCACAAAGGAATGAAGTAGCTCAAACTATTCTCACCCCGTTCAGTACAACGTGTTCATACATATTTACACACACATCACAAACAATAAACATATTGCCGAACATTCTGAGAGATAAACATATACATTTCCTCCTTCACAAGTAATATGGTATCAGACGTACACACAAACACTTTTATGACCTAGGTATACTGTATAGACAATTTGCAAGAGACATGCAGATAATTCAACAAAATATTAGTCTTGGTGCAAAATTCTTATATCTCTCCAGAATATCTTCTTGTGACACATCCAGGCTATTTATCATCTTTTGACACATCCAAGCTATTTATTCAGGAACATTCCTTATCTCAGTGATTCTATATACATTAATCAACGGACAATCAAGAACATAATGGACAAGGGTGTGAGACCTTAACATACCACATAGTTTACACTTCGTACCATTATCATGAACACCTATCCCATATTCCCAGTACTATTTGTACCCAAGCCTGAGCCGCATGTGCACAGAGTCACTCCAAGCATTTCTCCTTTTACCATAAGTGAAATGGGTGTTTTGACTCACATACATATAGTGTTGCATGGTTTGACTTCCCTCATACATTATACCTCTCCTCTCCACTTCTGCCTGTGCCTGAATATTTCTGATTTTGCTTGTTTTTTGTCTCACTGTGAATTCAAATTCGAAGTCAACTTGTGGTTTTGATGTGGCACGTTTGGCCAAGTCATCCGCCACCTCGTTGAGCACTATTCCAACATGAGATGGAATCCACATAAATTTCACACTATGACCTTTCAGCTGTATTTCAGTCATCCTTTTCTTACAATCCTCAACTATGGACATGAAGATTGGATTTCGACTGTTTAAGGAATCAAGTGCTCCTCGGCTATCGACAAATACAAAACATCTTTTTCGTCATGACGTACTTCCTCCAAACACCCCAGAATGGCCTGCAGTTCAGCTCGTGTGGTGGATATATAATTACTAAGTCGGAGTTCAATTTTCCTGTCCAGAGTCCCAATACAAACACCGTAATTGTCTCGGTTCATGATGAATCTTTTTCACCTTGAGGGGTACAATTTCGACGTCTATTTTCTGTACTTTCCAGTGAGCAGACCTATTACACCGGTGAGAGGGTTTACAGCAGTCAAGTACATCGTATTCCCTGAGGTCATGAGCTAATCCCCTCGTGTAGCATGTCTCTATCAGTTTCCTGGAAGTATGTACGTCACTCAGGCAGGTCTGAACGCTCTGAAACAGCTTATCCCCTCAGACAAAACAGGTGCTGTATAGTCTATCAGGGACCAAGCAGTGCTTATGTATAAAATCCGCAAGAGAGGTACCCCTACACCTTTACCAGAAAAAGCCAGTGCTTTTAGAGGATGCACACGAGCTTTACATAAGGTGCTGATATAATTTATTTCAGCATTTTTACTCTCACATATATATCCAATATACATGCCCAGATACTTGTACTTCTGAACGCGGCTCAGTTCCACACCATTTAGAGTAAGTGTTATATTTCTTCGTTTCCTATACTCATATTTGGTTTTGTTTGCATTTATAACTAATCTTAACTTATGACAGGTTGTACCAAGTATCTTAAAAGCAGTTTGTATCTTGTTCCCAGAAGTGCCTTGTATAAGAATGTCATCAGCATATATGATCGTCGTGACCCCTGGAGGATACATCTCTGATGCTAATCTGTTCATTAATACATTGAATAGGGTGGGACTTAATACTTCCCCTTGCGGGGGTACCTAACTGAAACCTCCGTTCCTCAGACATGTATCCCTGGTAATACACCTGACCTTTTCTCCCTTGTAGATAATCCCTTATCCAGTGTAGCAATCTCCCTGTTATTCCCAGATTGGCTAATTCGTATAAGATTACTTCCCCATTGGCTTTATCAAATGCTCCTTGCAGATCAACAAAAACTCTACAATTTTCATCCACATATGACAAACACTTTAAGAAACAGTCCGCAGTACTTTTGCCTTTGATAAAACCAAAGAGATTACTGGACATGTTATCACCTACAAAGTAGAGTAGCCTATTTAACAAAATCCTTTCCATCATTTTACAGAAGCAGGATGTTAAGGAGAATGGCCTGTAGCCTCCGTTTGACTTAGGTACAGGAATGATGTAGTCTCCTTCCATTTTCTTTCTAACTTTCCCTCCCTATAACTCATGTTAAACAATTCAAGTGAGGGACTAGGTTTCATACCGGCTAAATAATTAAGAATGTCATACGTTACTCCATCTTTCCCCGGAGCAGTAGATCTGCCACTTTTTATAGCATCAAGTAGCTCATCGAGAGTTATCTCAGTGCATGTTACAGACCTTATATTTAAAGCACATAAAGTTTCTCTATTTCTAATATTTTCCCATGACTCAATGGTGACTCTCGTGTCTGCAGGTAAGGACTCCATATCAGCAGCACTTGCCCATTTATTAACTAACTCATTAGCAACCTTCCCTGGATCTGAGTGAGCAATGAATTTGGTCTTACAACCCCTGATTTTATTTAGTGCTCTCCATATGCCTTTAAGGTTCTTAGTATTACCAATGGACTGAGCAAAGTCTTGCCAGTATCTGTCCCGCGCCTCCTTCCTCACCTGACTGCATTCCCTAACCACTTCCAGCACTGTATTTTTCTCTTCATCCCTCATTCCATTTTTAATCATTCTTTATGTGCACTCCGTAGCATTCTCTCCCACCCCTTAACTTGCTGATCATTGGAATATTTAAATTTCTTAGGTCCATGCGTCTTGCTACTCCTGCCTCTGTTATTTTCCCTTTGTACTAATTTCTCTACGTTCTCTACCATGTCCTCGTAAAAACTATCAACGCAGAGCAGCGTGTATTGTTGATACAAATCTCCCATATTTTGAATAAAATAATTGTTCATATCTCTATTAATAATGAGTCTTTTCCTTTGAAAGTAAACTTGTTTTTTCCCCAGTGGCAATTCAACGTTCAAGGCAAAGTTCCTATTTTTTTTTTTTACATGCAAGTATAAGGCAATAAATACAATAAAAAGAACAGAAGAAACAAAATAAGCAAAACAAAAAAACACGGCCAGAAGGACCGACAGCACAGTACAAAAACAACAAACATCAATAGAACACAAGAGAAAATAGCGTAAACAGGCTAGCAATACACAAAACACAATAACACATAAAACAAAACAAACAAACATCATAACACATAGGGAAAACATAAGGAGAACAAATAACAAAAAAGACAAATATAAAATTATAAAACATACAACAAGCCAAGAAACAGAAACATTAGCCACACATGGCACAATAACAACACAAACAATAAACAAGAACATGCACAACTAACCACTTGCAGTGCAAGAAATAAAAGGAGAGGCACAAGCACAGAACACAACAGGGCAAACATCATAACCAGAGGGGCACATAATACAACAGAATCAAAGGAACAGATAATCAGTAAATGGTACAGCTACACGCAAAGTATGTTAAAAAATGTAAGGAACACAATAAACAGGGACATTGAGAAAACTACACATAACACCGGCCTGAAGGGCGCACAATAAATATAACACATAGAAGAACATACCACAGGTCCCATGCATACACTAGACACACAGCAATCACACAAACTACTCAAATTGCTCATACTTTTCCGGCCACTCCGCCGCCGGGAATCGAATACAATACGCCTCCCAAAGCAACATGATGATGTCCGGAACAGGGTGAGCATGGGCCATACGAGGATCAGGCATCAAGTCCGGAACACCCACAACAAAACACCGAGCCTGCGGAACCCAGACGGTCGAGGGGCACCACGGAACAGGCTGCACGCGGTCAACAAAGTAAAACAACAAAGGGTTTTTCTTCCTATCATACGCCACGCTGGAGGCCAAGACGATGGGGAGAGGCTTCCCCCCACGGGGCCGGGCAACGCACTTGTAGCCTCCTTGGCAGCCCCAAAGGGCCCCGCGGCAACCACCAGACGTGTCACCTGCAGGGTCCCCCCACACCGAACATCCTTCTTCAGCAACAACACGGGGTCTCGGCCCGCACCAGCACCCACACCACCTATGTCCATAGGAGCGACCACCCCCCCCCCCCTGCGGAGAACCTTCTGCAGAAGAAAGAACAGGAGCTAAATCAGAAGCACAATCGTTGTCATCAGCAGGCACATGGACGTCAGCAACCACCATCGACGTAGAGCGCGAAGCACCCGAATCCACCACATCATCGCCTGAAGATCCACCAGTGTCGGAATCCTCCACATCAGCCCAAGCAATAGAAGAACGCCGGGACCGCTTGGGCACCGGGCGCACATCCTCAGAGCCGGAGGCGGACCCAGAACCACGGCTTCACAAGCCGTGCGAACCGATGCCCGTCACAATACGGTAGCAGCCTCAACCGCAGGGGGAACCAGGCCGCATACAACAGGACGCTCTGCAACCCCCCCAGCACCCAGCTTAGCCGAGACACCAGGCGAGGGCGCAGGGCCAGCCGCAGCAGCAGAAGATGAGGAAAACGAAGAAGTCGACGACGCGCAGAGAGCATCTGGAAGACCCACGGGAGCAGCTGGGACAGCGACAGGGGCAGGAAGATCAGCCGACGGCACCGGAACACCCGGAGGAGGGGCTGCACCATCTGAAGGACCGTCGGGCAATGCAGGGGAATCTGTAGCAGCCAACGGGACGTCCACATCCTCACCCACGGAATCCACCTCAACAGGGAGCGGCGGGAAATCCTCCCTCCACCCTGAACAAGTTGACAGGAGTAGCAGGGGCCTCAGAGCACCCGGCAGCCTGATGCCCCTGCTGGCCACACCGGAAACAAGTACGGGGCTGCCGGGCATAAAACACCCGGAGGTAGTAACCCAGCAGCCGGAGAGAAGACGGGATATCCGACCACAGGCGCATACTTAAGATACGGATATTTGTCCGCCGCCCAGCATATCTCCCCGAGGAAAGCGTCTTCACCCGCACACAGACAACTGCACCATACCTCCTGAAGTAGCGCCGGAGGAGGTCTTCAGGGAACTCCAGGGGCGCACCGTGGACACTGACATAAGTCAGGGCACCACTGCGGTCCGAGATCGCCACAGAGCCGGCAGCATCCGGCAACGGCAACGTACGCCCCTCGTACGTATCCGTATTCCATGTAGAAATTAGCAAGAACAGGGGAGAGAGGGGAACCCAGAGATTACACTCAAACTTTCGGGGTTGCTATGGGTTCCCCTCTCTCCCCTGTTCTTGCTAATTTCTACATGGAATACTTCGAAACTGTTCTTCTTCCTTCTATTGATACTCGTCCCTCTCTTTGGCTTCGCTATGTTGATGACATTTTTGCTTTATGGCCTCATGACCTTAATCTTTTCCAGCCATTCCTCGCCTCTCTTAACAATCTGGCTAATTTTATCCATTTCATAGTTGAGTGGGAATCTAATTCCCTCCTTCCTTTTCTTGACGTTCATGTTCACAGCTCTGTGTCTGGGTTCTCTTTCTCTGTCTACCGTAAACCCATGCATAGTGGCATGTACATTCACTTCTTTTCCTACCATCCTCCTTCTGTTAAGAAAAGTGTCCTCGTCTCTCTCTTCCTCCGCGCTCTACGCATCAGCGACCCTCAGTTTCTTGATTCTGAAATTGCCTTTATCTACAAATCATTCTCTCGCCTTGGTTACCCTTTGCATTTCATCAACTCTGCCTACTCTCAAGCTAAACGAAATTTCTTTCATCCTAAACCTGCTTCCAACACTAGTAGCACTGTACTATGCCTTCCCTTCATATCGGAACTCAAAACTTTTACCAATACCTTTCGTCCTCTTGACATTAAACTCGCCTTTCGACAAACTAACACACTTCGTAGCAATCTAGTTCACACTGCTCCTCCTGCTTCTAATGCTGCTGGTGTCTACTCTATTTCCTGTTCGTCTTGTCCCCTCCAATACTTTGGCGAAACTGGCCGTACACTTAATGACAGACTTAAAGAACACAAGAGAAGTGTTAAGTCTGCAGACACTAACAATGCTCTCTTCTGCCATGTGAGGGATTCTAATCATCCCATTGATTGGTCTTCCTCCCAAATAATCTTTCCTGCCTCTACTCTACATAGACGCTGTCTTGTGGAATCGGCTCTAATACACAATGTACCCAACATGAACTTGAGTCCTGGCTTTGTTGCTGTGGACTCTTCCCTTTCACAGTATATACTCAAATGCTCTAATCTTTCTTACAAACGTGACTTAACATAAGCCTACCCTTTCTATTTTCTTTCTTTCTCTTTCCTTTTCTTTCTCTCTTCTCCCACGCTCCCTTGCTATCCTCTTCTTATTCCTATCTCCTTCTCATTCGGTGGTGATAATAGGAGCTGCCTCGTATGGGCCAATAGGCCTTCTGCAGCTCCTATTACTATTACTATCCCCTCTACTACACTTTACTTTGCTCCTCAGCTCTCTCTTGCCTATTTATTGCCCGTCTCTCTACTTCCTCATCACAATCGACTTGAGAATGGTCCAGGACGGACCGAAACGTCGTCGTTCCTTCACCATCTAGTGTGTGGTCTGGTCAACTACACCTTACATCCTGTCTTCTCCGTTTTTCTGTGCCCTGGTTAGAACTTCTTGAAAATTACTCTCCTCTACTGACTGCTGCTTTCTGAGTCCGTGTCCATGTGAATATTGCCCGTGGGGAGTAGCCAGTTCTTCTGATGCCCGAATCTCNTGGTGGAGTGGGTAGCCTTCTCTACTAGTTGGTGGAGTGGGTAGTGGATAGCAAACACGACATACAATTAAAACGATAAATATATGGTGTACTTAACAATAATGACGAAAGATGCATATCATCTATGCACACGCTATCGTAAATAGTTAACAACTAATACTTATAATTATCCAGTTACATATGTGTCTAAGATTACATTACATGAGTAAATACTGAGACAAGCTACATGCATACAGAAACATTGAAAGAGTATGCATGATGAGTGTGTATACATGCGTACAAAGATCCAACATTATTTACGCAGTTGACGATAGTATAAACATTTTAGTGGTTTAGGGAGAGTAAAATCCTAGGAATATTAATGCTTTGTGAGCATAATGAGAATTGGCTCTGATAGGTTTGGTGGGTAGTCTAGGTTCTGAAACTTTTAGTTAGGCTAAGCCACCATTTTTTTGAGGGGAAATCAAGAATGTCGTGGCCGAGTTGGTTAGGACATATACTTGAGAGTGCCCAGATAATGATAATGAAAGATAGGTGTTACTATGCAAGTCAGAATGACAGCATATGAGAGGTGTGAGTGTGCAATTTGGAAATACACCGTTAGTCATACGTTTTCTTCCCACAGAAATTTCCTCTCTCTTGTCAAGCAATGCCCATATAGCATATGAGAGGCGTGCGTATGGAAGCTGGGAATGATAACGAATGATAGGTGATGCTATGCAAGCAGTATCTTTTGACAGTGCATGACAACTCTGGTGGGGATTGTGACACGTATCATTCATTCTTAACCCCTTAACTGCGTTGCCTCCAAATATGACACCCCCGCAGTGCACAGGAAATAAATTATCTGGAAAAAATTCTTTTTTCTTTTTAAAGTGTCGGAAACCCTTCCCTCAGTATGGGTATGTAGAAAAAAATCGAAATTGTACTTTGGCTGCTATGGGGTCCGTAAGTTGGGGCGTGACGTCATCATTCCCCATGTGCCCGTGCCGTAAGCTCCCGGGCGGGTGGGGTGCTCGGCGCGGGGCGCGCGAGTTGCCGCGAATATATTTTCGTTCATTTTTTCACATAGTTCCAAATACATTTTATTTGTTTTTACGTGCTAATCCTATGTATAATGAACACGTACACTATATTATGGCAGTAAAACATCCGTACTGTCCGAAGACATTGTGTTACGTGCATGACACTTGTGTACACATATACTGCACATATTTACTATGCATCATGCTAATTTATGTATATATACAATCTATTTACACACTATACACTGTCACACACTATATACATTCACCATCAACACATTCAGAACACCTCGAGTGAGAGCAGTCACACCCAGCCAGTCTCCCTCACTCCAACATCTTACTCGCCATAGAACATATTTACACATGTTATATATACCTATCTACATGTTTTATTTACCAGAACTATGCAAGGTAGCCGGTATTGTGTCCAAACAGTACAGTGGCCACCATACACTGCATAAGAAGTCACACAGCAGACGACACTACGATTACAACGTCACCTCCCTCACCAAAATAGCTCGTATGGGCCAATAGCAGCTGCTTCGTATGGGCCAATAGCAGCTGCCTTGTATGGGCCAATAGCAGCTGCCTCGTATGGGCCAATAGCAGCTGCCTCGTATGGGCCAATAGCAGCTGCCTCGTATGGGCCAATAGGAGCTGCCTCGTATGGGCCAATAGCAGCTGCCTCGTATGGGCCAATAGCAGCTGCCTCGTATGGACCAGACAGAACACGAAACAATGGGTATAAATTGGATAAGTTTAGATTTAGGAAAGACTTGGGTAAATACTGGTTCAGTAACAGGGTTGTTGATTTGTGGAACCAATTGCCACGTAACGTGGTGGAGGTGGGGGGTTCCTTGATTGTTTCAAGCGTGTGTTGGACATGTATATGAGTGGGATTGGGTGGTTATAAATAGGAGCTGCCTCGTATGGGCCAATAGGCCTTCTGCAGTTACCTTTGTTCTTATGTTCTTAGATCCTATCAACATACTCCTATTGCTGTTATGAAAAATCACACAGCAGACGACGCTACAATTACAACGTCACCTCCCTCACCAAAATAGCTCCTCTCAACATTCTCCTGTTGCTGTTCTTACACTATATACACACACTGTATATACCCATGTACATATGTTTTGCTCATAGCGAACCACTAAGCTAGCATGGTGAGCAAAACAAGAGTGGCTGCCACACACACACAATGAGGCTACCTCAATTCTCGCCCTCCCTCCCTCACCAAAATTCCTCCTTCCACAATACTACGCACAACGCTAATTATAAGCACAATCCTGCTATTATCACAATTCTGGTCACTAATTCCTGTAAATGAATAACTGATCACATGTTTATTTTGAAAAGGAACCTAAGAAGTCTTTTGAAGATTCCTAGATGGACGAAATAATGCTGTGGTGCTGTGGCTAGTGCTGTGAACATTGTGAACAGCATTGAATCACTGATATTTGAACATTGTACCCAGTCATTATCACACTCAGGCTCTTCTATAATACTATCATGGCTAAATGATACAAGTTATATATATATTTTGACATTATTAGGCGATGCTGTGGTCACACGCTGAACAGCAGTGCTGTTCGCTCATGCTGCGAGCGCCAGCATTGGTTGCTCACTCACTACTGAGCCTCCCACACCCGGGAATGTGAACCACGATTTTTTTTTAAAGATGGCGTCTGTTTACAAGAGCCCTGAGGAAGCTGATGTGAACCCCATATAGCCGTGGGAGTTTTGAATGGGACGTGAAAAATACAAATACCCGGAGGTGCGTTGCGCAAACCAGACGTGAACCTGCAGGCGTGTTGCGCAGTTTAAAGGTTAAACCTGACATGAAGGATTTCATAACACATTACAAGTGAGCATAGTAGATAAAAGAACATATTGGTTTCCCTTTGTCGGGGACGGGGAGCCTTATTGAGGCCTCCCTTGTCCAACTACTACTGACCTTTCCTAGGATGCGACCCATAACAGTTGACTAACTACCAGGTACCAATTTACTAATAAGTAAAAAAAAAGGGCATCAGATGTAAGGGAACTCTTATAAACGAATTTGACCTACCTGGGAATTGAACTCTGGACAATTCATTTGTGAGGCAAATGACTATTGTGTTACTGCCCACACTTCTTTTTTTTATATATATAATGAAACTAGAAATGGCCATTTTTAAAGGCAAGAATTTATCTATTAGAATGAATTAAAAATAAAAGGTTGTGTATATATGAGAAAATAAAGCCAAGTGAATATAATGAGCACTTACGATGTTATAGCACTAGTGTGACTCCTTGAGTCATTAGCATGCGAGAAGTAGTAGCATGTGGAGCCATTCACAGACATGACGTAGTCACTCGGACATACCACTGATGGCGCCAAGAGAAACCACTCAATGAATTAAAAACATTACAAAATATCATTGTTGCCTTAACATTCTTATATACTTTGTCATAGCCATAAAACAACACTTGAGCTCACATTTATTTTTATTTCCTGTGTAGTGATCTCTAAGTCTGGTGCATGCATCAATATTTCATTAAAGTAATTCTCAACACGTTAAATTAGTCACCCTTTCCGTTGAAAAGTTACTTTAGACAACTTACGGACACATGGGAACACAACATCCCAAGTTGGTGTTTGATTATTGGTGGTGTTGGCTAGACAGGTCACCTGTCCTTGTGGTATTTTGCTGCTGCCTGGTTTCCCGGCCATCATAAGGTCCCCAGGGCAGATGTACTGGAAGCTGGTGCCTGGAGCTCGACTCACAGGAATGAATGACTCGTTCGCCAGGTTGATGGCCGTGTTGAGAGGAGGACACGCCAGCTCTGAGTAGCAGGTAGGAGAATATCACAGTAACCGACACTAATATGAGTTATGAATTATGCTCACAGGTGAAGAAGAGCTATGCTAATTAACTTTGATCATTGGGGGACTGGTGAAGTACCATGCCATAGATTGATTTGCTCTTGACATATCTGATCATTGCTGTGCTGCAAATACTGTATAATGCTGTACCATTTGTACAACAGTTCACTCAATTACCCCTCAAGGGTTCGAACCTAGACTGCCAGGATGGATAGCTAGTACTAAAACAATAATAATAATAATAATAATAATCCATAGAGAAATCACACTAACGTAATGTATCAATGAGAAAATCTGAATGTGGGGAAATCTGGCTCCAGAATATTAATAATAAAAATACATTTAATATTATCGAAGGACCACTCCCTTTATGGGAGAAATAAATTAATTTTATCAATTGAATAAATTAGAGAACCAGTGCCTACAGATCTTGGAAATATATGATAATATATTATGATTGCTCATGGAAATGTTAAGAGCGTTAATGGACTGTAGAATAATAATATAATTAATTTTATAGAGCAAATCCCTCCACATTCCTTAGGTGGTTATTCTATACGGTAATGCAAAATAATGCGTTAATTGCACAATGAAATAGATGCTGATCTGCATCATTGATATGCCAATAAGATATCAAGAATATCAGTAATAATTAAAGGGAAAATATAATAAAAGGTTAGTAAATGTGATCTTATATTGAAGATCAAGAATTAACTAAATGTTAGTAAATTACTACTAATAAATTAAGAGCGGCTTAGCTGTATTGAAGAAATAGGTGTACGCGTAAGGGTAGTCACATCAACATGCTTGTCATAACATGCTGTCCTGGAGCATGAGTGGAGGGGGAGGTTATGTCGCCTCTTGTCACTGGTACAAGTTGAAATCACAGTTAATATGTAAGAGATGCCAATACCGTACAACTATTCCTGAATGAAAGGTGGAGACACGGTCGAAAATAGGACTAACTTTTTGTTTTTTGTGTCCTCGCGTCCTGACGACGAGCTATCTACGCATTTGTTATTTAGTGCACTAATAATCATATATCTGTAAAACTTAGCTAAATTACACTCGCAGGGACGAGTGTCTGATGGTTAATGGAGTTACTCTCAAACCCTGGCATCTGCTGCTGCAAAGATGATGGGATTACGGGCTGGTGAATTTGTGAACTCCCAGACACTAGTTGTTGTCAGCAATATGGCTACTATTGCTCTCCCCCTCCTTCCCTCTCGGGTACACGCATGTGCAATAGCTCCCAGTAGGGGCCCCGAGCATAAATTATAATATTAATTTAATGTTAAATAGGGAAGGAAGTGGGTATGACGAATATTTATGTCATAAATAAATGTGTTATACAGTAAAATATTTTATCGTAGTGCAAGTCAGTTAATTTAGACCGAGCAAAATAAACGAGAAGGATTTAAAGTAGAAATTAATTTGTATTGTAATATTATTCAATGGAACAGCTATCTAGCTGGATAAATGATTTCCAGTAAAGAGTAATATACTAAATGAATTAAACTTATTAACAACGATTATCCTTAAGAAAGGAAGGTAAATAACTGGACTCTATTGTATCCACAGATATGTGGAAAATTATTCCTGTGGCGAGCTTGCTATCTACGACGCGCCATAAATACTAAGAAAGTTCTGGCGAAATTGCGTCATAATAGGATATGAATTAATATTAGTACGCTACTGATTAGTAGTGTTAGTAAAATATAAATATTAGTACAAAGATGATTTATCAGAGTGTTAAAAGGAGAAATAAGTGTTGGATATTTCTAACACTGTAGGAGGTGTGAGGAGGATTCGAGCCTATGTGCTGAGTATTCCCAGGCACACACGCCTTTGACAACTAGGCCACGACACAGTCAAAACGATTGTAACCTGGAGTTCTACTAAGCCCTAGAGTATTTCTGAGGCTTCCACTGAAGCCGAACCAGGGTTTCACACAATCTCCTGATTGTGTGTGGGGTATTGGATGCAGGTCGGCGTTCAATCCCCGACCGTCCAAGTGGTTGGGCACCAATCCTTCCCACCGTCCCATCCCAAATCCTTATCCTTACACCTTCCCAGTGCTATACAATCGTAAGGGTTTGGCGCTTGCCCCCTTGATTGTTCCCTTCCTCATGCACTCTGGATGTCTAGGAATGTTCTACCTGTGATGCTCTTATTTTAGTGCACAGAGAAATCACACTAACGATGTATCACTGAGAAAATCCGTAGAAGCTGTAGGGAGGATTGTGTGAAACACTTGTTCGGTTTCAGTGGAAACCTCTGCAACCCTGAGGGATCAGTAGAGTCCTTTTTATCATGTCGTAGCCTAGTTGTCCGGGGCGTGTGCCTGGGAATAACCAGTGTATAGGTTCCGAACATATTCGTTAACTAATACATACTCTCATACACAAATGAAATATAAAATTATCTCAAATAAAACAAACTGGTATTTTAACTAAGAGAAACAATTACATTAATACCAACAAAAGCTAAACTTTATATACCAGTCATTACAATATAGGAAAGTTTCCTTTTGTAAACAGAGCTGTAAGGGTTGGAAGAATTTCAGTGGGAGGTGTTGGAGGCCAAAACGGCAAAACCATTAACTGTTTCAAAGTGTCATACTACAAAGATTATTTAGGAAATGCGGAACACCTCTCATCCTAACTCTACTTGAGTAATTTACACAAACAGTCTAGCAATATACAGTACCTTTATCACAGTCCAGGGAGCGGACCCATACGTTCAGGTACTTTAGGCTGCTTCTTCCCCAGGTTGGCGTGTCACCAGTCAAGAGGCTCTGTAAGAGCAGTAACCACTCAGGAATGAGCAAAAGTATTTTACCTTCTATGGCAACTGCTACAGTAGATGCTGGATGTGACTAATGTTACAAACTAGGATTTATAATAATAGTGATATTGTGAGAAATATTTTGGCTTGCTCCAGAGTTGTCAACTATCAGCATGTGTGGTCAAGACAACTTATACAGTACTTTTAATGTTGTATCAATTTTCAAGAGAACTTTGAAACAGTGTATAAATTGCCTTTTAGAATATGAACCACTAGAATTAGATTTCAGCCCAAACACCTCAGTCATTATTCTAGAGTAGACCCAAGAGAGAGAGAGAACAGCGATACTTTGCCCTCATATTCCTTGTAAAACATGTCATGCCTCATTAGCACAGCTAAAATGCACATTAGTACGGAGGTGTTTTCAACTCCAGAATCTGGTAATTTTAGTTCTGGCTAGATTAAGGTACAGAAGAGATATTTCTTGCTTACCAGCTAAAGATACCTACATTTCACATACTTTCTCTTTAAATACGTGTATTACCTAAATATTACATTATTTTATTTGCTCATATTTATGTAGTTGTTTCAGTGTAATTTATACTTAAATTATTATTCCTAACCTGTGTCGGAATCGCTTACTAGCGTTGAGAATTGAATGATTGTCGTGTACAAGATGCTAAGAATGTTATTGGTAAAGAAGTTCCAATGGAACTAAATTGGGTGCAAGAATGAAATTCATTTTTGTCGGATATGAACGGGGTGTCTGTAAATTATTGACAATTTTAATAATTATTATATCTCCGAAAGTATTGTTTTAGAAATAGGAGACAGGGTAAGAAAAATGACTGCACAATAATGATTAAAAAACTGTTGATACTGGTTCAGACAGATACAGACGATTTTGTTTTATTCTTCCTATATTGTGGCCAGGTCATAAATTAAACAATTAAACGAAAAGTGATCTAGTAGCCTAGGTGTAATCGTCTCAGACTATAAATGATTCAGAGGTATCTCGTACAGAATCTAATCTATTCGCGGGCCTTCTTGACAAGGTTGGAGTAGACAAATGAGAATCAGACAGTGAGCACACAAACAGAACTAAAAGTTCAGAGTGGAACCGAGGAATGCGATCTCATTACCCTATCTGATTCACCACAGTTTTTTTTTTTACAGAAATGCACTATGGGGTATAATATCGTAACCAGATATTGATGCCTAAGTGAAGACCTAGTGATAGACTTCCATCTCATAATTCGGAAGATATCGAATTAATTTTTTGGTTCAAATTAGTATCGAGATGGTACCGAGATCTAGGTTCGATGCACCAATAGGATGACACCAAGTAATAATAAAACTTATGGAAAATCCAGTATTTTGCCGTGCATTACATGTGATGTGGTAAAGCTCTGTAGTCAGTATGAAGTATGTCAAACTATAAGCAAGTCCAACCAAATAATACCTAAGGCCCTGTTACAACCCATTGTAGTAGCATAGGAAAAGCTTTTCAAACCCTATCTTGTTAAACATGGTTGGTCCCATGGTTAAGTTCAATTGTGGTACTGTAACACATATTATTATAATAATGATGTGCCAAACAACTAGATTTCCTAAAAGCAGATCCTCTGAGAACTATAACTATTAAAGCAAGAGTCCAAAGTGTTAATTATCTATTGCACAAATTTTGGGCTGTGAAAACAAAGTTGAGCAAGCTTTACTTTCAAGCAGTTCAAAAAATTCTTTTTTAAGGTTTATATCAACAAACTTCCAAACAATACCATCCAAAAGTCAGGGTTCCATAAAGAAATTTCACCAGATTTAAATTTTTAATAATAACCAACTGTAAAGGAATAAAAAAATATTGTCTTCAGTATTATTGTGTTCATTATTGTAAATAATGAACTAAAATAAGTCCACTCATAGATGTCAACCAACAAACTCCCATTAAACTTAGAAATAACACTACATTTTTATTTGTTAGCAAATCATCGAACCAAATACGCCTACAGACAAACTATGCCAACAATAGTAGTAAAAATGATGGAAAGTTCCTTTGCCTATGCATATTGTAGACAAAGGACTTAACTTCAGTGCCCATATACAACACAGTCAGGAAAGTCTCAAACTGTTGGTATACTCTCAACATTCATATGTTCCACCCTCACTGCTAATCTTACACTAAACTACTCACTATTATTTCCCTATATAGCAAACGGAATCTGTGCATGGCGTTCACACTGCACACTGCCTCAAACCCATCATCACCCAGCAAAAATCCTGCTATCAGACCTAACAAATCCTGTCATCAGACAACACAGCCCCTCTTTTTATATCTCTGAACGGCTAAACATACACTCACTCCAAACATTCTCTTGTGCTATTTACACTTACAAATTTTAATCCTAAATTTTAATCCTGTTTTGAAACTCTTGCTAGATAGATGTAACAGAACCCATGAGCATCATACCAGAAATAAATATATCTGATATTCCCAGTCAGACTAAATCTAAGGAAACATGTCATGTAAATAAAAAAAAATAATAAATTGAAGTTGAAATTGAAATAAGTTTATTGAGGTAAAATACTCACAAAGGAATGAAGTAGCTCAAACTATTCTCACCCCGTTCAGTACAACGTGTTCATACATATTTACACACACATCACAAACAATAAACATATTGCCGAACATTCTGAGAGATAAACATATACATTTCCTCCTTCACAAGTATATGGTATCAGACGTACACACAAACACTTTTATGACCTAGGTATACTGTATAGACAATTTGCAAGAGACATGCAGATAATTCAACAAAATATTAGTCTTGGTGCAAAATTCTTATATCTCTCCAGAATATCTTCTTGTGACACATCCAAGCTATTTATCATCTTTTGACACATCCAAGCTATTTGTTCAGGAACATTCCTTATCTCAGTGATTCTATATACATTAATCAACGGACAATCAAGAACATAATGGACAAGGGTGTGAGACCTTAACATACCACATAGTTTACACTTCGTACCATTATCATGAACACCTATCCCATATTCCCAGTACTATTTGTACCCAAGCCTGAGCCGCATGTGCACAGAGTCACTCCAAGCATTTCTCCTTTTACCATAAGTGAAATGGGTGTTTTGACTCACATACATATAGTGTTGCATGGTTTGACTTCCCTCATACATTATACCTCTCCTCTCCACTTCTGCCTGTGCCTGAATATTTCTGATTTTGCTTGTTTTTTGTCTCACTGTGAATTCAAATTCGAAGTCAACTTGTGGTTTTGATGTGGCACGTTTGGCCAAGTCATCCGCCACCTCGTTGAGCACTATTCCAACATGAGATGGAATCCACATAAATTTCACACTATGACCTTTCAGCTGTATTTCAGTCATCCTTTTCTTACAATCCTCAACTATGGACATGAAGATTGGATTTCGACTGTTTAAGGAATCAAGTGCTCCTCGGCTATCGACAAATACAAAAACATCTTTTTCGTCATGACGTACTTCCTCCAAACACCCCAGAATGGCCTGCAGTTCAGCTCGTGTGGTGGATATATAATTACTAAGTCGGAGTTCAATTTTCCTGTCCAGAGTCCCAAACTCAGTATATTCCCTTATTAGGACACCGCACCCTGCCCTGCCATCCTCCACCACCGACCCGTCACAATATACATGTAAACTATTGCCTCTTGGTAACCCAGATATCATGCTTCCATACAAACACCGTAATTGTCTCGGTTCATGATGAATCTTTTTCACCTTGAGGGGTACAATTTCGACGTCTATTTTCTGTACTTTCCAGTGAGCAGACCTATTACACCGGTGAGAGGGTTTACAGCAGTCAAGTACATCGTATTCCCTGAGGTCATGAGCTAATCCCCTCGTGTAGCATGTCTCTATCAGTTTCCTGGAAGTATGTACGTCACTCAGGCAGGTCTGAACGCTCTGAAACAGCTTATCCCCTCAGACAAAACAGGTGCTGTATAGTCTATCAGGGACCAAACAGTGCTTATGTATAAAATCCGCAAGAGAGGTACCCCTACACCTTTACCAGAAAAAGCCAGTGCTTTTAGAGGATGCACACGAGCTTTACATAAGGTGCTGATATAATTTATTTCAGCATTTTTACTCTCACATATATATCCAATATACATGCCCAGATACTTGTACTTCTGAACGCGGCTCAGTTCCACACCATTTAGAGTAAGTGTTATATTTCTTCGTTTCCTATACTCATATTTGGTTTTGTTTGCATTTATAACTAATCTTAACTTATGACAGGTTGTACCAAGTATCTTAAAAGCAGTTTGTATCTTGTTCCCAGAAGTGCCTTGTATAAGAATGTCATCAGCATATATGATCGTCGTGACCCCTGGAGGATACATCTCTGATGCTAATCTGTTCATTAATACATTGAATAGGGTGTGACTTATTACTTCCCCTTGTGGGGTACCTAACTGAAACCTCCGTTCCTCAGACATGTATCCCTGGTAATACACCTGACCTTTTCTCCCTTGTAGATAATCCCTTATCCAGTGTAGCAATCTCCCTGTTATTCCCAGATTGGCTAATTCGTATAAGATTACTTCCCCATTGGCTTTATCAAATGCTCCTTGCAGATCAACAAAAACTCTACAATTTTCATCCACATATGACAAACACTTTAAGAAACAGTCCGCAGTACTTTTGCCTTTGATAAAACCAAAGAGATTACTGGACATGTTATCACCTACAAGGTAGAGTAGCCTATTTAACAAAATCCTTTCCATCATTTTACAGAAGCAGGATGTTAAGGAGAATGGCCTGTAGCCTCCGTTTGACTTAGGTACAGGAATGATGTAGTCTCCTTCCATTTTCTTTCTAACTTTCCCTCCCTATAACTCATGTTAAACAATTCAAGTGAGGGACTAGGTTTCATACCGGCTAAATAATTAAGAATGTCATACGTTACTCCATCTTTCCCCGGAGCAGTAGATCTGTCACTTTTTATAGCATCAAGTAGCTCATCGAGAGTTATCTCAGTGCATGTTACAGACCTTATATTTAAAGCACATAAAGTTTCTCTATTTCTAATATTTTCCCATGACTCAATGGTGACTCTCGTGTCTGCAGGTAAGGACTCCATATCAGCAGCACTTGCCCATTTATTAACTAACTCATTAGCAACCTTCCCTGGATCTGAGTGAGCAATGAATTTGGTCTTACAACCCCTGATTTTATTTAGTGCTCTCCATATGCCTTTAAGGTTCTTAGTATTACCAATGGACTGAGCAAAGTCTTGCCAGTATCTGTCCCGCGCCTCCTTCCTCACCTGACTGCATTCCCTAACCACTTCCAGCACTGTATTTTTCTCTTCATCCCTCATTCCATTTTTAATCATTCTTTATGTGCACTCCGTAGCATTCTCTCCCACCCCTTAACTTGCTGATCATTGGAAATATTTAAATTTCTTAGGTCCATGCGTCTTGCTACTCCTGCCTCTGTTATTTTCCCTTTGTACTAATTTCTCTACGTTCTCTACCATGTCCTCGTAAAAACTATCAACGCAGAGCAGCGTGTATTGTTGATACAAATCTCCCATATTTTGAATAAAATAATTGTTCATATCTCTATTAATAATGAGTCTTTTCTTTGAAAGTAAACTTGTTTTTTCCCCAGTGCAATTCAACGTTCAAGGCAAAGTTCCTATTTTTTTTTTTTACATGCAAGTATAAGGCAATAAAT
>WNGS01000527.1:103754-122750 GCA_020271785.1 Procambarus virginalis
AGTAACCAACCCTCCATAGTAACCAACCCTTCCAAAGTATCCAACCCTCCCACAGTAACCAACCCTCCATAGTAACCAACCCTTCCAAAGTATCCAACCCTCCCACAGTAACCACCCTCCCATAGTACCAACCCTCCATAGTAACCACCCTCCATAGTAACCAACCCTCCCATAGTATCCCACCTCCATAGTAACCAACCCTCCATAGTAACCAACCCTTCCCTAGTATCCAACCCTCCCATAGTAACCAACCCTCCCATAGTAACCAACCCTCCATAGTAACCAACCCTCCATAGTAACCAACCCTTCCATAGTAACCAACCCTCCATAGTAACCAACCCTCCATAGTAACCAACCCTCCATAGTAACCAACCCTCCATAGTAACCAACCCTCCCATAGTAACCAACCCTCCCATAGTAACCACCCTCCCATAGTAACCAACCCTCCATAGTAACCAACCCTTCCCTAGTATCCAACCCTCCCATAGTAACCAACCCTCCATAGTAACCAACCCTCCATAGTAACCAACCCTCCATAGTAACCAACCCTCCCATAGTAACCAACCCTCCATAGTAACCAACCCTTCCATAGTAACCAACCCTCCATAGTAACCAACCCTCCCATAGTAACCAACCCTCCATAGTAACCAACCCTCCCATAGTAACCAACCCTCCATAGTAACCAACCCTCCATAGTAACCAACCCTCCATAGTAACCAACCCTCCCATAGTAACCAACCCTCCATAGTAACCAAACCTCCATAGTAACCAACCCTCCCATAGTAACCAACCCTCCCATAGTAACCAACCCTCCATAGTAACCAACCCTCCCATAGTAACCACCCTTCCATAGTAACCAACCCTCCATAGTAACCAACCCTTCCATAGTAACCAACCCTCCCATAGTAACCAACCCTCCCATAGTAACCAACCCTCCCATAGTAACCAACCCTCCATAGTAACCAACCCTCCATAGTAACCAACCCTTCCATAGTAACCAACCCTCCCATAGTAACCAACCCTCCCATAGTAACCAACCCTCCCATAGTAACCAACCCTCCATAGTAACCAACCCTCCATAGTAACCAACCCTTCCATAGTAACCAACCCTCCCATAGTAACCAACCCTCCATAGTAACCAACCCTCCCATAGTAACCAACCCTCCCATAGTAACCACCCTCCCATAGTAACCAACCCTCCCATAGTAACCAACCCTCCATAGTAACCAACCCTCCCATAGTAACCAACCCTCCATAGTAACCAACCCTCCCATAGTAACCAACCCTCCCATAGTAACCAACCCTCCCATAGTAACCAACCCTCCCATAGTAACCAACCCTCCCATAGTAACCAACCCTCCATAGTAACCAACCCTCCCATAGTAACCAACCCTCCCATAGTAACCAACCCTCCATAGTAACCAACCCTCCATAGTAACCAACCCTCCATAGTAACCAACCCTCCCATAGTAACCAACCCTCCCATAGTAACCAACCCTCCATAGTAACCAACCCTCCATAGTAACCAACCCTCCATAGTAACCAACCCTCCCATAGTAACCAACCCTTCCATAGTAACCAACCCTCCCATAGTAACCAACCCTCCATAGTAACCAACCCTCCATAGTAACCAACCCTTCCAAGTATCCAACCCAACCCTCCACAGTAACCAACCCTCCATAGTAACCAACCCTTCCATAGTAACCAACCCTCCCATAGTAACCAACCCTCCATAGTAACCAACCCTCCATAGTAACCAACCCTTCCAAAGTATCCAACCCTCCCACAGTAACCAACCCTCCATAGTAACCAACCCTTCCAAAGTATCCAACCCTCCCACAGTAACCAACCCTCCATAGTAACCAACCCTCCATAGTAACCAACCCTTCCAAGTATCCAACCCTCCCACAGTAACCAACCCTCCATAGTAATCACCCTTCCAAAGTATCCAACCCTCCCCAGTAACCAACCCTCCCATAGTAACCAACCCTCCATAGTAACCAACCCTTCCATAGTAACCACCCTCCCATAGTATCCAACCCTCCATAGTAACCAACCCTCCATAGTAACCAACCCTTCCCTAGTATCCAACCCTCCCATAGTAACCAACCCTCCCATAGTAACCAACCCTTCCATAGTAACCAACCTCCATAGTAACCAACCCTTCCATAGTAACCAACCCTCCATAGTAACCAACCCTTCCATAGTAACCAACCCTCCCATAGTAACCAACCCTCCATAGTAACCAACCCTCCCATAGTAACCAACCCTCCCATAGTAACCAACCCTCCCATAGTAACCAACCCTCCATAGTAACCAACCCTTCCCTAGTATCCAACCCTCCATAGTAACCAACCCTCCATAGCAACCAACCCTCCATAGTAACCAACCCTCCATAGTAACCAACCCTCCCATAGTAACCAACCCTCCCATAGTAACCAACCCTCCATAGTAACCACCACCCATAGTAACCAACCCTCCATAGTAACCACCCCTTCCATAGTANAACCCTCCATAGTAACCAACCCTCCATAGTAACCAACCCTCCCATAGTAACCAACCCTCCCATAGTAACCAACCCTCCCATAGTAACCAACCCTCCATAGTAACCAACCTTCCCATAGTACCAACCCTCCCATAGTAACCAACCCTCCATAGTAACCAACCCTCCATAGTAACCAACCCTCCATAGTAACCAACCCTCCCATAGTAACCAACCCTCCCATAGTAACCAACCCTCCATAGTAACCAACCCTCCATAGTAACCAACCCTCCATAGTAACCAACCTTCCATAGTAACCAACCTCCATAGTAACCAAACCTTCCATAGTAACCAACCCTTCCATAGTAACCAACCCTCCATAGTAACCAACCCTCCCATAGTAACCAACCCTCCATAGTAACCAACCCTTCCATAGTAACCAACCCTCCATAGTAACCAACTCCCATAGTACCAACCCTCCCATAGTAACCAACCTCCCATAGTAACCAACCCTCCATAGTAACCAACCCTCCATAGTAACCAACCTCCCATAGTAACCAACCCTCCCCCCCCCCCATAGTAACCACCCTCCCATAGTAACCAACCTCCATAGTAACCAACCCTCCATAGTAACCAACCCTCCATAGTAACCAACCCTCCATAGTAACCAACCCTCCCATAGTACCAACCCTCCCATAGTAACCAACCCTCCCATAGTAACCAACCCTCCATAGTAACCAACCTTCCATAGTAACCAACCCTCCCATAGTAACCAACCCTCCATAGTAACCAACCCTCCATAGTAACCAACCCTCCCATAGTAACCAACCCTCCATAGTAACCAACCCTTCCATAGTAACCAACCCTCCCATAGTAACCAACCCTCCATAGTAACCAACCCTCCATAGTAACCAACCCTCCATAGTAACCAACCCTCCCATAGTAACCAACCCTCCATAGTAACCAACCCTTCCATAGTAACCAACCCTCCCATAGTAACCAACCCTCCCATAGTAACCAACCCTCCATAGTAACCAACCCTCCATAGTAACCAACCCTCCCATAGTAACCAACCCTCCATAGTAACCAACCCTCCCATAGTAACCAACCCTCCCATAGTAACCAACCCTCCATAGTAACCAACCCCCATAGTAACCAACCCTCCATAGTAACCAACCCTCCCATAGTAACCAACCCTCCCATAGTAACCAACCCTCCATAGTAACCAACCCTCCATAGTAACCAACCCTCCATAGTAACCAACCCTCCCATAGTAACCAACCCTCCATAGTAACCAACCCTCCCATAGTAACCAACCCTCCCATAGTAACCAACCCTCCATAGTAACCAACCCTCCATAGTAACCAACCCTCCATAGTAACCAACCCTCCATAGTAACCAACCCTCCATAGTAACCAACCCTCCATAGTAACCAACCCTCCATAGTAACCAACCCTCCATAGTAACCAACCCTTCCATAGTAACCAACCCTCCATAGTAACCAACCCTCCCATAGTAACCAACCCTCCATAGTAACCAACCCTCCCATAGTAACCAACCCTCCATAGTAACCAACCCTCCATAGTAACCAACCCTCCATAGTAACCAACCCTCCATAGTAACCAACCCTCCCATAGTAACCAACCCTCCATAGTAACCAACCCTCCATAGTAACCAACCCTCCATAGTAACCAACCCTCCATAGTAACCAACCCTCCCATAGTAACCAACCCTCCCATAGTAACCAACCCTCCATAGTAACCAACCCTCCATAGTAACCAACCCTCCCATAGTAACCAACCCTCCATAGTAACCAACCCTCCCATAGTAACCAACCCTTCCATAGTAACCAACCCTCCATAGTAACCAACCCTCCATAGTAACCAACCCTCCATAGTAACCAACCCTCCATAGTAACCAACCCTCCATAGTAACCAACCCTCCATAGTAACCAACCCTCCATAGTAACCAACCCTCCCATAGTAACCAACCCTCCCATAGTAACCAACCCTCCCATAGTAACCAACCCTCCCATAGTAACCAACCCTCCATAGTAACCAACCCTCCATAGTAACCAACCCTTCCATAGTAACCAACCCTCCCATAGTAACCAACCCTCCATAGTAACCAACCCTCCCATAGTAACCAACCCTCCATAGTAACCAACCCTCCCATAGTAACCAACCCTCCATAGTAACCAACCCTTCCATAGTAACCAACCCTCCCATAGTAACCAACCCTCCATAGTAACCAACCCTCCATAGTAACCAACCCTCCATAGTAACCAACCCTCCCATAGTAACCAACCCTCCCATAGTAACCAACCCTCCCATAGTAACCAACCCTCCATAGTAACCAACCCTCCATAGTAACCAACCCTCCCATAGTAACCAACCCTTCCATAGTAACCAACCCTCCCATAGTAACCAACCCTCCATAGTAACCAACCCTCCATAGTAACCAACCCTCCATAGTAACCAACCCTCCATAGTAACCAACCCTCCATAGTAACCAACCCTTCCATAGTAACCAACCCTCCCATAGTAACCAACCCTCCATAGTAACCAACCCTCCATAGTAACCAACCCTTCCAAAGTAACCAACCCTCCCATAGTAACCAACCCTCCATAGTAACCAACCCTTCCATAGTAACCAACCCTCCCATAGTAACCAACCCTCCATAGTAACCAACCCTCCATAGTAACCAACCCTTCCATAGTACCAACCCTCCCATAGTAACCAACCCTCCATAGTAACCAACCCTTCCATAGTAACCAACCCTCCCATAGTAACCAACCCTCCATAGTAACCAACCCTCCATAGTAACCAACCCTTCCATAGTAACCAACCCTCCCATAGTAACCAACCCTCCATAGTAACCAACCCTTCCATAGTAACCAACCCTCCCATAGTAACCAACCCTCCCATAGTAACCAACCCTCCATAGTAACCAACCCTCCATAGTAACCAACCCTCCATAGTAACCAACCCTCCATAGTAACCAACCCTCCATAGTAACCAACCCTCCATAGTAACCAACCCTCCCATAGTAACCAACCCTCCATAGTAACCAACCCTCCCATAGTAACCAACCCTCCATAGTAACCAACCCTCCATAGTAACCAACCCTCCATAGTAACCAACCCTCCCATAGTAACCAACCCTCCATAGTAACCAACCCTCCATAGTAACCAACCCTCCATAGTAACCAACCCTCCATAGTAACCAACCCTCCCATAGTAACCAACCCTCCCATAGTAACCAACCCTCCATAGTAACCAACCCTCCATAGTAACCAACCCTCCATAGTAACCAACCCTCCATAGTAACCAACCCTCCATAGTAACCAACCCTCCCATAGTAACCAACCCTCCCATAGTAACCAACCCTCCCATAGTAACCAACCCTCCATAGTAACCAACCCTCCATAGTAACCAACCCTCCCATAGTAACCAACCCTCCCATAGTAACCAACCCTCCATAGTAACCAACCCTCCCATAGTAACCAACCCTCCATAGTAACCAACCCTCCATAGTAACCAACCCTCCCATAGTAACCAACCCTCCATAGTAACCAACCCTCCATAGTAACCAACCCTCCATAGTAACCAACCCTCCCATAGTAACCAACCCTCCATAGTAACCAACCCTCCCATAGTAACCAACCCTCCATAGTAACCAACCCTCCATAGTAACCAACCCTCCCATAGTAACCAACCCTCCATAGTAACCAACCCTCCATAGTAACCAACCCTCCATAGTAACCAACCCTCCCATAGTAACCAACCCTCCATAGTAACCAACCCTCCATAGTAACCAACCCTCCATAGTAACCAACCCTCCCATAGTAACCAACCCTCCATAGTAACCAACCCTTCCATAGTAACCAACCCTCCCATAGTAACCAACCCTCCATAGTAACCAACCCTCCATAGTAACCAACCCTTCCATAGTAACCAACCCTCCCATAGTAACCAACCCTCCATAGTAACCAACCCTTCCATAGTAACCAACCCTCCATAGTAACCAACCCTCCCATAGTAACCAACCCTCCATAGTAACCAACCCTTCCATAGTAACCAACCCTCCCATAGTAACCAACCCTCCATAGTAACCAACCCTCCATAGTAACCAACCCTCCCATAGTAACCAACCCTCCCATAGTAACCAACCCTCCCATAGTAACCAACCCTTCCATAGTAACCAACCCTCCATAGTAACCAACCCTCCATAGTAACCAACCCTCCATAGTAACCAACCCTCCATAGTAACCAACCCTCCCATAGTAACCAACCCTCCATAGTAACCAACCCTCCCATAGTAACCAACCCTCCCATAGTAACCAACCCTCCCATAGTAACCAACCCTCCATAGTAACCAACCCTCCATAGTAACCAACCCTCCATAGTAACCAACCCTCCATAGTAACCAACCCTCCATAGTAACCAACCCTCCATAGTAACCAACCCTCCCATAGTAACCAACCCTCCCATAGTAACCACCCTCCATAGTAACCAACCCTCCCATAGTAACCAACCCTCCATAGTAACCAACCCTCCATAGTAACCAACCCTCCATAGTAACCAACCCTCCATAGTAACCAACCCTCCCATAGTAACCAACCCTCCATAGTAACCAACCCTCCATAGTAACCAACCCTCCATAGTAACCAACCCTCCCATAGTAACCAACCCTCCCATAGTAACCAACCCTCCATAGTAACCAACCCTTCCATAGTAACCAACCCTCCATAGTAACCAACCCTCCATAGTAACCAACCCTCCATAGTAACCAACCCTCCATAGTAACCAACCCTCCATAGTAACCAACCCTCCATAGTAACCAACCCTCCCATAGTAACCAACCCTCCATAGTAACCAACCCTCCATAGTAACCAACCCTCCCATAGTAACCAACCCTCCCATAGTAACCAACCCTCCCATAGTAACCAACCCTCCCATAGTAACCAACCCTTCCATAGTAACCAGCCCTCCATAGTAACCAACCCTCCCATAGTAACCAACCCTCCATAGTAACCAACCCTCCATAGTAACCAACCCTCCCATAGTAACCAACCCTCCATAGTAACCAGCCCTCCATAGTAACCAACCCTCCCATAGTAACCACCCTCCATAGTAACCAACCCTCCCATAGTAACCAACCCTCCATAGTAACCACCCTTCCATAGTAACCAGCCCTCCATAGTAACCAACCCTCCATAGTAACCAACCCTCCATAGTAACCAACCCTTCCATAGTAACCNTTTAACATTGTTCAGTCCCACGTGTCCTTTTGCCGCTCAGGCGCTATCAGGAGATCTGACAGGTGTTTAATATTCGCGAGTTAGCGAGTTTTTTTTCAGGTTAGGGATAGTGATTTTCTGGCGAGTGTTCTTGTGATTTTGTGAGTTTTGGGAGTTCAGGGATGTTCATCAGAACTTGCGTGTGTAGTGATTTATGTTAGTGATAATATTTGGCGATTTGGGAACTTTAGCGGTTGGTGGGGGTGCAGGTCAGCTGAGTGTGACTGGTGACCCGCATGTCCCACGGGGACACCCAGCCTCCGCTGGTCTCTAGGTCAGTTGGGGAGTGGCAGGTGTATTTCTTAAGTAGTTTTAAGTGGTGGTTCTGCTCAGATTATTGCGATCAACTGTTTTACTCCATTTGAACGCAATAACCCGAGGTGTACTGGTATTGTACAGCATACTAGGGGGAGGCTTAGTTTGTCAGTAGACTCACGTCTAGGGACGCCTAGCGGTTGAAGTCTGGTCACAGGGTGTGGCAAAAGTTTTGAGTTGTGGACCCGCAGAGACGCGAGGGAAACACTCGAGTCATGTAGGTGACTGTAGGATAAGGGTGGGAGTAACGGCTAATTAAGTACTTAAGATTTAAGAACGGTACAGTTCAGTTAGGCTAGTGGTTGGTCTCTATCAGTATTGATATTTTTTGTAGAGATTCGTTTAGTGACAAGTTTAAGTAGTGACGATCTTATTCTCTCTTCTCTGACTTTACTCTGTTACTGTTTTTGTTCCACCAAGTCAGTATCATTCAGAGTTAATTGGATGATTTTAAAAATCTAAGTGTAGTTGTTGCCAGGAGGAGAACGGTATAACTGGACTGTGTGAACCCTATGTTAACTATAGGGTCACACAGCAGCTTGGAACACGGTATTGTCGCTTTTATGTTCATTCACAGGTGGGAGCGAGGAGAGAGGCGTGCACACCCAGGAGAGGGAGACGGCTGCCTTTGTACCACACTTACGGGCGCTTATCACCACCACCACGACCAGCCCCTTACCTGGAGGTCATGGGTCCACCACCACCACCATCACCCCGAGGGACCCCCAAGATGCAGCCTCTCGGTCGGTCAACATTGGACTCCAGTCTGTCCCACCAACATCGGTCTACCTAGGATGGACCCCAGAACGGACAGACCCCAAATGGACGCCAGGTCGCTTGTCTAAGACCCAAGAAAGAAGAGAGAAGAAAGAAGAATGAAGAAAGAAGAGAAGAAGATAAGACCAAGCTGAGTGAGACACGATGCCTAGTGTCCCTTGCTGGTGTCAGCATCATTGCATGGAGCGTAATTGCAAGACAGGATCGTTTGCCTTAACTGGCCGCCCCTCCTGCAAGCATGTTGCTCTGTTGAGTGATTCCTCCTGTGTCGTGCGGACTTGATGTGGCTGTCAGAAGTGGCTCTCTGAAGGAGGCGTGCTGGAGCAACTGGGAGGGAAGAAGTAGGATGGGATTTCTACGGTGCCAACTATATGGAGGTCTCGAAACTTGTAGTCCCTATAGCTGTGAAGAACCCCAATATACGTCTCTCATGGTGACTGACGTAGGGCCAATTACAGATCAGCTGGGACAACCGAATTCCACGGTCCTGTGCGCAGTTCAAGTAGTAACGGCTTCCTGGTTGGCAAGAGTTGTTGTGCGTTAACTACGGAGAAGCGACGGACGCAGTTGTGTTGAGGAAATATGGTACAGGACTATCTACAGGACCAAGCAGTGACGTCGCCCAGCCAGAGACGATGGACGTCTGTCTACATATTTCATTTTTAGAGTAGGATGATGTATATTTGTTAGCTAGGATGTAATTTTTTCCGTTAATAAAGTTGTCGCACACAGCTAGCTTGCTTTAGCAGTGTTGCAAAAACTTTATTTTCGGGGAGAAGGGGAGATGTAACACTGTAAAGGTGTTTGGTTTAATTTTATTTAATACATACATGGAGATATACGAGTCACAGACAAGGATTTGACAGACGCCAGCTTGTCTGGCCTGGATCTCACACCTCTAGTGTTAATGTCACCGAGTTGACCTGAGGTCAGGTCATGCGAATCTCACCTGGCTCTCGCTAATCTTATAATTGAGCCGGGTAGCCTTCAAACATGCCGACGTTTAAGGAGTGGCTTGGTAGAGTGCCCCAGGCTATCTAACTTGTGGGCGGAGTTAGCCACTAGGTTTCCCAATATATACTCGGAGAGATATCGATTCAGGAGAGGAGAAGGACAGAAGAAGCAGAGCAATAGACAGAAAAACAGCCAGCAGCGGCCACCCGTCCACACAGGCGGTCAGCCGGTGGGGCGGGACAGTCTCTGTCAACTACAGACCTCCCCCCCCCCTCTCTATTCCACGGAAACTCAAGACACTTGGTGAGTTGAACATTGAGGGACTTTGTCGTGTTCACTAAACAGGTATTGTGTGATGATCAGGGGCAGTCGAGTTGTAGGGTTCTCGAATTCTTGGATGATGACTCACTTTGAAATACTAAGCTTGAACATTTATACTTGCTTAAATTATTGATACTTAGTATGTGAAATATAATTGAAAGTTATTATGTAAATTGTGTTTAACTTTGTTCCCTAGGGTTTTTGAGTTGAGAGGAGAAAGCCTCAGCGGTTACTGGTTCCATGATTTTAATGAATACAGGATAAAGATGGAACATACTAATAATGACCTAATGATATCATCTTTTCTGAATATTGAGATTAATGAGTACATGTTTAGAGTTGAAACATGGTAATAACATCTTTTGGTACAGACAAGTTCCATTCCTTGTCTTGTATGTAAATGATCTAGAATGGATGGTGGCAGCATTTCATTTTCTATTTTCTATTTTCTACTTCTACTATCTACTCTACTCTTCTACGTCTACTATCTACTTTCCTACTTCTACCTATCTACCCTTCTACCCCTTTTTACTTCTCCTACTCACTTCTTACACATTTTTCCTACATTTCTTTTCCCTCCCCGTTACAATGGTTGGATGGTGGCAGCATTTTCTAATTTCTTCTTCTACTAGCATTTCATTTTCTATTTTCTATTTTTTACTTCTACTATCTACTCTTCTACTTCTACTATCTACTTTCCTATTTCTACATATCTACCCTTCTACCTCTTCTACTTCTCATACTCACTTCCTACTTACTCGATACACATTCCATTTCTTCCCCCCCCCCCCGTTACAGTGCCAAGTAACTGTTGTTGTCGCTGTGATTGTACTTGTGTTTTACGAAGTAACTGTTGTTGTTGTGGCTGGGGTTGCGATGTTGTTGGTGTCTGCAAGTGATGTTGTGGCTGTTGTTGTGGCAGAGAGGTGGACGAACGGCTGGGGGAAACTTGGAGCGTCGCAGCCCCCTCCCCCAGTAAATCATCGCCTCCTGCAGGGGGGTCTGACGCGTCTGTCGTAGCCTGAGTGCCAAAATCATGGATAATTTCAGGTGTCGGTGAAAGGTTTGGGTCTGCCATGGCCCGGAAGCACTGAGAATTCGTTATCATCTAGGTGCAAAACCGGGGTCTCCAACCGTTGAGACATAGCTCTGGTTAACATACAACTGATTGGCCTGCCTACTGTAACCCAGAGATGCCTTAAGGAACTCAACTCCAAAACCCGTAAAACTGTAACAAAGCAAGATAACGCGGTGAAAATTGAACACAAAAGTATATTTAAGAAATGGATATGATCATGTAAATTAGGGGTAACTCTCACCACTGTACACACAACTGACACCGCGGAGTGTCTGCATAAAAATTGTTGACGATCTGAGTTGAACTGCAGCGTGCTCCAGAGAAAAACACGTGTTGAAAGGTCGAGTATATAAACAAACTCCCTGAACGTTTTACGATGTACACATGCACACACAAGAAGTGTTCAGGTGCACATACAATCTTATCGACACTGAAATTCCTTATACTTATTAAAAGAATCAGCATAAAATAATGAAACAAAAAGATATAATATACTTAACTATGAATTCCCTTAACTAAATTGTAAAACTATTCTCGTGATGATTAAAACTACGATTGTTCCTTGGTATCCACGACTGACAACTACGTCTGACCTGCCCTTGAAGTCAAACATCCGAAATCACTAGCTGCCCTACCTAAGACACAATTCACGACAAGAATTTGAGAAAAGCTCCGTTGCTAAGCTTAACCCCTCTATGTTGAAGACTCAGTAATGCTCTAGGTGACTTTATTCACTGTCCACTACCTTCACGTTAAGATCTAGAACTCGAGGCAACTCCAAGTACCTCCTAATTAATCAACAGAGCGTCCCCTATCGACAAATTTTAGACACCCTGCTGAACAGATTGTTGTACACCCAATAAACCTGGGCTTACACCCCTGAAAGCTATGCAGAGAAACGAGAATTAATTTCTGTCCATAGATTTCAGAGCGAAAACACATACCCTAAACTCTCTGTAGTTTTCCGTATGACGCACCTAAACTAATACACTTAAAATACGTGTGGCTCCGAGCAAGGAACCGCGAGCCCGCCTAAACAAACAAACAACGACGTGGCCAACCGAGCAGCCAGGCGTGTGAGGCTCCAATAAACTGTAGACACACCCACAATTTATTAGACCACTGCTAACACCATTGTAACACCACTATAAATATGAACTAATAATGAAACACTAATATTGTAACACTACTACTTATACTGAGTAACACTTCCTGCCGATTGCACTTGTTAACACTGTTATTGAACACTGTATTTATAATTAACGTAATCAAAGGTACCCTCCCAAGGAAATGCTACACAGGATTAACTACGCTGCCACCATCTGCCTTGCCCATTAACTAAATCAAGCAACGAGGCAAGAAACATTGCTTGACTTGGAGAGTCCTTTTTTTTAATTGTCAGTAATTATGGGATGGTTGTTAGCAAACTATATCAAAAGAGGCTAAGAGGATCCGAAAAGTGACACAGACGGAAAGGTTAACATGTGTTTATTGAGAATAGATTATGAAATTCACCACTGTAAAACCCTACTTTAACACTGGCAATACTGGCAATTGTTACGGGATCCAGACATGGAAACCTATCAAAGATCACACACATTACCTTAATTAAGACCACTCTCTGCCTCTCAGTCTAGTGGATTCACTCTGTCTCCTGATACTCGCCTGAAGCCTCACTGACCTGCAGTCTCACACTACCTCCGACACTCCAGCACTCTCTATCCCCCTAAACTATCATACAGGGGTATATATACAACTTAAACAGGAGGGGGGCATTTTACACTATTGTGGGAAAGTCTGGTGTGGACCTGTTCCCAGCTGATTCAGCCTACTCGGGAAAAAGTGTTTTGCACACTAAATAGTTGGTCAGCACATCAGGGCATCAGCTTCCCATAATGTGCAAAAAAAGCAATCAAGATGTATCATTAAGTTGTTTGCCAAGACCATCAGGATTATTCATAAACAGGAACAAGCTGACTAGGGAGGAGCCAGAAAATATTTCAATTAACTCTAGCTGAATCTGAGGTCACAGGCTGATCACACCAGGACATTCCATGGTGAGTCATGGGTGTACTCTCTGTGGGTTATAGTGGTAGAGGACCCCATGCCCATCCTGTGGACGGTAATGGACCCCATACCCATCCTGTGGGCGGTATTGGATCCA
Organism: Procambarus virginalis; assembly: GCA_020271785.1. NCBI lineage: Eukaryota > Metazoa > Arthropoda > Malacostraca > Decapoda > Cambaridae > Procambarus > Procambarus virginalis. The sequence goes on from WNGS01000527.1 coordinate 117,148, forward strand.
ATTCCCATCCTGTGGGCGGTATTGGACCCTATGCCCATCCTGTGGGTGTTAGTGACCCCATACCCATCCTGTGGGTGGTGGTGGCCCCCCTCCATACCCATCCTGTGAGTGGATGTCGACCCATACCCATCATGTGGGCGGGTGGACCTCATACCCATCCTGTGGGCCGTAGTGGATCCCATACTCATTTTGTGGGCGGTAGTGGACCCCATACTCATTTTGTGGGCAGTAGTGGCACATATACCCATCCTGTGGATGGACATGGCCCCTGATACCCACCCTGATGGCGGTAGGGGACCCCCATACCCATCCTGTGGATGATAGTGGTCCCCAAAGCTATCCTGTGGGCGGTACCTGACCCCATAAGCATATTGTGGGCAGTAATGGACCCATGCCCATCCCCTGGGTAATACTGGACCCTATACTCATCCTGTATGCGGCAGTGGAGGCCATACCTATCCTTTGGGCGGAAATGGACCCACTACCCACCCTGAGGGCGGTAGATGACCCCATACGCATCCTATGAGTGGTAGTTAACCAAATATGCATCCTGTGGGCGGTAGTAGACGATATACTCATCCTGCCGGCGGTAGGTAAGCACATACCCATTCCATGAACGGTACTGTATCCTATTCTCATGCTGTGGGCGGCTATAGAGGTCATACCCATGATGTGGGCGTTAGTAGACACAATTTTCATTCTGTTGGTGATTATGGACCCCATACCCATCCAGTGGGCAGTAGTGGACCCCAAACTCATCCTGTAGATGATAGTGATCCCAAAACGCATCCTGTGGGCAGTAGTGGACCCCATACCCATCCTGCAGGCGGTAATGGACGCCATACTCATCCCGTGGGTGGTAGAGGACCATAAGCCCATCCCGTAGGCGGTAATGGACCCCATGTCTATCCTATGGGCAGTTGTTGGGCCCAGACCCATCCTACAAGTGGTATGGACCCCTTACCCACCTAACAGGTGGTAGTGGACCCTATACTCATCTTACAGTAGGTGGGAGATACAATACCATCCTGTTTGCAGTACTTTAATTAACTAATAGACATTCCAACGTAACATCGTTTTCTGTTGACATTCCTTCAATACATTCTTTAAAGATTTTTAAAGCACAAAGTAGTGTATATAATGTTGATTGGTGAAGCACTTTTATTTTATGTAATAAATTATATTGCTTATTATAATTTACTAAGAACAACTAATATTTCTCAAAACAAAACTACGAGCCATCAATAGGATGTAGCTGATCTGTAATATTCTAAAAGCATGGACAATACCAGATAAATTTCACACCCCATATGGGACCTGAAAACTACAATTTTCATTATAATTGAACCAATCACGACTATTCTGCTGTCTACGGCGATGGACGGGTACTGTGAGACGTAAATTGCTACGTGAGGAAGAGTTTGGGCCTTGGAAAAGATATAACTGGGAATATACCACATATGTACTAATTCATAAGCAAAATATTGACTCTAAGCAACAAGTCATATAAGAGCTGTCTTGTGCGTGAGCGGGTTGGGTTAGACAGACTCAGTAAATACTAAGACGCGCATGGAGGGAGATGGCGAAACATCACATAATGAATGTCATCAGAGCCCACTGCCGTAAAACTGCAGAGAGCCAGGGCAGACTGAAGTACAGAGAAAGCGAAGAAATCGTTATTGGGTGGTGGAGAGGAGTGCGGAAATCTAAGGGGTGAGATTCAAGAACAGGCTTTCGATGAAAGAAGGATTGAGGAAGATGAGAACTGGAACAAACAGTCGAAAAGTGGGAACCCAGTTCAGTCACGACCTTCACTGGGTCCACCACAAGAGAACCATAAAGGTGAAGAACGTTTAGCAGTAACGATGGCCCTACGGGCCACCGCACTTGTCTTCCAAAACAAAATAGAAGAATCAACCATCTGCCGGTGTTGGTCAACACCAGCAGATGTTCAAGTCTGTTGACTATGACTATGTTCAAGCTAGCCTTCCATGCTGCAAGCTTACAGCGGAAAGCTCGAGTACAGTCCGCATTCCACCAGGGAACACACTTCCACGTGCCCTGGGATGTAGAGCAAGGAATAGTGCGGAGGGCAGCATCGAAGACGGTGTCATGAAAAAGGAGGAGGGCGCCAGGAAGAGGCAGAGAGGAGAGGTCAGAAAGAGTAGCACGGAAGGTGAATAGGTTCCAGTCAGCCTTGGCAAACTGCAACCTAGGGAAGGAGAGGGGTGGGTGAAAAGAGAAAACGGAAACGAGGATGTGTAAATGGTCACTGTTATGGAGGTCATCAAGAATCCGCCACATGAGATCTAAGTAAAGGGATGACGAACAGAGAGAAAGATCAAGACAGGAAAGGGTACGAGTTCGAGAGTCCACATGAGTGAGCTCACCAGAATTTAGAAGAGACACGGAAGAAGAGAGGACGAACGGTTCGAGAAGGCTGACTTGGGTGTTTGTCAGGACATCACCCCAGAGGGTATATCGACAGTTGAAATCACCCAACAGGACCACCGGCTCTGGCAAGGAGTCCAGGAGGTGCTCAAGATCAGGAAGGGAAAGTGGGACATTTGGGGGAAGATAACTGGAACAGACTGTATACCATTTACTCACAAAAACACAGGTAGTAGAACAATGGCTAGACGATGGAAAAAGTAGAGGTGACGAGGGGAATATCAGTATGAATCAAGTGAGCAGTAGAATTATGGACCCAGTAAGTGCCCATTTAAGTAAGTAAGCAGTAGAATTATGGGCCCATTATGAGCTGGGGAGGGGGAGAAAGAAAGGAATAACCACAAAAGTGAACAGGATGAGTACCAAGCATTGGATCCTGGAGACAAACACAAAGTGGTTAAAACTGTGTAATCAGAAGTTGGAGTTCATGGAAGTTGGCATAAAATCCACGAATATTCCATTGAAGAATAGACATTATCAAAAAAGAGAAAGCACAGCAACAGAGAACAATGAAGAAACGAAGGTATAGAAGAACACAGTATATTAAATAAGCTCAGGATCAGGATCAGGATCAGCAAAATCAAGGTTAGGGGGCATGGGTAAACTTAGTAAGGATGGAGGGAAGGGAGCGGGAGGACAGACCAGAGGCAGACGGACGGGGTCCGGAGGAGGAGGAGATAACCGAGAGGGGCTGTCAAGGACAGCAGGAGGAGGGGGGGGGCAGAAACCAGGAGGCGCACCTCAGCAAGGGCAGCAACCGAGAGGGAATCAGGGGCTAAAGAAGCCTCCATAGCTGGGACAGGAGGCCCGACCACCGAAATGGGAGGGGACGTAGTGATAGAGTATGAGGTGGAGGGCATGGAAGAAAGCGATAGTAGTGAAATATGTGACTACGACCGTGCGCAGCACCTTAGCAGGTGAGCTCATTAAGCCCCCCTGCTCAGGTGAGCACAGGTGCATAGTCACAATGGGATCTGAGGGGATTCCCCGAGTGTTGTGCGCATGGCGACGCGTGGCGTCCGGCCAGGCGTCGCTTGAGAGAGGGTCATGTTGGGGGTAGGGGCAGGAAGCTATGTGGTTAGTATGCGGTCATGTATGGAGAAGGTATGTATTAATTGCCATTCTTTGTTATGCCCATTCACACTTGTACACCTCTATCATGTCACCCCTAATCCTTTGCCTTTGTAGAGAATGTAATTTAAGCTTTGTCAGTCTTTCTTCATATGACAGGTTTCTAATTTGTTGGATTAATTTTGTCATCCGTCGCTGGATGTGTTTGTTCTAGTGAATTTATATCCATTCTATAGTATGGCGACCAAAACTGAACTGCTTAATCTAAATAGGGCCTAACATGAGCAACATATAGCTGAAGAACACCACCAGAATATGGAACATTTAAATTAAGTGTGGGAAGGGAAAAACTCTCGACATGCTGAAAGGAGTCAGAAGTCGTCTGCTCCGGTACCCATCTCTGTGTAACAATAATCCGCACCATAAACAATATTATATAGACTTTAATGAGTCTCAGCTTTCATGCAAATATATTTAATGAACATTATTTTCAATCATTAATAATAATTACGTGTATTTGAAACAAATATTAAAGGAATGCAAGCATGTTAAACACTAAATTTTTAGTCTCTTAATATAAGCCACTTAATTCTAATAACTAATGCATAAACTAATTTAGAAATGAATGCAGCACAAAAAATAATGTATGTTGTAGTGTAAAATGAGATGTGGTTTGTTACAGGCGAGATAAAACGATTTTCCCATACTTGAGAACATGGGAAGATCACGGCTTCACTGCACCCAGAAGTACCACTGGTGTCCGGTGAGTTTTTCCTCCCCAACACACTTGTCGTCTCCCAAGACACTGCGCCAGGAGCCCCACCTCTGACCCCTTGTCTTGTCATATGACATTAACCCAGGATCCTTATGCTTAACCCTTACTCTTCTCCCAAGACACTACCCCAGGTGCCTCCACTCTGACCCTTGTTTTCTCCCAAGACACTACCCCAGGTGCCTCCACTCTGACCCTTGTTTTCTCCCAAGACACTACCCCAGGTGCCTCCACTTTGACCCTTGTCTTCTCCCAAGACACTACTCCAAGTGCCTCCACTCTGACCCTTATCTTCTCTCAAGACACTAACCCAGTGCCTCATCTCTAACCCTTATCTTATCAACCCACCATAGACTGGAGGTCAAGAGAGGTGCTTCATCCTGAATCGTGCTGGATACTTCAATGTTTCCAACTGTCAGACAGGCCAACGCTACATCTGTCAGAGACCAGGTGAGTTGTGCTGCTTTCTGTGTGTTAATGCCTTATAAATTGTGTTTTATCATCTGTAGACAAATAATCAACATTCTGCTTTGCCTCTAAAATTTATGAAAAAATTAGTAATAATAATAATGAGTTTTGATAGGGACAAGAAGCCTGTGAATATGCAGTATATATACTTCAAGCTTACACTGAAGTCCCCCCAAGGTCGAACTCCAGACCATACCAAGGTGCAACCCTATAACAGTGTGCTTTACTCACGGGTACCTATTACTGCTAGGTGGACAAAGGCATTAGAGGAAAAGGAAATGTGCCAAATAATCTGCGTCCCACACGGGAATCGAATCTGCGATCCCTAATTAATCAGAAATTGGCTGGAAACTTTTTAAACTCTGATATATTACTTTATCTTCAGGTATTTATAGTATGATAATGGGCGGTCATAGTGCTATAACTTGTAAATATAAGGTATTGTTTACATACTGTATTTGATTAAGTTATTGATACATAACAGTTCAGCAAAGGTTTTAGGTATTATATACCAGCCAGTCTACCTCTTGAGAGACATGCATTTAGTTTTAGTCAGACCGTTTGCCATTTTGAGACAAGTGTTCAATTATATGCCAGACCATCCTTCTGTTTGTGAGGAATGCATTCAGTTGTATGATGATGCATCCTTCTGTTTGCGAGATTAGCATTCAGTTGTATGCCAGCCTGTATGGACCAGCCTGTCAGCCTGCTGTAGGACCTTGTTTGCGAGACAAACATTTAGTCATACTTATGCCTGTTGTTCTTTGTTGGGAAGTCATTCAGTTATATGCCAGCCTGTCCTGATTTTAGACCAGTGTCTTGTAGAAAGTATATTAAATGT
>WNGS01000528.1:61895-77800 GCA_020271785.1 Procambarus virginalis
AAGTTGTGGAGCGGGTGAGTGAGGGAGAGCGGCGGCGACTACTGTGGTGGTGGTGGTGGTGTTCGGGTACACCTTACTGGGTTGACGCCTCGCCCACCCTTCGGCCCCGTGTTCCACTACTACCCCCACACCTCACTACCTCTCTGGCGGACCCCTCCTCCCCCTCCTTAGCGGCGAATATAAACTATACTGAATTGACGCCTCGTCAGCACCCCCTCCCTTCTCGCTTGTCAGTAGAGCAAATGCAAGACAAACTACTCCAAGATGAGACACCACCCCCCCCCCCTCAGCTGGGGGCCCAAGAGCTGAGGTCTCCTCGATGGAAACCATGCCCCACAATACAGTCAATAATTAAATGAAGTTATTCATAATAGATGAAATACAGACCAGAACCCCCCCCCCATTTTTTTCATAAAAAAAGTTATGTAAACATGTACATAAACAACTGAGTGTGTGTGTGAATACAACACAGTATTCAACTGTAGATATCCATATATATGTTAAAATACATATGAAGAACCTCACACACACACACACATGCAGTTCCCTACAAAAAGAGACAAGTTTAGCTACTTAACACAGCCATCGTGTCAGCATGGCAGACAGCCCGCCTGCCATTATAATTCATATTATATTTCCCATTTCTAAACTTTTCCTTCACTTGCAGCTCTACATCTACTTCCCTCATCCCCCCTCCTCCCCCGCCCTCTAAAACAGTGGTGTATGAAATGAGTTGTCGGAAATTTCAGACACACACCGTAAAATACTGACCCCTAGTATAATAAGACAAATTATTGTGCTCGGAAATTCAATTTATTAACATTACTAACATGTAGCGTAGTGTCGCTAAATTCTTCCTAGTATACATGGCCGCTGTTACATCAGCTGCCCAGTTCCTATGAGACCAAACTCTTTATTCAAATTGAATTTAACCCAGTCTAGCCTTTGCTCAATTTGCTAGATAATTTAGACTGGAAATTGATTTAATTCATTAAAACAAATAATACCTCCATTTCTAGTTAGAATCTTCCACAGCCACAATCAGCTGATTCCGGTTGATTAAAAGTCACGAACTAGATTTCATATATGCATATGTGTTTTTTATCTAATGACACTTTGGTTCAATAATATAAACAGCGGAAAATTGTCTGTCGATGTCTGCAGTGCATTATTATGACATAAAATAACGCCGGCAACGTCTTATTAGATAATATGACAGAGTAAAATATCGTGACTTGTATGCTGAGATAATGCACCTATAGGAAGGTAAAGTGTGCACGTGACTTGCTCTGCAGAGATCATCCGTCCAATAACTAATCCCTGCATACAAATAACTACAAATATCCATGGCGATTCTAGATGGAAACAACAGCTGAGCTGCGAAGTTGCTGAATCTGTGGTGAGAGTGATGGACACCGCCTTGATCACTACCTGAGAGAATGTGAACATCTAAGAGGCATTAAAAATGTGTGTAGCATAATAAAACCCACGTTGTTTGAGTTAGGAAAATACTATCTTTGAAATATAATGCTGTTCTCAAAAAATGTCCCCATTTTGCACCCGCAAGATAACTTAAGTTTTTAAGGTTTTGCAAATGTTAATCTTCTTGTTTGAGAAGCTGTTCACTTGAGACAGTTAAGCAAGTCCCAGCTGTGTCTGGGAACAAGTGACAGGATGAACAACCCAGCGGGGTTTCTTCCTATTGGGGAGTGTTGGACATGCTGCTATGGCGGTGTGTCCACTCACAGGATGAGTGGCGCTGCCCAATACTGTCACTATGGCGGTGTGTCCACTCACAGGATGAGTGGCGCTGCCCAATACTGTCACTATGGTGGTGTGTCCACTCACAGGATGAGTGGCGCTGCCCAATACTGTCACTATGGCGGTGTGTCCACTCACAGGATGAGTGGCGCTGCCCAATACTGTCACTATGGCGGTGTGTCCACTCACAGGATGAGTGGCGCTGCCCAATACTGTCACTATGGCGGTGTGTCCACTCACAGGATGAGTGGCGCTGCCCAATACTGTCACTATGGCGGTGTGTCCACTCACAGGATGAGTGGCGCTGCCCAATACTGTCACTATGGCGGTGTGTCCACTCACAGGATGAGTGGCGCTGCCCAATACTGTCACTATGGCGGTGTGTCCACTCACAGGATGAGTGGCGCTGCCCAATACTGTCACTATGGCGGTGTGTCCACTCACAGGATGAGTGGCGCTGCCCAATACTGTCACTATGGCGGTGTGTCCACTCACAGGATGAGTGGCGCTGCCCAATACTGTCACTATGGCGATGTGTCCACTCACAGGATGAGTGACGCTGCCCAATACTGTCACTATGGCGGTGTGTCCACTCACAGGATGAGTGGCGCTGCCCAATACTGTCACTATGGCGGTGTGTCCACTCACAGGATGAGTGGCGCTGCCCAATACTGTCACTATGGTGGTGTGTCCACTCACAGGATGAGTGGCGCTGCCCAATACTGTCACTATGGCGGTGTGTCCACTCACAGGATGAGTGGCGCTGCCCAATACTGTCACTATGGCGATGTGTCCACTCACAGGATGAGTGGCGCTGCCCAATACTGTCACTATGGCGATGTGTCCACTCACAGGATGAGTGGCGCTGCCCAATACTGTCACTATGGCGGTGTGTCCACTCACAGGATGAGTGGCGCTGCCCAATACTGTCACTATGGCGATGTGTCCACTCACAGGATGAGTGGCGCTGCCCAATACTGTCACTATGGCGATGTGTCCACTCACAGGATGAGTGGCGCTGCCCAATACTGTCACTATGGCGATGTGTCCACTCACAGGATGAGTGGCGCTGCCCAATACTGTCACTATGGCGGTGTGTCCACTCACAAGATGAGTGGCACTGCCCAATATTGTCACTATGGCGGTGTGTCCACTCACAGGATGAGTGGCGCTGCCCAATACTGCCACTATGGCGGTGTGTCCACTCACAGGATGAGTGGCGCTGCCCAATACTGCCACTATGGCGGTGTGTCCACTCACAGGATGAGTGGCGCTGCCCAATACTGCCACTATGGCGGTGTGTCCACTCACAGGATGAGTGACGCTACCCAATACTGTACTCACCTAGTTGTGTTTGCGGGGGTTGAGCTCTGGCTCTTTGGTCCCGCCTCTAAACCGTCAATCAACAGGTGTACAGATTCCTGAGCCTATTGGGCTCTATCATATCTACATTTGAAACTGTGTATGGAGTCAGCCTCCACCACATCACTTCCTAATGCATTCCATTTGTCAACCACTCTGACACTAAAAAGTTCTTTCTAATATCTCTGTGGCTCATTTGGGCACTCAGTTTCCACCTGTGTCCCCTTGTGCGTGTGCCCCTTGTGTAAAATAGCCTGTCTTTATCTACCCTATCAATTCCCTTCAGAATCTTGAATGTGGTGATCACGTCCCCCCTAACTCTTCTGTCTTCCAGCGAAGTGAGGTTTAATTCCCGTAGTCTCTCCTCGTAGCTTATACCTCTCAGCTCGGGTACTAGTCTGGTGGCAAACCTTTGAACCTTTTCCAGTTTAGTCTTATCCTTGACTAGATATGGACTACATGCTGGGCTGCATACTCCAGGATTGGCCTGACATATGTGGTATACAAAGTTCTGAATGATTCTTTACACAAGTTTCTGAATGCCGTTCGTATGTTGGCCAGCCTGGCATATGCTGCTGATGTTATCCTCTTGATATGGGCTGCAGGAGACAGGTCTGGCGTGATATCAACTCCCAATTCTTTTTCTTTCTCTGACTCCTGAAGAATTTCCTCTCCCAGATGATACCTTGTATCTGGCCTCCTGCTCCCTACACCTATCTTCATTACATTACACTTGGTTGGGTTAAACTCTAACAACCATTTGTTCGACCATTCCTTCAGTTAGTCTAGGTCTTCTAGAAGCCTCAAACAGTCCTCTTCTGTCTTAATCCTTCTCATAATTTTGGCATCGTCTGCAAACATTGAGAGAAATGAATCTATACCCTCCGGGAGATCATTTACGTATATCAGAAACAAGATAGGACCGAGTACAGAGCCCTGTGGGACTCCAGTGGTGACTTCACGCCAATCGGAGGTCTCACCCCTTACCGTAACTCTCTGCTTCCTATTGCTTAGGTACTCCCTTATCCACTGGAGCACCTTACCAGCTACACCTGCCTGTCTCTCCAGCTTATGTACCAGCCTCTTATGCGGTACTGTGTCAAAAGCTTTCCGACAATCCAAGAAAATGCAGTCCGCCCAGCCCTCTCTTTCTTGCTTAATCTTTGTCACCTGGTCGTAGAATTCTATTAAGCCAGTCAGGCAAGATTTACCCTCCCTGAACCCATGTTGGCGATTTGTCACGATGTCCCTTCTCTCCAGATGTGCTACCAGGTTTTTTCTCACGATCTTCTCCATCACCTTCTATGGTATACAAGTCAAGGACACTGGCCTGTAGTTCAGTTCCTCTTGCCTGTCGCCCTTTTTGTATATTGGGACCACATTCGCCGTCTTTCATATTTCTGGCAGGTCTCCCTTCTCCAGTGACCTACTATACACTATGGAGAGTGGCAAGCAAAGTGCCTCTGCACACTCTTTCAATACCCATGGCGAGATCCCATCTGGACCAACAGCCTTTCTAACATCCAGATCCAGCAGGTGTCTCTTGACCTCCTCTCTCGTAATTTCAAACTCTTTCAAGGCCGCCTGTTTACTTCCCTTTCTCCTAGCACAGTGAACTTATCTTGTTCTCTTGTGAAGCCCTCCTGGAACCTCTTGTTGAGTTCATCACACACCTCTTTGTCATTCTCTGTATACCTGTCCTTCTGATGTGACTGTGGAGTAGCTTTGGTTCGGTCTTGGCTTTGTTTGATATATCATTTTCATAACTTTTCTCTGCTTCTCTTCTCACCCTGACATACTCATTCCTGGTTCTCTGGTATCTCTCTCTGCTTTCTGGTGTTCTGTTATTCCGGATGTTCCTACACGCCCTTTTGTTCAGTTTCTTTGCTTCCATACATGTCCTATTATACCCTGGATTCTTCTTTTGCTTCTCGGATTTTTCCTTTTTGGGTCGGGATGTATCTGCTTACTGCCTCCTGACACTTTTGGGTGACATAGTCCATCATATCTTGTACAGACTTAGCTCTGAGGTCTGTGTCCCAAGGTATTTCCCTTAGGAAGCTTCTCATCTCATAATTTCCCTTTCGGTATGCCAGCCTTTTGTTTCCTAGTTCTTTTTCGGCGGGGATAATTCCTAGCTCTACCAGGTACTCAACGTTCAATACACTGTGATCACTCATTCCCAAGGGTGCTTCCATCTTGACTTCCCTTATATCCCACTCATTTAGGGTAAATATCAGATCAAGCATTGCTAGTTCATCTTCTCCTTTCATTCTTGTTGGTTCCTTGATGTGCTGGCTTAGAAAGTTTCTTGTTGCCACGTCCAGCAGCTTAGCTCACCATGTTTCTGGTCCTCCATGCGGGTCTCTGTTCTCCCAATCTATCTTCCCATGGTTGAAGTCTCTCATGATTAGTAGTCCAGATCCATTCCTGCTAGCAACAGAAGCTGCTCTCTCTATTATGTTAATGGTGGCCATATTGTTTCTATCATATTCCTGTACTGTCACTATGGCGGTGTGTCCACTAACAGGATGAGTGATTCTACCCAATACTGTCACTATGGCGGTGTGTCCACTCACAGGATGACTGTCGCTGCCCAATACTGTCACTATGGCGGTGTGTCCACTCACAGGATGAGTGACGCTGCCCAATACTGTCACTATAGCGGTGTGTCCACTCACAGGATGACTGGCGCTGCCCAATACTGTCACTATGGCGGTGTGTCCACCCACAGGATGAGTGGCGCTGCCCAATACTGTCACTATGGCGGTGTGTCCACTCACAGGATGAGTGGCGCTGCCCAATACTGTCACTATGGCGGTGTGTCCACTCACAGGATGAGTGGCGCTGCCCAATACTGCCACTATGGCGGTGTTTCCACTCACAGGATGAGTGACGCTGCCCAATACTGTCACTATGGCGGTGTGTCCACTCACAGGATGAGTGACGCTGCCCAATACTGTCACTATAGCGGTGTGTCCACTCACAGGATGACTGGCGCTGCCCAATACTGTCACTATGGCGGTGTGTCCACTCACAGGATGAGTGGCGCTGCCCAATACTGTCACTATGGCGGTGTGTCCACTCACAGGATGAGTGACGCTGCCCAATACTGTCACTATAGCGGTGTGTCCACTCACAGGATGAGTGGCGCTGCCCAATACTGTCACTATGGAGGTGTGTCCACTCACAGGATGAGTGGCGCTGCCCAATACTGTCACTATGGCGGTGTGTCCACTCACAGGATGAGTGACACTGCCCAATACTGTCACTATGGCGGTGTGTCCACTCACAGGATGAGTGGCGCTGCCCAATACTGTCACTATGGCGGTGTGTCCACTCACAGGATGAGTGACGCTGCCCAATACTGTCACTATGGCGGTGTGTCCACTCACAGGATGAGTGGCGCTGCCCAATACTGCCACTATGGCGGTGTGTCCACTCACAGGATGAGTGGCGCTGCCCAATACTGTCACTATGGCGGTGTGTCCACTCACAGGATGAGTGGCGCTGCCCAATACTGTCACTATGGTGGTGTGTCCACTCACAGGATGAGTGGCGATGCCCAATACTGTCACTATGGCGGTGTGTCCACTCACAGGATGAGTGGCGCTGCCCAATACTGCCACTATGGCGGTGTTTCCACTCACAGGATGAGTGGCGCTGCCCAATACTGTCACTATGGCGGTGTGTTCACTCACAGGATGAGTGGCGCTGCCCAATACTGTCACTATAGCGGTGTGTCCACTCACAGGATGACTGGCGCTGCCCAATACTGTCACTATGGAGGTGTGTCCACTCACAGGATGAGTGGCGCTGCCCAATACTGCCACTATGGCGGTGTGTCCACTCACAGGATGAGTGACACTGCCCAATACTGTCACTATGGCGGTGTGTCCACTCACAGGATGACTGGCGCTGCCCAATACTGTCACTATGGAGGTGTGTCCACTCACAGGATGAGTGACACTGCCCAATACTGTCACTATGGCGGTGTGTCCACTCACAGGATGAGTGGCGCTGCCCAATACTGCCACTATGGCGGTGTGTCCACTCACAGGATGAGTGGCGCTGCCCAATACTGTCACTATGGCGGTGTGTCCACTCACAGGATGAGTGACGCTGCCCAATACTGTCACTATGGCGGTGTGTCCACTCACAGGATGAGTGACGCTGCCCAATACTGTCACTATGGCGGTGTGTCCACTCACAGGATGACTGGCGCTGCCCAATACTGTCACTATGGCGGTGTGTCCACTCACAGGATGAGTGACGCTGCCCAATACTGTCACTATGGCGGTGTGTCCACTCACAGGATGAGTGGCGCTGCCCAATACTGTCACTATGGCGGTGTGTCCACTCACAGGATGAGTGGCGCTGCCCAACACTGTCACTATGGCGGTGTGTTCACTCACTGGATGAGTGGTGCTCATCCTGTGTGCTCGGAGACTCGTAGGTCTTGTTCCCCCCTCCGCCCCGGCCCTGGAAGCTCGTAGATGCGTGTTCCGTGGAAGCAGAGCATGACGCAGGATTCGGGAAGCTGCCTGCGTCGCCACCAGGCTGGACTGTTGTTACTGGCACCGGTACAGAGCCTGCTTGGCTGAGTGCAACTATTCATATGCCGCTTGCTCTCTGCTCCTTCTCTCTTGACTACAATGCAACCAAATTGTTATAGATTGTTGGGCGAGGAGGTAAATGACAAGTTTCTTTTTAATTATCGAGGGCTCTCAGCTGCAGGCACTCCATTCGTCTCGCAGCTGCAGGCTTCTCCTACAGGTTCCCAGCTGCAGGTTCCTTCTGCAGGTTCCCAGGTGCAGGTTCCTTCTGCAGGTTCCCNGTGCATGGCCCCGTCACCAGCACGACGCGTGCATGGTCCCGTCACCAGCACCTCGTGCATGGTCCGCGTCACCAGCACGACGCGTGCATGGTCCCGTCACCAGCACGACGCGTGCATGGCCCCGTCACCAGCACGACGCGTGCATGGCCCGTCACCACACGACGCGTACATGGTCCCCGTCACCAGCACGACGCTACATCCCCCCTCCCCCCGTCACCAGCACGACGCGTACATGGTCCCGTCACCAGCACGACGCATACATCCCCCCCCTCCCCCCGTCACCAGCACGACGCATACATCCCCCCCCCTCCCCCCGTCACCAGCACAATAAGGAATGAACATGTCATGGTGGCAAGGAGCCACGTGCTGGTGTTTACATCACAACATCCGGGACCCCCGCCCTCTCGCCACTACTTCCGCTCTACACACAATAGGAGTCACGTGACATGCAGAGAGGCGGGTGTTGTGGGTGTTCACTGTTCTGGATCTTCGGGTCTGTTGGTGCTGGTGTGGTGACGAATAATTTGCTTGTTTTCTAGTGCTTTATATATATCAAAATATCTTCCAGTGGTGCTTTTAGTTATAAGTCGCCAAATTCTTGGCTCCATTTATAGCAACTTTAAATTATTGAAGATGAATTGTAATTTGTTGCCTAAACTGCGAAGTTTAACAGTTTGGGCGAGTGGCGGTGTTACACCAGCCTGTCCTCTTGCAAAGAACGTCGCATTTCGATCGTATGCGTTTCATAGGGCCTAGAATTCTCGTACTAGAAAATGGAAGCGGGTCGCGAAAGTGACGTACTGTCTCGTTTTCTGTTTTGGGTTCTCTGGTAGGTTAGGACAGGATACTTTACATTGACCGTTTTCTTGACGTTGAGGAACCTTAAGAGGACGTTTGTACCAGTGCTCCCTAATGTCCCACTTAAAGAAGTTTTACAGTTAATGTTAAATAATCCAACTCAAGAAGAATGTCGTAATGTGACATAAATAGGAAACAACGTTTGGTAAACTGATTGATTACAACTTCAGATTCTGGGGTTTTGTATTGAAGATAAACTGTTTACAAATAATTGTTGTTGCAATGGGTTCAGGTCTTGGCCCATCTTATGCTAACTTGTTCTATTGTATTTTTGAGAAAATTTGGATGGATATACTCATCCCTCTGAATATAAGGCTAATGGGCCGATTTTCTATATCTTGAGATTATCTTGAGATGATTTTGGGGCTTTAGTGTCCCCGCGGCCCGGTCCTCGACCAGGCCTCCACCCCCAGGAAGCAGCCCGTGACAGCTGACTAACACCCAGGTACCTATTTTACTGTTAGGTAACAGGGGCATAGGGTGAAAGAAACTCTGCCTATTGTTTCTCGCCGACGCCTGGGATCGAACCCAGGACCACAGGATCATAAGTCCCGCGTGCTGTCTGCTCGGCCGACCGGCTCCGGCGATATGTCGACGATTCTTTTATAATCTTTAATGACAGCTCACATGTCAATATGTTTCGATTTTAAACATTTAAACTTAACAGAACATTCACTTCAGTAATTGAGGTAAATTCCAGAAATTATTTCTCGACTCAATAATAAATTTTATTCCCCTTCAGTTGTCGTAAAGCAACGTTCGCGGGGCGCGGCTTATACATCTTTCACAACTTATTTAATACACTTGAAATTTTAACAAAACTTAATCTTTGTTCTGATTACATGTTGTTGTCACTGGTTGACCCCACGCACCACGGTGTTTGTGGGGTCAATGGTTGACCCCACGTACCGTGGTGTTTGTGGGGTCACTGGTTGACCCCACGCACCACGGTGTTTGTGGGGTCACCGGTTGACCCCACGCACCACGGTGTTTGTGGGGTCACTGGTTGACCCCACGCACCGCGGTGTTTGTGGGGTCACTGGTTGACCCCACGCACCACGGTGTTTGTGGGGTCACTGGTTGACCCACGCACCACGGTGTTTGTGGGGTCACTGGTTGACCCCACGCACACGGTGTTTGTGGGGTCACTAGTTGACCCCACGCACCGTGAAGTTTGTGGGGTCACTGGTTGACCCCACGCACCGTGGAGTTTGTGGGGTCACTGGTTGACCCCACGCACCGTGGAGTTTGTGGGGTCACTGGTTGACCCCACGCACCGTGGAGTTTGTGGGGTCACTGGTTGACCCCACGCACCGTGGAGTTTGTGGGGTCACTGGTTGAGGTATGAAGTATTCAATATGGTCTCCTTCAGCGCCTTCAGCAGCCAGCACATCTGCTCGTTCATCTCCACATATTCCAACATGGGAGGAGATCCACAGAAACTTGACGACTCTTCCCTGATTGGTTAGTACCCTCACAGCTCTCTTGATTTCAGCGACTATTGCAAGATTTTCTGCCTTATTTTTACTAAGGTTTTGTAATGGTGCTTTTGAATCAGTGCAGATCACTGCACCATCAGTGTTTTTTCAAGAAATCTTAACGCCATAACAAGATACCCTCCATTTTGCACTCCCAAGATAACGTAAGATTATATTGGTTGACAACTGTTAATCTTCTTGTTTGAGGAGCTGTTCACTTGGGACAGTTAAGCAAGTCCCAGCTGTGTCTGGGTACAAGTGACACGATGAGTAACCCAGCGGGTTTTCTTCCTATTGGGGAGAGTTGTAAATACTGTCACTATGGCGGGATGACCACTCACAGGATGAGTGGCGGTGCCCAATACTGTTACTATGGCGGTGTGTCCACTCACAGGATGAGTGACGCTGCCCAATACTGTCACTATGGCGGTGTGTCCACTCACAAGATGAGTGGCGCTGCCCAATACTGTCACTATGGTGGTGTGTTCACTCACAAGATGAGTGGCGCTGCCCAATACTGTCACTATGGTGGTGTGTTCACTCACAGGGTGAGTGACGCTGCCCAATACTGTCACTATGGTGGTGTGTCCACTCACAGGATGAGTGGCGCTGCCCAATACTGTCACTATGGTGGTGTGTTCACTCACAAGATGAGTGGCGCTGCCCAATACTGTCACTATGGTGGTGTGTTCACTCACAAGATGAGTGGCGCTGCCCAATACTGTCACTATGGCGGTGTGTCCACTCACAGGATGAGTGGCGCTGCCCAATACTGTCACTATGGCGGTGTGTCCACTCACAAGATGAGTGACGCTGCCCAATACTGTCACTATGGTGGTGTGTCCACTCACAAGATGAGTGGCGCTGCCCAATACTGTCACTATGGCGGTGTGTCCACTCACAAGATGAGTGGCGCTGCCCAATACTGTCACTATGGTGGTGTGTCCACTCACAAGATGAGTGGCGCTGCCCAATACTGTCACTATGGCGGTGTGTCCACTCACAAGATGAGTGGCGCTGCCCAATACTGTCACTATGGTGGTGTGTCCACTCACAAGATGAGTGGCGCTGCCCAATACTGTCACTATGGCGGTGTGTCCACTCACAAGATGAGTGGCGCTGCCCAATACTGTCACTATGGCGGTGTGTCCACTCACAAGATGAGTGACGCTGCCCAATACTGTCACTATGGTGGTGTGTCCACTCACAGGATGAGTGGCGCTGCCCAATACTGTCACTATGGCGGTGTGTCCACTCACAAGATGAGTGGCGCTGCCCAATACTGTCACTATGGCGGGATGACCACTCACAGGATGAGTGGCGCTGCCCAATACTGTCACTATGGCGGGATGACCACTCACAGGATGAGTGGCGCTGCCCAATACTGTCACTATGGCGGTGTGTCCACTCACAAGATGAGTGGCGCTGCCCAATACTGTCACTATGGCGGGATGACCACTCACAGGATGAGTGGCGCTGCCCAATACTGTCACTATGGCGGGATGACCACTCACAGGATGAGTGGCGCTGCCCAATACTGTCACTATGGCGGGATGACCACTCACAGGATGAGTGGCGCTGCCCAATACTGTCACTATGGCGGGATGACCACTCACAGGATGAGTGGCGCTGCCCAATACTGTCACTATGGCGGGATGACCACTCACAGGATGAGTGGCGCTGCCCAATACTGTCACTATGGCGGGATGACCACTCACAGGATGAGTGGCGCTGCCCAATACTGTCACTATGGCGGGATGACCACTCACAGGATGAGTGGCGCTGCCCAATACTGTCACTATGGCGGGATGACCACTCACAGGATGAGTGGCGCTGCCCAATACTGTCACTATGGCGGGATGACCACTCACAGGATGAGTGGCGCTGCCCAATACTGTCACTATGGCGGGATGACCACTCACAGGATGAGTGGCGCTGCCCAATACTGTCACTATGGCGGGATGACCACTCACAGGATGAGTGGCGCTGCCCAATAAACTCGCCCATCGGGGCAAAATTAAAAATTAAATTAATGGCAGTTAGCTTTGCTTACGTTGAAGAGGCATAGTTCTCAATACGTGTTTTTTTATCGTTTTGTGTTGAAAGGCATTATTCCTAATTACCGTGTATGCTGCACCAGCCCTGCCATTGTTGACAGGATTAGATGACCCATCAGTGTAGATTTGATCTAATTCATTTTCGGCTTCTTTATAAATTTCCTCAAGATACTTATGCCTCATTTCTTGTGGTTTCTTAAGTAAAATGTTAACTTTCGTTTTACACTAATTTGTTTTAAATATTTCTGGCAATATATTAATCATTATAAGTAAACGAGAATATTTTGGGGGTGGCAAAGAACTTGTGATTTCTGAACAAAGCTTCCTAGAACTGTTCTTACGATGCCTTAGCAGGTGCGGTCATTAGCATATGACCTTTGACTCCTCTAGTGAAGTTTCTGGTCATCCTTGCTGACGTCATGAAACCAGATACGACAAGCAGGGTAGCCAATGGTAGTCATTTGAAAAGGCGCAGAGCATGTGATGACGTCATAACCTATGACAGCGTTCCTTAATCAGTGACGTCACTGGAAAGTGGGTGGAGCGTATCAAGGAACCAAACGACAGCTAAGACGACATGACCAATGGGAGTGTCGCATTAGCCGTGACGTAATTGGTAACGTGAGACCAACATGACGTCACTACCAGCTGCTGACTGGTTGCAAGCGGAACGTCCGGATATGACGTCATGAAGAGTGGGGAAGAGAGGAGGGGTAGTGAGGTGAGATGGGGAGGGGTATATGGGAGAGTGTGTATGGGGGGGGGAAGGGGAAAAGAGAAATAGTAGATAGGTGGTACAGGAAAGGAAAGGAAGAGAGAACAAGGATGGATGGTGAGGAGTATGGGAGGGGGTTACCGAGGAAGGAGAAAGGAAGGGGAAGGGGAGGCGTGAGAGGGAAGGGGAGGCGTGAGGAGGGAAGGGGGAGGAGTGAGAGGGGAAGGGGAGAGAGAGGGGGAACGCCCTGAAACATCAGCAGCAAGATAAGAGGAGGAGGAGCAGATTAGTCCAACCAGACCGGATGGTAGAGTGTCCATGACCGACCTCCCTATCCACCCCAGCCTACACCCCCCATCCGGCCACCCTCGCACCCAACCCTGCCACCCCTGCACCCCACCAAGCACTGGTGTGTGTGTGTGTGAGAGTACTAAAGTGTGTGAAGGAGTAGCCTTGAGGAAGAAGGCAGAGTCATAGTAAGAGGACAGTTATCATACTGGAGAGAGGTGACGAGTGGAGTACCAAACCGACTGTTGCACAAAATAGACAGGTTAGGGGAGGGGGTCAATGTGTTTGTTAAAGGGCGGAGCACAGCAAATTGTATAGTTAATTACCTGGCTAATGACACGGCTAGGTACTCTGTATTTGTCGACATCAAAGGAGCTTTCGACAAAGCACAGGGGATTGCGATCCTGGACGAGCTTGCATGCATGGGTGTCAAAGGGAGACTCATGAAATGGGTTGAAGACTACCTCACAGGAAAAAAAGCCAAGGTTTGCTTCAATGGAGCAGTCTCCAGAACAATGAATATGGAACTCGGGACCCCCAAGGCGGAGTCTTAAGCCCTACACTATTCAATGTACTATGAACGCCATTGCAAATATTGATTTTCCGGAAGGAACACAACAAGTGGGATATGCAGATGATGTTCTAATACAAGCTCCCACCTTGGGAAAAATTGAACAGTCTATTGAACTCCTTGGAAGGAAGTGTATTGAGCTCGGTTTCACTCTCTCCACAAACAAGACGAAGGCATACTCCATCACAAGCGGAGAGCAAATGAAGAACTGCAAATTAATGGTAACACTTGAATGGGTTGACCCCTATCGGTATCTTGGCGTCACTGTCGGCTCTAACAAGGGGAAGAAAGAGGAGCTCAATCAACTCATAGGAACATGCAAAAGTCGACTCAGGGCACTGAAAGCTATGACCTGGAATGGACATGGAGCCTCTATTGCCGTGTTAAAATGATGTACACAGCCTATTGCGCTCCGTCATAGACTATGCCGCACAGTCTGTGCACCTACTCCAAAGCGATATGAAAGGCTTGAAAGCATTCAAAATGAAGCCATGACAATCATTCTTGGAGTTCCAAGAACTGCCAAACGTCTAATCTACGAGAGGAGTTGTCCCTCTCCAGTGTTAAAAGCAGAATTCAGGAGCTGAATGCTAAGCTTGCAATTAGGATAGCCAGAGATCCCCATTACAATGATATTGCTAAGAAAAAACTGAGCTCTGTGCTACTTTCAGGGGGAAACAGGAGAAGCAAAAAATGGCATCACAGATCAGTCTGCTACCTCGAAGAGCTTCACCTGCTTGAGCAAGCCCGTGAGCTCCTGCCTGTAGAGAGGTTACCTCCCTGGGAGGATGACTCATGCAAGATCATCATCAATGAAATGGCAATGAAAAAATCCAACATGTTACCACAAGAAATGAGGCACAAGTATCTCGAGGAAATTTATAAAGAAGCCGGAGATGAACTAGATCAAATCTACACTGCGGGTCATCTAATCCTGTCAATGGCAGGGCTGGTGCAGGATACACGGTAATCAAGGATAATACTTTCCAACGCAGAAATGAAGAAAAAGCACGTATTGAGAACTATGCCTCTTCAACGCAAGCAGAGCTAACTGCCATTGTTATGGCGTTAAGGTTTCTTGAACGGAACACTAATGGTGCAGTGATTTGCACCGATTCAAAAGCAGCACTACAAAGCCTAAGTAAAAATGGGCAGAAAATCTTGCAATAGTCGCTGAAATAAGAGAGCTGTGAGAGTTCTTACCAATCAGGGAAGAGTCATCAAGTTTCTGTGGATCCCCTCCCATGTTGGATATGTGGGAATGAACGAGCAGATGTGCTGCTGGCTGCTGAAGGAGACCATATTGAATACTCATACCCAAGACTCTACTACAAATTAGAGGTATTGTCAGGCAACATCACCGTGACAAGGTAACTGAGGAAAGGAGGATAGAAGCACAAACCAGTGAATCTGTACGATGGTACAACATGGTTGCAGCTGGCAATCCCAATCATTATGGCCGAAGAGGAGGAGGACGAGGGAGAGAATCAGTAATAGCGAGAATCCGTCTGGATACAGATATCCATGGAGATATGGAATGGAAACAACAGTTGAGCAGCGAAGTTGCAGAATCTGTGGTGAGAGTGATGGACACCGCCTTGACCACTACTAGAGAATGTGAACACCTGCGAGACATCAGAATATGTGTAGATTAATAAACCCCACATTGTTTGAGTTAGGAAACACTATTGTCAATATTGATACTGTTCTTAAAAGATTCCCCATTTTGCACCCGCAAGATAACGTAAGCTTTTAAGGGTTGATAGATGTTAATCTTCTTGTTTGAGGAGCTGTTCACTTGAGACAGTTAAGCAAGTCCCAGCTGTGTCTGGGTACAAGTGACAGGATGAACAACCCAGCGGGTTTCTTCCTATTGGGGAGTGTTGTACATGCTGCTATGGCGGTGTGTCCACTCACAAGATGAGTGGCGCTGCCCAATAAACTCGCCCCTCGGGGCAAAATTTAAATTTAAATCTCA
>WNGS01000528.1:86956-100163 GCA_020271785.1 Procambarus virginalis
TTCAACTTAGTATCCTCTCTTCACACAACACCACCAGTGCTTGTGCTGGGGTGCAGGTGGGTGGCAGGGTTGGGTGCGAGGGTGGCCGGATGGGGGGTGATAGGCTGGTGGTGATAGGGAGGGTCGGTCATTGGGCACACTCTACATCCGGTCTGTGGTTGGACTACGCTGCTCCTCCTCTCTTATCTTGCTGACTGATGTTTTCAGGGGCGTTTCCATCTCTCTCCCCTTTTCCCTCATCACGCCTTCCCCCGTACCCTCGTCACGTCCTCCCCCTTCCCCCTTCCTTTCTCCTTCCTCAGGTAAACCCACCTACCCCATAGCCCTCCCACCTCTATCCTTGTTCTCATCTTCCTTTCCTTTCCTGTACCACCTATCTACTATTTCTCTTTTCCGCGCCCCCCCCACATACACACTCTCCCATATACCCCTTCCCCATCTCACCTACACGACCCCTCCTCTCTATCCCCACTCTTCATGACGGTCATATCCGGACGTTCGGCAGCTTGCAACCAGTCAGCAGCTGGTAGTGACGTCATGTTGGTCTCACGTTACCAATTACGTCACGGCTAATGCGACACTCCCATTGGTCATGTCGTCTTAGCTGTCGTTTGGTCACCGTTTGAATCGCTCCACCCACTTCCAGTCGACCGTCACTGATTAGGATGCTGTCATCAGTCATCGACACTCATCACATGCTCTGCGCCTCTTTTCACATGACTACAATTTGACTACCCTAGCTTGTCGTATCTTGGTTTCAGTGACGTCAGCAAGGATGACCAGAAACTTCACTAGAGGAGTCAAAGGTCATATGCTAATGACCGGCACCTGCTAAGGCATCGTAAGAACAGTTCTAGGAAGCTTTGTTCAGAAATCACAAGTCTTCGTGCCACCCGCGAAAATGTTCTCGTTTACTTAGAATGATTGCTAATATAGCCAGAAATATTTAAAAACAAATTAGTGTAAAACGAAAGTTAACATTTTCCTTAAGAAACCACAAGAAATGAGGCACAAATATCTCGAGGACATTTATAAGAAGCCGAAACTGAATTAGATCAAATCTACACTGACGGCCGGGTCATCTAATCCTGTCAACAATGGCAGGGCTGGTGCAGCATACAAGGTAATTAGGAATAATGCCTTTCAAACCGCAAAACGATAAAAAACACGTATTGAGAACACTAGTGGGTCCTCTTCCAGCGGTAATGCAGAGCTAAACGTGCCATCTAATTAGTACTTTTATTTTGCCCCGAGGGACTAGTTTATTGGGCAGCGTCTCTCACCTTGTGAGTGGACATACTCGCAAAGCAGCATGGATTCAACCACTCCCCAACTAGGAATAAACCCGCTGGGGTTACCATTAAACTGTCACTTGTACCCACGACACAGCTGGGGACCTTGCTTACCTGTCCACAAGTGAAACAGCTCCTCGGAAAAGAAGAATGAACAGTGTTCCAACCAGAAACTATACTGTCTCTTTGGGATGTGACAAAAGGTGAGTGGTATCTTGTGTCTGGCGTTTAAGATTTCTTGAAAAAACACCGATGGTGCAGTGATCTGCACTAATTCAAATGCACCATTACAAAAACTTAGTAAAAATAAGGCAGAAAATCTTGGACAATAGTCGCTGAAAATCAAGAGAGGCGTGGCAGGTACTACCTACACGGAGGGTGATGGCTATACTAACCAATAATGGAAGAGTTGTCAAATTTCTGTGGATCCCTCCCATGTTGGGATATGTGGGAATGAACTAGATGTGCTGGCTGCTGAAGGAGACCTTATTAAATACCTACATACCACGACTTTTTTTATACCAATTAGGAGATGGTCATCAGGCAACATCAGCGTGACAAGGTAACTGAGGAAAGGAGGATAGAAGCAAAAACCATGTACCCATAAACATCATTTGTGTGTGCTGACGTCAACCAGTGACCCCCACAAACCCGTGGATACTGGCGTGGGGTCAACCGGTGGACCCCCCACACACACCGTGGTGCGTGGGGTCAATCCAGTGACCCGCACAAACTACCACGGTACTTGGGGTCAAACATTGACCCCACAAACACCGTGGTGCGTGGGGTCAACCAGTGACACAACATAGTAATCAGCCACAAAGGTAAGTTTTGTTAAAATTTCAAGTGTATTAAATAAGTTGTGAAAGATGTATAATAATGTAAGCCGCGCCCCGGGAACGTTGCACTTTACGACAACTGAAAGGGGGAATAAAATTTCTTATTGAGTCGCGAGAACTATTTCTGGAATTTACCGTCAATTACTGAAGTGAATGTTCTGTTAAGTTTAAATGTTTAAAATCGAAACCTCATTGACATGTGAGCTGTCATTAAAGATTATAAAAGAGTCGTCGACATATCGCCGGAGACCCCGGTCGGCCGAGCAGACAGCACGCGCGGACTTATGATCCTGTGGTGCCTGCGGTTCGATCCAGGCGTCGGCGAGAAACAATAGGCAGAGTTTCTTTCACCCTATGCACTGTTACCTAAAGCAGTAAAATAGGTACCGGGTGTTAGTCACTGTCACGGGCTGCTTCCTGGAGGTGTGGCTAGGCCCTGGTCGAGGACCGGGCCGCGGGACACTAAAGCCCCAAAATCATCTCAAGATAATCTCAAGATTAGAAATCGGCCCATTAGCCTATATTCAGAGGGATGAGTATATCCATCCCAAATTTTCTCAAAAAATACAATAGAACAAGTTAGCATAGATGGGCCAAGACCTGAACCCATTGCAACAACAATTATTTGTAAACAGTTTATCTTAATACATAACCCCAGAATCTGCAGTTGTAATCAATCAGTTTACCAAATCAGTATGTTTCCTATATTATGTCACAGTTACGACATTCGTCTTGAGTTGGATTCCTTTAACATTAACTGTACAAACTGTCTTAAGTGAGGACATTAGGGAGCACTGGTACAAACTGTCTCTTAAGGTTCCTCACACTCAAGAAAACGTCAATGTAAAGTATCCCCTGGCTACCTAACTACGCAGAGGAACCCCAAACAGAAAACGAGACAGTACGTCACTTTCGCGAACTCTTCCATTTTCTAGTACGAGAATTCTAGGCCCTTATGATAACGCATTACGACCGAAATGCACGTTTCTTATGCATGAGGACAGGCTGGTGTAACACCCGCCACTCGCCCAAACTGTTAAACTTCGCAGTTTAGGCAAACAAATTACAATTAGTAGTAGCAGTGATATATAACCCTCCACCAAATGACAGAAGGCCCAGGCAAGAGTATGACAGAAACAACATGGCAGTTAATAACATAATTGAGAAGACAGCCTCTGCTGCCCTCTCAATTCGATCCCATCTGCTCGTCATGGGAGACTTCAATCTCGGAAGGATAGATTGGGAGAACAAGGAACCGCATGGAGGAGAGGATACACGGAGAGCCAAACTAGTGGAAGTGGCGACAAGAAACTTTCTAAGCCAACATGTCAGGGAGCCCACTAGGATGAGGGAAACGATGAACCAGCGAGACTCGACCTAGTCTTCATTCTGAATGACTCCAGCATAAGGGAAATTGACTTCAAGGCCCCAGTAGGAATGAGCGATCACAGTGTACTGACGTTTGAGTATCTAGTCGAAGAAGGGCTAAAGTACTCGAGAAAGGGAACTGAAAGCAAAGGTTAGCATTCCATAAGGGAAATTACAAGGAGATAAAAAAATTCCTAACGGATATAACATGGGAATCAGAGCTAAGGGAAAAGACGGCCCAAGACATGATGGAATACATCACGCAGAAGTGCAAGGAGTCAGCAGAAAAGTTTATCCCGGCCCAAAAGGTAAAAAAAGAAATGCAGATGAGAAACCCATGGTTTAATCAGAGATGTAAACCAGCAAAGCAACAAAGTAAAAGAACATGGAGAAACTATAGAAATAACAGGACACTTGAGAGCAGAGAAGGTTACCAGAGAGCCAGGAATGAATATGTCAGGGTGAGAAGAGAGGCAGAAGGGCAATATGAAAGCGACATAGCAAGCAAGGCTGAGACCCAACCCAAATTGCTGCACAGCCACATCAGGAGAAAAACAACAGTGAAGGAACAGGTAATGAAACTGAGGATAGGGGCAGACAGATTCACTACAAACGACAAAGAAGTGTGCGAGAAACTCAATAAGAAATTTCAGGAAGTCTTCACATTAGAGCAAAGAAAAGTTCTAGAGATAAGAGAAGGAATAGTTAACCAGGCACCACTAGAGGAATTTGAGATTACCAGTGGGGATGTAAGGAACCTTTTGCTAGAGTTGGATGTGATAAAGGCTATAGGCCCGAATGAAATATCACCATGGATACTAAAGGAAGGAGCAGAAGCACTGTCTCTGCCACTCTCCATGGTATATAACAAATCACTGGTAACAGGTGAACTGCCAAAAATTTGGAAGCCGACAAACGTTGTCCCGATATACAAGAAGGGGGATAGACAGGAGGCACTGAACTACAGGCCAGTGTCCGTAACTTGCATACTATGCAAGCTAATGGAGAAAATTGTGCGAAAAAAGCTAGTGGAACATCTGGAACGAAGGAACTTTGTGACACAACACCAACATGGTTTCAGAGATGGCAAGTCATGCCTCACAGGACTAATTGAATTCTAAGATCAGGCAACAAGAATCAGACAAGAAAGAGAGGGGTGGGCAGACTGCATATTTTTGGATTACCAGAAAGCCTTTGACACAGTACCACACCAGAGACTGATGCGAAAGCTGGAGATGCAGTCAGGAGTGAAAGGGAAGGCACTCCATTGGATAAGGCAGTACATAAGTAACAGAAGGCAGCGAGTCACTGTGAGGGGTGAGGTCTCAGATTGGCGAGACGTCACAAGTGGAGGGGTCAGTCCTTGGACCTATACTGCTTCTTATATATGTAAATGATCTTCCAGATAATATAGAATCATTCCTCGCATTGTTTGCTGATGATACAAAAATTATGAGGAGGATTAAGACGGAGGAAGACAGCATGAAACTACAAGGTGATCTAGACAGACTGAATGAATGGTCCAACAAATGGCTACTAAAGTTCAACCCGAGTAAATGTAAGGTAATGAAACTAGGCAGTGGGAACAGGAGGCCAGACACAGGATACAGAATGGGAGATGAAGTCCTTCATAAAATGGACAGAGAGAAAGATCTAGGAGTTGATATCACACCAAACCTGTCACCCGAAGCCCACATCAAAAAATAACATCTGCGGCGTATGCTAGGCTGGCTAACACCAGAACTGCCTTCAGGAACCTGTGTAAGGAATCATTCAGAACCTTGTGTACCATTTATGTAAGACCAATCCTGGAGTATTCGGCCTCAGCATGGAGCTCGTACCTTGTCAAGCACAAGACGAAGCTGGAATAAGTCCAAAGGTATGCCACTAGACTAGTCCCAGAACTAAGAGGTATGAGTTACGAGGAAAGGCTGCGGGAAATGCACCTTACAACACTGGAAGACAGCAGAGTAAGGGGAGACATGATCACAACCTACGAAGTGCTCCTGGGAATCGACCGGGTAAACAAGGACAAACTATTCAACACTGGTGGGACGCGAACAAGGGGACACAGGTGGAAACTGAGTACCCACATGAGCCACAGGGACGTTAGAAGGAACTTTTTCAGTGTCACAGTAGTTAACGGATGGAATGCATTAGGCAGTGATGTGGTGGAGGCTGACTCCATACACAGTTTCAAATGTAGATATGATAGAGCCCAGTAGGCTCAGGAATCTGTGCACCACTTGATTGACAGTTGAGAGGCGGGACCAAAGAGCCAAAGCTCAACCCCTGCATGCACAAATAGGTGAGTACAAATAGGAGTACACATATATTTATGTGGCGGATGTATCTCCCCCCCCAAAAAAAAACTGGGAAACAAAGGGCTGGCGTACCGAAAGGGAAACTATGAGGTGATGAATAAATTCCTATGGCATATACATTGGGACACAGAACTCAGAACTAAGTCCGTACAAGACATGATGGACTATGTCACCCAAAAGTGTCAAAACGGTAAAAAGGTTTATCCCGGCCCGACAGGAAAAACCGAGAAGCAAAGGAAGAATCCGTGGTTTAATAGGGAATGTATGAAAGCAAAGGAGCTGAACAAAAGGGCATGGAGGAACATCCGTAATAACAGAACACCAGAAAGTAGAGAGAGAGATACCAGAGATCCAGGAACGAGTATGTCAGTGTGAGAAGAGCAGCTGAGAAAAAGTATGAAAATGGAATAGCTAATAAAGCCAAGACCGAACTAAAGATACTCCACAGTCACATCAGGAGGAAAACAACAGTGAAGG
Organism: Procambarus virginalis; assembly: GCA_020271785.1. Lineage (NCBI taxonomy): Eukaryota > Metazoa > Arthropoda > Malacostraca > Decapoda > Cambaridae > Procambarus > Procambarus virginalis. The sequence goes on from WNGS01000528.1 coordinate 93,257, forward strand.
AACAGGTGATGAAACTTAGAACGGGTGAGGAGAGGTACACAGAGAATGACAAAGAGGTGTGCGAAGAACTCAAAAAAAAGTTCCAGGAGGTCTTCACAATAAAACGAGGTGAGGTCACTGCGCTAGGAGAGGTGGCAGTAAAAAAGGTGACCTTGGAAGGGTTCGAAATTACAAGATATGAGGTCAAGAGACACCTGTTGGATCTGGACGTGAGAAAGGCTGTTGGGCCGGACGGAATCTCACCATGGGTATTGAAAGAGTGTGCAGAGGCACTTTGCTTGCCACTCTCCATAGTGTATAGTAAGTCACTGGAGACGGGAGACCTACCAGAAATATGGAAGACGGCTAATGTAGTCCCAGTATACAAAAAGGGTGACAGACAAGAGGCACTGAACTACAGACCAGTGTCCTTAACATGAATACCATGCAAGGTGATGGAGAAGATTGTGAGAAAAAACCTAGTAACACATCTGGAGAGAAGAGACTTCGTGACAACCCATCAACATGGGTTCAGGGAGGGTAAATTTTGCCTTACAGGCTTAATAGAATTCTACAATTAGGTGACAAAGATTAAGCAAGAAAGGGAAGGGTGGGCAGACTGCATTTTCTTGGACTGTCGGAAAGCCTTTGACACAATACCCAAAAGAGGCTGGTACATAAGTTGGAGAAACAGGCAGGAGTAACTGGTAGGGCGCTCCAGTGGATAAGGGAGTACCTCAGCAATAGGAGGCAGAGAGTTACAGTGAGGGGTGAGACCTCAGATTGGTGTGAAGTCACCAGTGGAGTCCCACAGGGCTCTGTACTCGGCCCTATCCTGTTTCTGATATACGTAAATGATCTCCCAGAGGGTATAGACTCATTCCTCTCAATGTTTGCTGACGACGCCAAAATTATGAGAAGGATTAAGACAGAGGAGGACAGCTTGAGGCTTCAAGAAGACCTGGGCAAGCTGCAGGAATGGTCGAACAAATGGCTGTTAGAGTTTAACCCGAGCAAATGTAATATAATGAAGAAAGGCGTATGGAGCAGGAGACCAGATACAAGGTACCATTTGGAAGATGAAATACTTCAAGAGTCAAAGAGAGAGAAAGACCTGGGGGTTGATATCACGCCAGACCTGTCTCCTGAAGCCCATATCAAGAGCATAACATCAGCGGCATATACTCGGTTGGCCCACATAAGAACGGCCTTTAGAAACTTGTGTAAGGAATCTTTCAGAACTTTGTATACAACATATGCCAGACCAATCCTGGAGTATGCAGCTCCAACATGGAGTCCATATCTAATCAAGCATAAGACTAAGCTGGAAAAGGTTCAAAGGTTTGCCACCAGACTAGTACCAGAACTGAGGGGAATGAGCTACGAGAAGAGACTACGGGAATTAAACCTCACGTCACTGGGAGACAGAAGAATTAGAGGGGACATGATCACTACATACATGATTCTCAGAAGAATTGATAGGGTAGATAAAGACAGACTGTGTTGCATTTGAAGCACACGTACTTGGGGACACAGATGGAAAATGAATGCCCAAATGAGCCACAGGGACGTTAGAAAGAATTTGTTCAGTGTCAGAGTAGATAACAGGTGGAATGCACTAGGCAGTGATGTGGTGGAGGCTGACTTCATACACAGTTTCAAATGTAGATATGATAGAGCCCAGTAGGCTCAGGAATCTGTACACCAGTTGATTGACAGTTGAGAGGCGGGACCAAAGAGCCAAACCTCAACCCCCGCAAGCACAACTAGGTGACTATAACTAGGTGAGTACACCAACAGACACAACCAACAGACTGATCAACAGACACACCAACAGACACAACCAACAGACTGATCAACAGACACACACCAACAGACACAACCAACAGACTCATCAACAGACACACCAACAGACACACCAACAGACACACACCAACAGACACACCAACAGACACACACCAACACACACATCAACAGACACAACCAACAGACTCACCAACAGACACACCAACAGACTCACCAACAGACACACCAACAGACACACCAACAGACACACACCGACAGACACACCAACAGACTCACCAACAGACTCACCAACAGACACAAAAACAGACACAACCAACAGACTCACCAACAGACACACCAACAGACACAACCAACAGACTCACCAACAGACTCATCAACAGACACACCAACAGACTCACCAACAGACACAACCAACAAACTCATCAACAGACACACCAACAGACACACCAACAGACTCATCAACAGACACACCAACAGACTCATCAACAGACACACCAACAGACACACCAACAGACACACCAACAGACACACCAACAGACACACCAACAGACACACCAACAGACACACCAACAGTCACATCAACAGACACACCAACAGACTCACCAACAGACACACCAACAGACACACCAACAGACACACCAACAGACACACCAACAGACACACCAACAGACACACCAACAGACACACCAACAGACACACCAACAGACTCACCGACAGACACACCAACAGACACACCAACAGACACACCAACAGACACACCAACAGACTCATCAACAGACACACCAACAGACACACCAACAGACTCACCAACAGACACAACAACAGACACACCAACAGACTCATCAACAGACACACCAACAGACTCATCAACAGACACACCAACAGACTCACCGACAGACACACCAACAGACTAACCGACAGACACACCAACAGACTCATCAACAGACACACCAACAGACACACCAACAGACTCATCAACAGACACACCAACAGACACACCAACAGACTCATCAACAGACACACCAACAGACTCATCAACAGACACACCAACAGACTCATCAACAGACACACCAACAGACACACCAACAGACTCATCAACAGACACACCAACAGACTCATCAACAGACACACCAACAGACTCACCAACAGACACACCAACAGACTCATCAACAGACACACCAACAGACTCATCAACAGACACACCAACAGACTCATCAACAGACACACCAACAGACTCATCAACAGACTCACCAACAGACACACCAACAGACACACCAACAGACTCACCGACAGACTCACCAACAGACACACCAACAGACACATCAACAGACACACCAACAGACACACCAACAGACACACCAACAGACACACCAACAGACTCACCAACAGACACACCAACAGACACAGACCAACAGACACACCAACAGACACACCAACAGACACACCAACAGACACACCAACAGACACACACCAACAGACACACCAACAGACTCACCGACAGACACACCAACAGACACATCAACAGACACATCAACAGACACACCAACAGACACATCAAACAGACTCACGACAGACACACGACAGACTCACCAACAGACACATCAACAGACACATCAACAGACACAAAAAACTACTAAAGGAAGGAGCCGAGGGTAGTAAGGGGCCGAGAAGTCGGACTGGAGAAAAGTAAAAAGTGGAGTACCACAAGGGGTGGGGGAACAATCCTCTTTAATTTATGTAAATGATATGTTTACATGAGTGGAATCATAAATGTCAAGGTTTGCGGATGACGCAAACTAATGAGAAGCGTTGTGACAGCGAGGATGTGATCCTCCAAGAGGAACTAAACAGGTTGCAGAGATGGTAGGGAAATGGCTACTGGTTTAACACCAGTTAATGTAAAGTTATGGAATGGGATCAGGTGATAGGAGACCAAAGGGAACAGACACAAGAAGGGAACCGCCTACTGTACGATTCGAGAAAAGAGTCTGGGAGTGAATGTGAAACCTAATCTAACTCCTGAGGCACATATAAATAGGATACGACCAGCAGCGTACTCTACACTGGCGAAACTTAAAACTTCATCAGAACTTAAGTGAGGAGGCTTTTAGGGCGCTTTTTACACTGCCTACGTGAGGCTAGTATTAGAGTATGCCGCTCCATCATGGACTTCCAACCTGAAGACACTAGGAAAATGGAGAAGGTTCAGAGGTTTGCGACGCGGCTTGTCCCAGAGTACGAGGGGAAGGGATATGAAGAGCGACTGAAGGAACTGAAACTGACGGCATTAGAGAAAAGAAGGAGAGAGGAGATATGATAGGGACATATACTCAGGGGAACTGACACAGGGAAATAGATGAAATGTTCCAACGTAATAATAACAGAACGAGGGGACATGGGTGGAAACTGGAACCACAGACGAGTCACAGAGATGTTAGGAAGTTTCTTTTAGCGTGAGAGTAGTGGAAAAAAATGGAAGTACTGGGGGAACAGGTTGTGGAAGCAAATACTATTCATACTTTAAGATAGGTATGATAGGAAATGGGACAGGAGTCAGTGCTGTAAACAACCGATAGCTGGAAAGGCGGACCAAGAGTCAATGCTCGATCCTGCAAGCACCGATAGGTAACTACGAAGTAAGTACAACACACACAACACACACACCACACACACACACACACACAACCACACACACACAACACACACCACCCACCACAATAGAGAAAACCCACACACACACAGTTGATATAAGATAGTACATACAATAACACCACACACACACAACACAACACACAAAACACACACAACACACACCACACACACTAATCAAACAACGCGTATGATAGGGAAATAGGAAGGCATTGGCTTTAACAACCGCCGCCAGAAGGCGGCATCGAAGAGCCAATTCTGGACCTGCAGGCACCAATAGGTGAGTCCAAATACGAGAGTACACCCCCATCATCACCCTCCCCCCCCCCACTTCCTCACCAGTAACCTAAATAACAACCCTAAAATCTTTAAATCCCAACTGTAATATCGTGTCAAGAGGGGCAAAAACTCGTAATCTACCCTTCATTATCACGTCTCAGCTGTAAGTTTCACTCTCACTCGGTACAGGGAGTGTAATTTCACTCTCACTCGGTACAGGAGTGTAACTTTCACTCTCACTCGGTACAGGGAGTGTAACTTTCACTCTCACTCGGTACAGAGTGTAACTTTCACTCTCACTCGGTACAGGGAGTGTAACTTTCACTCTCACTCGGTACAGAGTGTAACTTTCACTCTCACTCGGTACAGAGTGTAACTTTCACTCTCACTCGGTACAGGAGTGTAACTTTCACTCTCACTCGGTACAGGGAGTGTAACTTTCATCTCACTCGGTACAGGGAGTGTAATTTCACTCTCACTCGGTACAGGAGTGTACTTCCTTCGGCGTAGTGTAACTTTCACTCTCACTCGGTACAGGGAGTGTAACTTTACTCTCACTCGGTACAGGGAGTGTAACTCTCACTCTCACTCGGTACAGGGAGTGTAACTTTCACTCTCACTCGGTACAGGGAGTGTAACTTTCACTCTCACTCGGTACAGAGTGTAACTTTCACTCTCACTCGGTACAGGGAGTGTAACTTTCACTCCACTCGGTACAGGGAGTGTAAGTCTCACTCTCCTCGGTACAGGGAGTGTAACTTTCACTCTCCTCGGTACAGGAGTGTAACTTTCACTCTCACTCGGTACAGGAAGTGTACAGTCTCTCTCCTTCCCTCCCATCACTTGTTCAGACAAAGTAATTTTACTCCATTCCATTGTAGTTGGGATTTAGTAGACAAAAATGAGAATTCAGGATTACGATTTATCAGAATCCTCCCCCCAGGCTCCTCCCCCCCCCAGGTCCTCCCCCCCAGGCTCCTCTCCCCCAGGCTCCTCCACCCCATGCCCCCCAGGCCCTCCCCAGGCTCCTCCCCCAGGCTCCTCCCCAGGCAACAGTGGGATTAACGTGTAATCCCTTATGCATATTCCTCTTTGAATAACTACACCGAAGATGAAAGAGGCATATGAACAAACTCACATGTAAACTGAAGATCTGCCTCAATAAAATTGGGTTTAAATTGTTTATTATCCATCAGGGTTTCGGCCTACACAAATTCCATTGCTGTACTCGCAGCCGCAGTCTTAATGTAAGTAAATGTTGAGCTCTGTGATTTTACGCTGAATGGCTGGAAATACATAATATTAATTATAAATATGAAAGGAAAAACAAGTCATACATTTAAACTATTAAATATCTAGAAATCGGGAGGTTAGAGCTGGCATTCACATGAAAGTATATCTCCTTTCACTCACTGTCTTATACACTTACAAAACAACGAATCTGTAATCTTGTAGAATAATCCGAAAGTCATAAATCAATCTCTCTGTAACTCCAACAACCATCCCGACGGACACAGTACTTAATAGCTCAGTAGTACCGTCCACTGACCAGACACAGGTAAGCCTGTTCGTGATGGAACAGAACACACACATACACACACACAACACCACACACCACACACTAAAAACCCACACACACACCCACACACACACACCACACCACACACACACACAAAACACACACACACACACACAACACACACACCACACCACACAACACACACACACAAACACACACACACACACAAACACACACACATACACACACACACACAAACCTGTACCACACACACCCACACACAACACACACACACAAACACACACACATATACACAACACAACATACACACACACCATGTACCACACCTGTACCACACACACACACACATCACACCTGTACCCACACACACACACACACACCACACACACACACACACACACCACAACCACACACACCACACACACACACACACACCACACACACACACAACACACACACACAACAAACAAACACACAAACACACCACACACATATACCCCACACACCCATACACACACACCATATACCCCACACACACACATACACACACACACATCTGTACCACAACAAACCTGTACCACACACAGACATCTGTACCACACACACACACACACACACAAACCTGAACCACACACACACACACATCTGTACCAA
>WNGS01000529.1:0-16988 GCA_020271785.1 Procambarus virginalis
CGACTGGCTGGTCTGGGCTCCCAGCCCGTCTGCTGCTTTCTAGCCAGGGATTTGGTTCTTTCCCAGCTCGCCGGGTTCGGGTTCCTGGTGACCTGGAGGAAGTCCCATCTGGTTCCCTCTCAGGTTCGGACTTGGCTGGGTCTCGTTTGGTACTCTCGCACCTCCTCCTTGTCTCTCCCTCCGGAGTCTCTCCAGCGGCTGCGGGGTCCCGCCGTCGTCTTTTTCTGTGGGCCCTCGGTCAACCCGCGGTTGCTCGAGGGGCTGTGCGGGAGCCTGAACTTCGCGATGCTGGTCTACCCCGTCCGGGTCGTTTTGTGGCTTCGCGCTGTTCTGGTTCCTTCGTGGTCCCCCTTCCGCCTCTCTCGCGATCGCAAGGTTCGACCCCCGGGGGCCTTGCGTCGGTTGCTGCTGCTCACCGGCTTCCTCTTCTGGGTTTTTCGGGGTTCGGTGCCATGGCGCCTTCCCGAGCCCTCGCTCGATGTGTACACGGATGCGTCGTCTCTAGGCTGGGGTTTTGTGACCAGTGCTCACCAGGCCGGCCAGGGGCGTTGGGGTCCGTCCTTCCGTCGAGCTCACAGCACGGTGCGGGAGTTCGCGGCGGTGTGGTTTGCTCTTCGGAGGATTCAGGTGGCCCGCGGATCAACGATCCGGCTCCATTCGGACTGCTCTCCCGTGGTTCTTGCCTGAACCGCGGGGGTTCGATGCGGTCCTTGTCTCTTGGGGTTGGTCGCTTCGGGTGACTCGTCTGCTGAGTTCTCGGGGTTTGGCTCTCTCTGTGCTGTTCACGTACGGGCGTGTCCAACGTCTTGGCGGACGCCCTGTCTCGCTTCGGTTCCCCTCTCCACGGAGTGGACGGTCGACGACGAGTCCTTCCGCTGGCTTTGCCAGACGTTCGGGCGTCCCGAGGTGGACCTCTTCGCGTCGGCGTGGTCGCGGCGTCTTCCCCGTGTATGCGGCGCCCTTCCCCGATCGCGAGGGCCGTCGGGTCGACGCCTTGCGGCTCGACTGGTCGAGGTGGAGGTTCCTGTACCTCTTTCCCCCGTTCAGCTGTTGCTCCAGGTCCTGACTCGCTTAGAGACTTACCAGGGGAGAGTTGTCCTTCTGCCCCTTGGTGGCCGGCCAGCCTTGGTTTCCGGTGCTGGTTGCTCGGTGTCCGAACCCGAGGGTTTTTCCGCGGCTCCGCCTCTTTCAGCAGATCGGGCCGGTACGTCACGTGGCTGGTTCGATCTTCTCCTCGAGTCTTCGCGTATGGTATTTTGACTCGAGTTTATCATCATCTCTATGGTGATCAGGTGGCCTCCTTGTTGGTGTCTCACCTGCGGGCTTCCTCTCGGCGGCAGTATGAAGTTTCCTGGCGGTCCTTCTCTTTCTTTTTGCTTCTTCGTCGTGTTCATTCCTTGTCTGTTCGGGTGGTCTTGTCCTTCCTCTCGTGGTTGTTTCAGGACCGTCATCTTATGCCTAACACTGTCGCCTCCTATCGTGCGGCGCTGGCGGAGCCGCTTCAGCTTGCTTTCGGCATCGATGTCACGTCTGCGCCGTTTCGCAAGCTGTCTCGTGCTTTGTTTCACCTCCGGCCTGCTCATGCGCCGCCTGAGCCGTCCTGGTCTTTGGGCAGGGTGCTCGCTTTCCTTTCGTCTCCTCGTTTCGTTGTGGCCCCTTCGGTCCGGGATTGTTTTTCCAAGGCTCTTTTCTTGTTGGCTTTGGCCTCTGGGGGTCGGGTCGGGAGCTTCATGCTCTCCTCCGGCGCAGGGGCTTCTGCTCTTTTGGTCGTGGTGATAGTTTTGTTCGTTTGCAGCCGTCTCCTTCTTTTCTGGCAAAGAATGAGACTGCTGCGTTCCGGAGGGGTCCGTGGGTGGTTGATGCTTGGTTGGTCAGGCCGGGGGTGCATCATGTTTTGTGTCCGGTTGCGGCGCTTCGCCGTTATTTGCGCGCCACGGCTTCTGTGTCCGGGGACGCGCTTTGGGTTGATCCAGTTTCCCTTCTTCCCTGTTCGCGGGTGCGGGTCTCTCAGGTCGTCCGCAGGGTTATTAAGTCTAGCCAGCCTGCGGTCTATCCCCGTGCCCATGACGTTCGGAAGTTCGCGGCGCTTGCTGCCGTTTTTGGGAATATGTCCTGGTCTGATATTCGGGCGCGGGGTTTTTGGCGGTTGAACAGGGTCCTGGCTGCTCGTTACCTTGTCAATGTCCCTGGGCCCCGGCGGGCCTGTGTTGCGTTGGGTCGGCGGTTGCAGCCCGTTGTCTCGGCTTCGAGTTGAGGAGTGAGCGACGACCGCCTCCCGGGTAAGTCCCTCTCTTTTTCCGTCTGTGGGTAGTTAGCTCCGGGGAGCCGACGGGGCTCCCCCCAGAAAACCAGCGTTGAATGTAATGAAACGCCATTTTCTGGGCGAGTCCCGGAGGCTCCCCGGCATCCCTCCCTCCCTCCGGTCGGCGTTTTTTTCGCGTTTTTGACATCCAGCCTCAAGAACTGAGGGTGGGTAGCCGGCGCGGAGGGTCTGGGGCTCCCCCTTCCCCCTCCCGGGGAGGGGGGAGCTGCGCAGACAGCGGCGCGGCAGCGTGTGACGTCACACTAGTTTGCTAGTTTTTCTTTTGGGAGTTCTATCCACTAGTTCGGCTTTTGGTAGCAATTTTAACCAGAATAGGGGTTTGTTTTGGGGCGCTTACCTTTCTGGGTGCCTGTCCCGGTCGATGGCAGACATAGAATGCTTCCAACCACACGGGGGCTTCTATAGGCCATTGCTCCCCTTGCCTCTCTGAGGGGGCCCGGTTCTGGCCGTGGTTCCCGGTAGGCCTAAGAACTCCATACACATGACTGATGCCAAAGTCTGACATTAGCATATCAGCCTGGGATAGCTCCGGGGAGCCTCCGGGACTCACCCAGAAAATGGCGTTTCATTACATTCAACGCTGGTTTTTTTCCATTCTTTTCTTATTTTTTTCCAACACAATTTATACTTTAATCTCAATTAGTATTAAGTTTTAGTCTTAATGTTTTTCCTGCCCGAAACGCTTCCTGTAGCCATCTCAGCTACAGGGAGCCACTGGGGGCTCACCCAAAAATTATCATTTCATTGTACTCAACACTGGTTTTTAAAGCCACTGTCCTGAATTATGACGATTTCACTCTTTACTGGCGCTAACAATAATGTAATCAACCACAATATTTGATTTCAATTAATATTTCAAACCTACGATGATTTTAGTAAAGACTACAGAGGAAAAACATCACCAACCTATGACGACCTTAGTGGAGGCAATAGATGAGAGAATGCGGCTGAAGACGCTACGGGCTCGGCTTTTGGATGGAGGCTGGGGCTGGTCAAGTCTGGGATCCCTCACAACTGACACGCTGGGATCAAACAGATCTAGGTAGCGAGGCTCTCTAAAAGTCACATCCCGGATCTGCCGAATGGGAGAGCTGTTTATCAGCCGTTGGTGTATACAGTCACCATCATCACTCTGAGCGCATACCTGATAAAATATAATGGTGCCACATGGACAAATACAAATTAAATTAAATAAGTACACTATACTATTCATTGAATTTACTGTATGTTAAAAAATCCTAATTTAGTTTATCAGAAAACCCATCTGCAGCATTTAGGAGGATATACTGTAATGTGCAAAGTTCTTCAATACCTGCAAATGACTTACTAGCCAGTATTCTGTACATTATTACATCACATACACAAACATTCAGGTAATATGCAGATGCTAGTGGCTTCATTACCCACCTACACACAACACATTACCAGGGTTACGAGAGTCGTATCCCAACTTTTATGAATGAATGTGAAAGCAAGGTGATAAAACCTTAAGATTTATATAGACTTTTGATTATGGATGTAATGTGCATTTCTGGGCAGACTTGTGTGGTTGAAACCCCAAGGTACAATTCTGCTATATATAATGGAGCAGATCTTGTCATGCAAGGCGTCACTCTAGGTACCAGCGGTCCGTAGAATTACCCAAATCTACCCAATCTACCCAAATCCTCCTAGCATTACGTAAGTAATGAAGAAATATGGTATATTTAATTACTGTAATGTTGGTGCTGCACGTAGAACACGATCAAACCTATTTTCATTCTGAAATAATGTAATTTCATATTGAAATTCGAAGTAAATATGTAACAGATGACGCCATAGGAAGTCGACGGTCCAAGCAACAAAATTATGGAGCGACTTATCCAAGATATATGGTCGCCTGGAGAGTGTTTGCTGCCATATCAGCCTCCTGTACACACTGATCCAGTCGTCGCAATTCTTTGCTCAAATTGTCGCAAATTTAATTAATGATATTAACAAGTAGAATGGGTATTTGTAATAATATCTTTCATAAATAGCCACAAAACATTTAATATTTATTTATAAAAATGTGTCTAAGTTAAATCAACTCCGCAGGACAATAATTTTGTTATATAGATACTAACGTTATTCGCTTGTATGCGTTCGCTACTTAAACTACTCATGTCCTTTTCGTTCATAGAACACCGAACCCTACACACTCTCTGATATATTGCTTAATTAATACAGATTCACAAATAAAACTTATATTTGTATATGTTATCAGAAATGCAGAGATAAAATAGTTTTTGTGAATCCATCACAGAGATTATATCTTATTAGACAGGAAAGATATTCATATTTCAAACAAGATTTCTTGGCCGACGCTCTCCCTATCGATGGGAACTATGATCTTTCGAAGAACAATGTTAATTTAATCTAAATATTGTAATAAACGANATTTTTCTGGGGGGCCCCGTCGGCTCCCCGGAGCTATCCCAGGCTGATATGCTAATGTCAGACTTTGGCATCAGTCATGTGTATGGAGTTCTTAGGCCTACCGGGAACCACGGCCAGAACGGGCCCCCTCAGAGAGCAAGGGGAGCAATGGCCTATAGAAGCCCCCGTGTGGTTGGAAGCATTCTATGTCTGCCATCGACCGGACAGGCACCCAGAAAGGTAAGCCCCAAAACAAACCCCTATTCTGGTTAAAATTGCTACCAAAAGCCGAACTAGTGGATAGAACTCCCCAAAGAAAAACGAGCAAACTAGTGTGACGTCACACGCTGCCGCGCCGCTGTCTGCGCAGCTCCCCCTCCCGGGAGGGGAAGGGGGAGCCCCAGACCCTCCGCGCCGGCTACCCACACCTCAGTTCTTGAGGCTGATGCTATAGGCGAAGGTCGTGTGCTCTGGCTCCGGTGTTCGCTACAACACTGTGCTTGCGTGTGGTGTTTGTTTTCTGGGTGCGAGAGCCAGGAGTATTTTTGGTACTCGGGCTGCATGCGCCTAGGGTTTCCTTCCCTAGGTGCCCTGTAAGTACTACCCTTGGGGCTTGGGGCCACCTTCCACAGGCTCCTTGGGATCTGCCTCTGCTGGTCCGTTTTACCTTTTTCGGTTTTTCGGCCGCCTGTTGGGCTCTTGGGTGTTCTGTTCTCCCTTGTTACTGGCAGGTAAGAGGCAGTTTGCACTGGTAGGGGCGCAGGGTGCTGCACAGCTTGTATTCCCGACATAGCGGCCGGCTCTGTTCCCTGGGGTTCGCTGTCCTCTTGCGGGGTTTTGTTTTTCTTTTTGTTTTTGCCTGGTGGGGGGTTCTCTCATATTCATTCCTTAGTTCTAACCCTTCACGGTTATACTCGATGGCGCCCCCTGCTAGGTCCCCGTGAGTGTACACGTCCCTGGGGTACAGCTATAGAAGTTCGATTGGTAGTTTTGGGCGCCGGTTAGCAGCTCCCTGCCTGGGACTACCTGAGCGCGAGTCCTCTTAAAGTAAACGCTCAGGACCCTGGGAATCCCCTAGGGGGCGCGTGGGTCCGATGGATGTGACCCCGGAGTCCCCACTCGCTGTGTGCGAGTTTGAGGGTTGCTCGGTCCCTTTGTCTCAGGGTGACCCTCATTGTTTTTGCCTCTGCCATGCTGCCTGTTGGGTCGGTGATACTTTCGACCCTGAGTCCTGTGAGTGTTGCTGCTTGCTTGTGACTCAATTTACCCAATCCTCTGATGATTCTCTTCGGGTACAGGCGCGCGTGCGTGCGTTGCAGTCTAGGTTTCGTCTGTTGCAACGCGCTAGGTTGGTTGCTCACCCGGATGCCCCGGGGCTGCCCCGCTTTGCTTTTCGTGACCCGGACTTGGGGGTGGGGGTCGCTTCGATCCTGGTTCAGTCCGCGCCTCCTCGTCCTTCCCCTACTGCTCATTCTGGTCCCCCCCCCTTGCTTCCAGCCCCGAAACGTCTGAGGGTTTCGGGGTCGGAGCAGGGTTACTTGATCTTGAGACTCGGGCAGCTTCGGGGGTGCCCCTTCCGGGGAGCGGCAGAGGCATTCGAGTCTTGTCTCCCGGCCGAAGCTTCGGGGTCTGACCAGTGGGCCCCCTTCCTTCAGCTGTTCCGGCTGCTCCGTCCTTGTCTTGTGGGGTCGGGGCTTGGGAGAGGACTCGGCCTCGGGTCCTGTGGTGTTGGACCTCGAGGCTGGGGAGGGGCTGACTTGGGGGCCTTGGGCTCCGCTGGACCCCGCCTGGGTTTTCTTCCCTCTGAGCGGGGCTTATTGTTACAAGGAGTGGGGTTCTCTTTTCCCCCCTCTGCGTACGAGTTGGATTTGGTGTCGGCCCCTCCCGGGTTCGGTTCCGTGTTCCCCCGGGTTCGTCGGTTCCGTCTTTCCGGAGGTTTTCGGCTTATCGCATCCAACCTGGTGAGGTGCGAGCGGCCTTTGCAGCTTACCTCCTGCGGGACCCGGATTATGCCTCGGAACTGGATCCTTCTGAGTTCAGGTTTGGGACTTCGTTCCCTTTCTGGCTCCGTTACGAGGTTCCGGAGTCTTCCTGGCTAGCAGCCTGCCCCTTGCTTGTTTTGGATTCCTGGCATTCCTTCTGTCGTTCCCGCACGTTGGAGTGGCGGGAAGCTTCCACGGTGATTCAGGTTTTCCTGGGGGCGAGCTTGAGTACCTGAATGAGTGCTTGTTTGCCCCTGCCCTCCCCCGCGATGTGGGCGTTATTCAGCTCCATGTGCAGGTTCCCGTCCTTTCGGCGGCGCTTGTTGCGGAGGACTTGCGCGCCCGGGGCCTTTTGGCTTCGGCCTTGCGGTTCTTTTCCATCCTGGAGCTGTCCTCGGATTGGCTCGTGGAGGATGTGAGGACGCTTGGGTCCGTCCCAGGGTTCGGCGCCTTGTCCTCGGCTGCGCGCTCGTTCGCTGCCTTGTTGAAGCTGTTCACGCCGATTTTGCGGGATGCGGTTTCCCTGTTTTATGCTTCCCGTCTCGCGTGTCGGCAGGCGGTGCTGGGTTCCTCCGTGGAATCTGCTTGGGCTCTGGCTCTTAGGCGTTCTTCCCCCTTTTGTCCTCTTCTTTTTGCGGAGTCGGCCGTGGCGCAGTTTATTCAGGCTGCGTCGGCGGCTTGTCGTCCGATGTCGGACTTGTTGGTCTTCCGGGGGTCCCGGGGTGGGTCTTCCCGGAAGGGTCGTGCCAGAGCTCGGGGTTCCTCTCGTCGTGGTAGGCCTCTGGTGTCAGGTTCGGGTTCGGCTCCTGCTGCGGACCCGCCCTCGTCTGGTCGGCGCGGTGTTCGCTCTGTGCGGGGTTCTGGGTCTCGTAAGGGTCGCCGGCCCTTTCGCGGTTTGCCCCGTTGACGGGGCGAGGGGGGGCGGCTTGCGCTGTTCGCCCGCGCCTGGTCCCACGATTCGTGGGCCTTTCAGGTCGTGTCTTGCGGTCTGCGGTGGCGTTGGGTGGCCCCTCCCCCTTTGGGGGTCGGGGCTGGCAGGGCAAGTTTCTTCCCCTGCGCTCCGTCGCGTCGTCTTGGAGTGGGTACGTTTGGGCGTCGTCGAAACGACGTCGTCCCTCAGATGGGTTTCCCGTCTGTTTCCGGTTCCGAAACGGGACTGCGCGGACCTGAGGTTCATTCTGGACTTGTCCCGTCTGAACCCCTGGGTTCATTGCCCCTCCTTCCGGATGACTACGCTGTCTCAGGTTCGGCTCCTTTTGGAGCCGGGCGCTTGGATGGTGTCCCTGGACCTCCGGGACGCTTATTGGCATGTCCCGATTCATCCGCGGTTCAGGGACTGGCTCGGTTTTGTGGTGGGGCGTCAGAGTTACCGCTTTCGTTGTCTCCCGTTCGGGTTGAACCTGGCACCTCGCGTGTTCACGCGCCTTACACGGGTAGTCGTGGCTCGGTTGCGTCTCCTAGGAGTTCGGGTGTTGGCCTACCTCGACGACTGGCTGGTTTGGGCTCCCAGCCGGTCCGCTTGCTTGCTAGCCAGGGATTTGGTTCTTTCCCAGCTCGCCGGGTTCGGGTTCTTGGTGAACTGGAGGAAGTCCCATCTGGTTCCATCTCAGGTTCGGACTTGGCTGGGCCTCGTTTGGGACTCTCGCACCTCCTCCTTGTCTCTCCGGAGTCTCTCCAGCGGCTGCGGTCCCGCCTTCGTCTGTTTCTGGTGGGCCCTCGGGTCACCCGGCGGTTGCTCGAGGGGCTGTGCGGGAGCCTGAACTTCGCGATGCTGGTCTACCCGCCGGGTCGGGTTTGGCTTCGTCGGCTGTTCTGGTTCCTTCGGGGTCACCCCTTCCGCCTCTCTCGCGATCGCAAGGTTCGACCCCCGGGGGCCTTGCGTCGGTTGCTGCGTCACCGGCTTCCTCTTCGGGTTTTTCGGGGTTCGGTGCCATGGCGCCTACCCGAGCCCTCGCTCGATGTGTACACGGATGCGTCGTCTCTAGGCTGGGGTTTTGTGACCAGTGCTCACCAGGCCGGCCAGGGGCGTTGGGGTCCGTCCTTCCTTCGAGCTCACAGCACGGTGCGGGAGTTCGCGGCGGTGTGGTTTGCTCTTCGGAGGGTTCGGGTGGCCCGCGGATCAACGATCCGGCTCCATTCGGACTGCTCTCCGGTGGTTCATTGCCTGAACCACGGGGGTTCGATGCGGTCCTTGTCTCTTTGGGGTTGGTCGCTTCGGGTGACTCGTCTGCTGAGTTTTCGGGGTTTGCCTCTCCTGGCTGTTCACGTACGGGGCGTGTCCAACGTCTTGGCGGACGCCCTGTCTCGCTTCGTTCCCCTCTCCACGGAGTGGACGGTCGACAACGAGTCCTTCCGCTGACTTTGCCAGACGTTCGGGCGTCCCGAGGTGGACCTCTTCGCGTCGGCGTGGTCGCGGCGTCTTCCCGTGTATGCGGCGCTCTTCCCCGATCGCGAGGCCGTCGGGGTCGACGCCTTGCGGCTCGACTGGTCGAGGTGGAGGTTCCTGTACCTCTTTCCCCCGGTTCAGCTGTTGCTCCAGGTCCTGACTCGCTTAGAGACTTACCAGGGGAGAGTTGTCCTTCTGGCCCCTTGGTGGCCGGCCCAGCCTTGGTTTCGGGTGCTAGTTGCTCGGTGTCCGAACCCAAGGGTTTTTCCGTGGCTCCGCCTCTTTCAGCAGATCGGGCCGGTGCGTCACGTGGCTGGTTCGATCTTCTCCTCGAGTCTTCGCGTATGGTATTTTTGACTCGAGTTTATCATCATCTCTATGGTGATCAGGTGGCCTCCTTGTTGGTGTCTCACCTGCGGGCTTCATCTCGGCGGCAGTATGAAGTTTCCTGGCGGTCCTTCTCTTTCTTTTTGCGTCTTCGTCGTGTTCATTCCTTGTCTGTTCGGGTGGTCTTGTCCTTCCTCTCGTGGTTGTTTCAGGACCGTCATCTTATGCCTAACACTGTCGCCTCTTATCGTGCGGCGCTGGCGGAGCCGCTTCAGCTTGCTTTCGGTATCGATGTCACGTCTGCGCCGTTTCGCAAGCTGTCTCGTGCTTTGTTTCACCTCCGGCCTGCTCATGCGCCGCCTGAGCCGTCCTGGTCTTTGGACAGGGTGCTCGCTTTCCTTTCGTCTCCTCGTTTTGTTGTGGCCCCTTCGGTCCAGGATTGTTTTTCCAAGGCTCTTTTCTTGTTGGCTTTGGCCTCTGGGGGTCGGGTCGGGGAGCTTCATGCTCTCCTCCGGCGCAGGGGCTTCTGCTCTTTTGGTCGTGGTGGTAGTTTGTGGGTAGTTAGCTCCGGGGAGCCGACGAGGCTCCCCCCAGAAAACCAGCGTTGAATGTAATGAAACGCCATTTTCTGGGTGAGTCCCGGAGGCTCCCCGGCATCCCTCCCTCCCTCCGGTCGGCGTTTTTTTCGCGTTTTTGACATCCAGCCTCAAGAACTGAGGTGTGGGTAGCCGGCGCGGAGGGTCTGGGGCTCCCCCTTCCCCCTCCCGGGGAGGGGGGAGCTGCGCAGACAGCGGTGCGGCAGCGTGTGACGTCACACTAGTTTGCTCGTTTTTCTTTGGGAGTTCTATCCACTAGTTCGGCTTTTGGTAGCAATTTTATCCAGAATAGGGGTTTGTTTTGGGGCGCTTACCTTTCTGGGTGCCTGTCTCGGTCGATGGCAGACATAGAATGCTTCCAACCACACGGGGGCTTCTATAGGCCATTGCTCCCCTTGCCTCTCTGAGGGGGCCCGGTTCTGGCCGTGGTTCCCGGTAGGCCTAAGAACTCCATACACATGACTGATGCCAAAGTCTGACATTAGCATATCAGCCTGGGATAGCTCCGGGGAGCCTCCGGGACTCACCCAGAAAATGGCGTTTCATTACATTCAACGCTGGTTTTTTTCTACAAAGTGATAGGGGTATGCAGACCAGTAAAATGGTACATAAAGGAGGCATTAGGCTGGTGTCGGAAAAGTTGTTCAATGTCAACCAATATTATTTGACTAGTTGTATATGAAAAGTGCTGAAATTGTCCCAAGTTTCAGTACTGCAGCTTATATAGAAAGGGAGTTTTTTTTTTTTTCAACATTTTTTACACATTTTCAAGTCTACACTTCAGAACACATTTAATTATTCTGTGACACTTTTCTGACACATTAGCATATAATAAAGGATTGTGTGTTTTAGAATTTCCAAAACATCTTTAGTTTTCCTAATACAAATGTTCAAAGTTCCCCAAAAACAATTATGCAAATATGGCATGTTTATTGCCATTATAAAATCAATAAATGAACTTAGAGAAAAATGAAAACATGTAAATGTAGAGACATGCCCTCCACATATACTGTGTAAGTTTCATGTAAATTGAATAAAAAATGAATCAGTTTTGTAAATGTTTGTGTCAATTGAAAAAAAAAAAACAGAAATGAATAAAGTCTAAGGTTCTAAAATCTGTGGCTGCGGTTGACATCAACCAATTTTCTCCAAAACTGGCATCCTTACAGATAGGCTTACGTACAGTCAGGTGTGTAAGTTTGATGCAAATCGCCCGAAAAAAAAATGAATTTTTAAAAAAAAAAAACGAAAATTTTTTTTTTTTTTTTTTTAAAATTTTTTTCTAATTAAACTAATTATAATATTTGTTTAATATATGCTATTGTGATAGCAAAGAGTCATAGCTATGATTTCAGTTAACACTTTTGATTCATAATTGATTTTGACCATTTTGGCATAATTTTCACAACTACTTCAATATTTTTTTTCTACCTTCCTATTTATGCTACGATGCTGAAACTTGGACCAGATGAAACACTTTTCATATAGAACTTGTCAAAAAAGTTTGATTGAAATCGAACGAGTTTTCAGTTTTGGATTTTTGGAACCTCACGCCCCCCTTACTGAACCTCGCAGAGGCAAAACGTTTAAATGAGAGCAGGAATGAAGAAGAAATCATTCCTTTTTTCTACAAAGTGATAGGGGTAGGCAGACCAGTAAAATGGTACATAAAGGCAAACCAACAAAATCATTAGAGAGAGGGGGAGTGAAAAATAAGAAGAGGGGGAACAAGTTCCTGAAGATTGCATACACCAACATAGATGGAGTAAGATCGAAGATACTGGAGTTAAGTGATGTAATACAGCTGCAGACACCAGACATTGTTGCACTCACGGAGACAAAACTTGAAGATGTTATTTTAACCCTCAAACCGCGCATATGATATATAAATGATATCAGTGACAAAACCGAAGCCGCGCACATCATTTATATATGATTTCGTGTCTAGCACTATAATTTAAACGCCCTGCCTGGGATAGGGGCAGCTATAGTACAGCCACGACCGATAGTTGTCAGATGCCACCTAGAAAAAAAATCCAGCCCAACATTCTTGGGTGGGAGAGCGTCAGTATTGAGCAAGTCACCAAGGCTGGCGCACGCAGCACGAGCTCACAGCACCGCTGTTCAGCTTGTGACCACAGCATCGCCTACAAATGCCAAAATATAAATGATACTGCTATTATTTAGCAGTGATAGTATTACTGAAGCCCCCTGACTGTGATAAAACTGACCAGGATTCTCATAACAGCTTGATTGTGGTGATATTTAGCACTGTGCTCGATGGAGGGAGGCGTAAGGCTGTGGAGGGAGGGTTGTGGGCGTTGTCTTCTGACTGTGTGTGGCCACCATTTATTGACTGCACTCACCATATCAGCTTAGTGGTTCACTATGGTGAACACAAATGTAGATACTTATATATAACGTGTGTATAGTGTGAGATAACAGCGAGAGGAGTAGGTTGGGAGCCGCCATTTTGGTGAGGGAGGAGCGTCGTCTGCACGACTTGGCATGTTGTTTACTGATGGCTACTATGGCCTTTGGGCACCATACCAGCTTATTTGTACAAGTATGGTGAATAAAACAGGTAGATACTTATATATAATGTGTGTATATAGCGTAATAACACCACAACCAATATTGTTGGAGGAGAAATATTAGTACGTCTGGCCTTGAGGGTGGCCGCCAATCAGCTGACTGTGTGAGTAGCTACGTCTTTGTCCCTTTACTCACCATGCAAGCTTAGATGTACAGTTATGGTGAACAATACATGTAAATACGTATATATAACGTCTGTGTATAGTGAATAAATGCAAAAACAGTATTGTGGGAGGTGAATGAGGGTGAGTGAGGTGGTGTTGAGTGAGGGAGTGGCAGTGAGCGGCTCGCTGGTGTTTGGCAGTCACTCGTTGCTTTTTGACTCACAAGACCAACTTAGTAGTTCGTTCTGGTGAACAAAACATGCAGATACTTATATATAACCTGTGTATATAGTGTAACAACAGCAAAACTATTTGTTTATTGTTTTATGAACATAATAATTGAATCACTTATATGCACACCATAATTTTGAGTACAGCGATGGTTCACACATTTTATAATGTAAATATACCACAATTCACTGTATGGTATATATTACTGCAAAAAAACTAAGCAAAAATCAATCGGAGACATTGAAATAATTAGGTAATAATATATTTGTGGCAACTGCCATCTGACAGCTCGGGCGGAGTAAACCTCGTCTGGCGAAGGCTCTGCCAACGCCCCTTTTTTTGCCACACTTCCCTACCCTATTGCGGCTAAAATATGCCACCTACGATTTTGTTGTTATTTTTTCCCGTGATCAGGGAACAAAAATGTACACTTCTATAAGACGAAAGAATTTTTTGGATTTTTTTTGTTGCGCCTGTGGGTGTGAATTCCATTTGGGCCCCTAGTGGTTTGAGGGTTAAATGAGGTCATATTCCCAAGGGGCTACTCAATTTGGAGACGGGACCGAAAAATCAGGAAAGGCGGTGGCGTTGCTGTGCTGGTGAAAGAACACCTAAAGGTGAACGAAATAAATACTGCCAATCCACAAGAAGTTGACATAATATCACTAGAGATCTGCCATGAGGATGACAAACTAATGATCATAAATGCATATAAACCACTGCCAAGCAGCACATTGTCAAAGGAGGAGCTAGATAGTAAACAAGAAGGTCTTATAACAATAATGAGAGAGATCATAGTGAGAGCGGATAACAATAGATCACGACTGTTGATAATCGGCGACTTCAATTTGAAATCCATAGACTGGGAAGCACATGAAGCTAAAACAGAAGATTTTTGTACCTGTAAATTTGTAGACCTCATCCTGGAAACATTCTTGTATCAACATGTTAAACAAGCTACGAGGATGAGGAAAGGGGACGTTCCCTCCATGCTAGATTTGATATTTACCAGGAAGGAGGAAGAAATATTTGACATTCAGTACCTTCCTCCCTTGGGTAAAAGTGACGCATGTCTTTTTGGGAATAAAGTATGCAATGCGTTATAATCTGGAAGAAAATAAGAAGGTTGATGCAATTGAAAGACCTGACATTAGGAGGAGACATTATGGCAACCTTTGGAAATTTTTTTAGTGAGTATGATTGGACAGACTTTTTGCTTGGCAAGGAAGTGAATGAGATGTATGTCAAGTTTTGTGAAATATATGATAAAGGCACAACAAAATTTATACCAAAACAGAGATGCAGAACTAGGAAACAGGATTGATTCAACAAAAATTGCGAGAGGGCCAGAGACCAAAAGACACAAAAATGGAATCAATGCAGGAAGAGGTCAAACCCCCAAACATTCCAGCGATACAAAGATGCGAGAAACAACTACACGGCAGTGAGGAGAGAGGCAGAAATAAATTTGAAAAAGGGATTGCAGACAAATGTAAAACAGAACTAGGTCTATTCTATAAATTCATAAACAGCAAATTGCAGGAAAAGGATAATATTTAGAGGTTGAAATGGGAAATAGATTCACGGAAAATGAAAAGGAAATGTGTGAAACATTAAACGAAAAGTTCCAAAGTGTGTTTGTACAAAATGAAATCTTCAGGGAACCAGACGCAATAAGAATTCCAGAGAACAACATAGAGCACATAGAGGTGTCTAAAGATGAAGTGGAAAAAATGCTCAAGGAGTTAAATAGGAACAAAGCAGTTGGTCTAGATGGAGTTTCACCATGGGTTCTGAGAGGATGTGCACCTGAGCTCAGCATTCCACTTCGACTGATTTTTCAGGCATCCCTGTTTACAGGAGTTGTAGCTGATGTGTGGAAAATGGTTAACATAGTTCCAATCTACAAAAGTGGAAGCAGGGAAGACCCCTTTAATTATAGACCTGTATCATTGACAAGTGTAATAGTCAAAATATTAGAAAAAATAATTAAAACTAAATGGGTAGAACACCTGGAGAGAAATGATATAATATCAGACAGACTGTATGGTTTTCAGTCTGGAAGATCCTGTGTATCGAATTTACTCAGTTTCTATGATCGAGCAACAGAGATATTACAGGAAAGAGATGGTTGGGTTGACTGCATCTATCTGGACCTAAAAAAGGCTTTTGACAGAGTTTCACATAAGAGGTTGTTCTGGAAACTGGAAAATATTGAAGGGGTGACAGGTAAACTTCTAACATGGATGAGAAATTTTCTGACAGATAGAAAAATGAGGGCAGTGATCAAAGGCAATGTATCGGACTGGAGAAATGTCACAAGTGGAGAACCACAGGGTTCAGTTTTTGCACCAGTGATGTTTATTGTCTACATAAATGATCTACCAGTTGGTATACAGAAATGTATGAACATGTTTGCTGATGATGCTAAAATAATAGGAAGGATAGGAAACTTAGATGATTGTCATCTAAGATGTCAGTAAGGCATCCAGCACTTCCACTAACACGATAAAATCATTTATATTTGCCAACATCCAGGGTATAAAAACACGCAAATCCAACAAAGTTCACTTTATAGATGGTCTCCTTCATGAGGCAAATGCAGTGTTTGCAGCCCTAACTGAAACCCACACAAAGGACTACCATGATGGTGAAATATGGATCTCAGAGTACAATCTTTTCAGATGTGATAGGAAACACCGGCTTCAGGGTGGGGTCAGCCTCTACATCAAGACACACTCATCTGTACTGAGCTGCTAAACACCTCAAATGATATGGTGGAAGTGCTGATAATCAAAATAGAGATTCTAAATGTAGTTATTGTCCTTGTATATAAGTCACCGGAGGCAAACCCTCAGCAGTTTAAAGACCAACTAATGAAAATAGAACACTGCTTGGAAAACCTCACAAATCCAGCTCCGAACATCATCCTGCTTGGGGACTTCAACCTACGGCACCTGAAATGGAAGCACCTGGCTAATACCGTTATATCAGAAAGAATACCAGGAAGTAGCCTAAATGAACAGGCACATGCAAATGACCTGCTACAGATGTGCGACTGGTTTGCCTTAAACCAGCAAATAGTAGAAGCAGCTTGGAAGGAGAACACGCTGGACCTCATTTTCACTAATAATGATGAATTGATCAGGAACATAATGATTACAAATACCTGTTACTCAGATCACAAATTAATTGAAGTTATGACAACCATGGGGAATAGACCTTCAAAATCAGTCCAGATTCCCGGTGGAGGAGATTTCAACAAATTCAACTTCAATAATAAACAGATAAACTGGGAGCAAATAAACCAAGACTTCACAGAAATAAACTGGGAAGAACAGCTAGAAAATGCAAACCTGAACCAGTGCCTGGAAAAAATAAGCTCAGTAGCACTAGAAATATGTTCAAACCGCATACCCCTACGAAAAAAGAGGAAGAGATGCAGATTTGAACAGGAACGTCGTTCCCTATATAGGCGAAGAAAACAAATCGCGGAACAACTTGAGTCGCACCTTATCTCAAGAACGGCGAAGAAGGTTAGGTAGAGAAATAGAAACAATTGAACTCAAGCTACAAGAATCATACAAAACCCAGCAGAGGCAAAGAGAGCAAAAGGCCATCAGTGAAATAGAGAGAAATCCAAAATATTTTTTCTCTTATGCAAAATCAAGATCAAGAACCACACTAGTACCGGCCCTTGCGAAAGAGGAGATGGAACCTTTCACCGATGACAACAAAGAAATGAGCGAGCTACTGAGGAAGCAGTACGACTCTGTTTTCAGCGAGCCACTAAACGCAATAAATGATGGTAACCCAAATGAATTTTCATGGGTATGATACCAACATCCAATATTATAGACATCACCTTATCCCCACGGATGGTTGTAGAAGCCATAAACAGTATGCCATGCACTCTGCACAGGCCGTGATTCTGGAACTCCATATTCATCAAGAAACGTAAAAAACCACTATCGCATATGACCCTCCACATGCTCTGTGAGAGCAAGCCTAGATACTGGCGTTATCCTGAGTATACTAAACAGCAGA
>WNGS01000529.1:52323-84037 GCA_020271785.1 Procambarus virginalis
TTAACCCTTACACTGCTCAGGGGCCCTGGGGACATTTACACCCTGTGCGCAAGAAAAAAAAAATTAACAAAAAATTTTCGTCTTCTAAACACGTTAATTTGTGTCCCCTGAGCATGGGAAAAATAAAAAAAAATCGTAGGTGACATATTTTGGGCGCAATTGACCGAGGAAGTCTGGCAAAAAGTGGGCGTTGACAGAGCAATCATTAGGGCCAGTCAGCGTCACCCGCGCTGACAGGTGGGAGTTGCCACAAAGATATTATTACCTAATTGTTTCAATGTCTCCGATTGATTTTTTTTATATTTTTTTGCAGTAATATTATTCAATAGTGTGTATTGTAATGTATTTATATAATAAAAGTGGTGAATAATCGCTATACTCAAAAGTATGGTGTGCATATTTGTGATTCTATTATTATGTTTATAAAACAATAAACAAATAGTTTTGTTGCTATTACACTCTATACACAGGTTTTATATAAGTATCTGCATGTTTTGGTCACCATAATGAACCACTAAGTTGGTATTGAGAGTCGAAAAGCAACGAAGAGTTACCGCCACACACCAGCCAGCCACTCGCTGCCACTCCCTCAACACACGCACTAAACTTTCTTCCCCAACAATACCATTTGTGGTGTTATTACACTATATACAGACGTTATATATAAGTATGTATATATTTTGTTCACCAAAACTGTACAGCTAAGCTGATATAGTTAGTTCAGGCACTAAGAGTCGTCGCTATACACAGCTGGCGGCTCCCTCACTCATTCAAGGTCACACTCACTAAACTTTCTCCCCCAACAATACTGTTTGCAGTGTTATTACCCTATATACACATATTATATATAAATATCTACATGTTTTATGCACCGTAACTGTACACCTAAGCTTGTAGTGCGCCCAAAGAGCATAGTGGCCACTCTCTAAACAGCAAGACAAATCGTGCAGACGACGTCACCTCCGTCACCCAAATGGCTCCTCCCAGCATAATCCTTTTGCTGTTATTACACTAATACACACATTATATATAAGTATCTACATTTGTGTTCAGCATAGAGAACGACTGAGCTGGTATGGTGAATGTAAACAATAACAGGTGGCCACACAGTCAGTAAACGATGCTGTCTCCCTCCGTCCGTCAGCATCACTCCTCTCACAGCGCTAATTATTACAACAATCCTTCTATTATCACAACCCTGGTTATTTATATCACAGTCAGGGGTCATCTGTAATATTGTCATCGCTAAATAATAACAATTATATATTTATTTTGATATTTTTCGGCGATGCTGTGGTCACAAGCTGAAAAGCAATGCTGCTCGCTCATGCTGCGTGCGCCAGCCTTGGTTGCTCCAACAGTACTGTGCCTCTCACACCTGAGAATATTGCCCACGATTTTTTTTAAAAATGGCGTCTGTTTACAAGAGCCCTGAGGAAACTAATGTGAACCCCGTGTAGCCGCGGGCCATTTCAATCGGGCCTGGCACCCTATGGCGTATATATACGCCATGCGCACCGTGGGACATGTTACTCAGGGCGTATATATATGCCATGGGCAGTTTAAAGGCTAAAGTGTACATGGAAGCAGTAAAAACAGATCCCGATAAAGATATATTGGTAACTAGCTTTTCCAATCAGTTGGCTCAGGGAGAGGAATTGTTGTTTAACAAGGGGGATGCAGTTCAGTACAACCTCGATTCAACGTACTATATGGGTCCACACCCCAGTGCATTGGAGCATTGGATGCGTTGCAAGAGGTGACCTTCAGGAGGCGTTTGTGTTAATGTTTTTTCTGGGGGGGAGCCCCTACGGCTCCCCGGAGCTATCCATGGCTGATATGGATACCCTAACTATTTTGCATCAGTCGATGTGGGTGGAGTTCTAGGCCTACCGGAACCATGGGCCAGAACCTGGCCCCTCAGAGAGGCACTGGGAGCAATGGCCCATAGAAATGCACATGTGATTTGGAGCATTCTATATCTGCCATCGACCGGGACAGGCACCCAGAAAGGTAAGCGCCACAAAACAAACCCTATTTTGGTTAACAACAAAAATCGACAAACGACTGGACAGAACTCTCCCAGGAAAAACGAACTAACAAGCATGACGTCACACGAGCCGCACCGCATGTCTGTGCAGCTCCCTCCTCCCCGGGAGGGGAAGGGGAGCCCCAGACCCCCGTGCCGGCGATCCCCGCCCCAGTTCCTCGGCTGATGGGATAATGCACGGTCCTGTGGCTCCAGCTCCGGTCTTGTTTCAGTGCTGTGACTTGTTTGCAGTGCTGCTCTTACGGTGATCGTGTGAGCTGGGTGTAGTATTCTCAGGTACTCGGTCTACATGTGCTTAGGGTCACCTTCCCTGAGTGCCCTGTAAGTACTGCCCTTGGGGCTTGGGGTTGCCTTCCACAAGTCACCTTGGGTCTCCCTCTGTTGGCTTTTCGCTGCTTGGTGTTTGGCCGCCCCGAGTGTTTGGGAGTTTTACTTCCTTGTTTACCTTGGGGTAAGTGGTAGTTGTAACACTGGTGGGGCGCAGGGTACTGCGTAGCTAGTTTTCACCTATGACAGCAGCCGGCTCTGTTCCCTCTGGGTACGTTGTCCACCTGTGTGGTTTTTCTTTTATATTTGTTTTTGCCTGGGGGGTCTGCCTTGTTCCCCCCCCCCCCCCGCTTATATTAGGTTCGTTTGTGTGGTGGCACCCCCTGCTTCGCCCTCACGGGTGGACACATCCCGTGGGTTCAGCTTTAGCAGTTTGCTTGGTAGTTTGGGGCGCCGGTTAGCAGTGCCCTGCCTGGGATAACCCTTAGCAGACCCAGTCTAGGGGCCCTGGGAAACCCCCGGGGGCTCTCGGGTCCGATTGTGGAGACCCTTGCGTCCCCTCTCGCTTTGTGCGAGTTGAGGGTTGCTCTGTCCCTTTGTCTCAGGGTGACTCTCCTTGTTTTTGCCTCCGTCATGCTGCCTGTTGGGTCGGTGACACATTCGACCCTGAGTCCTGCGAGCTTTGTTGCTTGTTTGTGACTCCATTCACCCAGTCTGCTGATGAATTCCCGTGGGTGCAGGCAGCTCACACGTTGCAGGGTAGGTTGTTGCAACGCGCTCAGGTTTGTCGCTTCCCCGGACGCCCCGATGCTGCCCCGCTTGTGTAGGGACACAGACTTGGGGTTTTGGTAGCTTCGGCCTTGGTTCTTCCACGCCCCCTTGTTTTTTCCCCCTCCTGCTTCCGGCCCCTACGCATCTGTAGGCTTCGGGGTCGGGGCGGGGTTCGAGGTTCTGAGACTTGGGCAGTTTCGGGGGTTGCCCCGTCCGGGGTAGCTGCGGAGGCATTTGAGTCTGTTCCTCCGGCCAATGCTCCGGGGTCTGACCAGTGGGCCCCTTCTCTTCCAGCTCTCGGCTGCCCCGGCTTTTTCTTGTGGGGCCGGGGCTTTGGAGGTCGACTCGGCCCCGGGGCCTGGTGTAGAGGCTCCTGGGGTTGGGGAGGAGCGGCCTTGGGGGCTTTGTGCTCCATTGCGCCCCGCCTGGATTCTGTCCTTCTGAGGGGGGCTTACTGTTGCGAGGAGTGGGGTTTTTCTTTCCCCCCTCTGCGTACGATTTGGGCTTGGGTTCTGCTCCTCCCCGGGTTCGGTTCCGTCTTCCGGAGTTTTCGGCTAACCGCATCTCTTCGCCTGCGGTGCGGTTGGCCTTTGCGGCTTACCTCCTGTGTGTCCCGGAGTTTGTAGCCATTTGGGCTCCTTGTAGCCATTTTGGGCTCCTTGTAGCAGTTTTGGGCTCCTTGTAGTAGTTTTGTGCTCTTATAGCCATTTGGCTCCTTGTAGCAGTTTTGGACCCCTTGTCACTGTTGGGCTCCTTGTAGCCGTTTGGGCTCCTTGTAGCCGTTTGGGTTCCTTGTAGCAGTTTGGGCTACTGTCGCCAGATGGGCTGCTTGTCGCCGGTGGGGCTACTTCTCGTCTTGTTGGGCGCCTTGTAGCTGGTTGGGCTCCCGTCGCCAGTTGAGCTACTTCTCGCCCTGTTGGGCTACTTCTCGCCCTGTTGGACTACTTTTCTTTTGCGTCCTACGCATGCGCCGTGAGAGTTTGTTTTGGTTCCGGGCGGTGTGCACACATGTTCTGCATCCATTTCTCTCGGGGGGGGGGGGGGGGGCTTCGCCTCTCACTCTTTTCTTCATCCAATCCATGCCCCGTTGCTTGGGGGTGGTCTGGGGTGCCGCTGTACTCACCTAGTTGTGTTTGCGGGGGTTGAGCTCTGGCTCTTTGGTCCCGCCTCTCAATCGTCAATCAACAGGTGTACAGATTACTGAGCCTATGGGGCTCTATCATATCTACACTTGAAACTGTGTTTCAAGTGTAGCTTGAAACACAGTTTGAAACTTGTTCAAGTGTACACTTGAACAAGAGCAGCCCATATTGGGCTGCTCTTGTTCTCTCCACCTGATTCCTTCCTCGGTTCACGGGTGTCTGCGGGTGGCCTCTTGGCCCTTTCGAGGCGGCCCCTGCCTGTACTCCTGCCCCCCTCCTATGCTTGTCTAACCTTGCTTGAGTTCGGGGCCCCGCCTCCACCTTGTTCCACGGTGCAACAGTGGGGGTGCCTGTTCGGTGGTACGTTTCCTGTGTCGAGGGTGTTTTGTGCTTGCCTCCGTGTGCTTGCAGGATTGGGTTCTGGCTCTGTAGTTCCACCTCTCCCCTGTCGTTTGCCTGTTGAGCGGATTCTGTGCTTCATGGGCGCTCTCGTCTCTGCTCTTGGGGCTGTGTATGGGGTCAGCCCAAGTTGGGCTGCCTAATGTGTTCCTTCGGTTGCCTGTTACACTGCACACGTTTCTCCTACCGTCCCTGTGGCTCGGTTGGGTGCTCGGTTTCCGCCTGTGTCCCCTTGTGTGCCACTCGTGTACGATTTATCTATCTTCTTTGTCGCTTCCTCGGGGAGTGTGGGGACGTTTTGCTGCGGTTTTGGTACTGCAGTTGCGTGTCGGGGTTGGTTGTGGCATTATGTTCGGCCCTTCCGTGCTCCCTCTGGGGCCCTCCTTCCTTGCCGGTCTTGCTGTGCCGGGCCTGGTTTTTCCATGTTCCTTGGATTCTCTGTCTTGTCTTCGCCTCGTTGTGCTGGCTGGGGATGAGCTTGGGGTCTTTGTCTCGCCCCTCTCTTTTCCTCCGGTTTCTGTTCGAGTTCCGGAGCCTAGTGGGCTCCCTTCCTTGGTGTTTTTCACGGCTGACCCAGGGTTTTTCTTGACGCTGGGGCTTTAAGGGGACAGCTCGGCCCCGGGGCCTGCTGAGTGGGTTCCCAGGACAGGGGTGGGGCTAACGTGAGGGGCCGTAGGCCCCGTTGGTCCCTGCCGGGGTCTTTCTACCCGCTCTGGGCGGGGCTTGCGGTTTTGTGGTGTGGGGTTTTTTCCGTTCCCCTGTTCCGCACATGCTTTGTGAGCATCGGCCCCTCCCTGTGCTTGGTTTCCTTGTCCAGTGTGCCCGTTATTTCCGTCCTGTCGGTGGGTGTTTTTCTTCGGTCTTCGCCCCTTTTTTCCAGGACGGGCCTTCTCAGTCATGTCCCCCTCTTCTTGGGGTTTCTGCATGACTTTTGGTCTCGGGTGCGACGGGGTTTTTTGTGCCTTCGTTCTTTGTTTGCTTCTTTTTGTTCTCGAAGGTTTGGGACGGTTTTTGCTCCTTCCCGTTTTCTGGTACGTCTGTCGTCATTCGGTTGAGCTTCCCTCCGGTCCTTTCTAGGGTGTGTGGGTCCTCTTCCCGGCAGTTTCTGGATGTTTGGCCTTCTTGTTCTTTTGTGCATTTCTCTCCTCTTCGCGCTGTCTCGGCGCTACTTGTTTTCCTGGGGGCGATTTTGCTCCTTTTAATGAGTCTTCGCTCCTGCCCTTCTGTGGGATGTTGGTGCGGGGCGGCTCCTTATGCAGGTTCCTTCCCTGTCGGCTGCATTGTGGCGGTGGACTTGCACGCTTGTGACATTTTTGGTTTTGGTCCTGCATTTTCTTTTCTCTCCTGGGTCCCCAAACTTGATACATTAATTGTAAGTGACTCCTTATCATCCTTAAATGCTCTCAACTCTTTAAGACATACTGTAACATGCTCGTGTCCGAAGCTAGACACAAATACAACAAAATTAATAAGGATGGTAACAGAGTCCATTTCATGTGGTCTCCATCTCATGTTGGCCTCCGAATGCATGATAAGTTAGCCAAAGAATCTGCCTTTAAAGAGCCGTTGTTGTAACCTTGGATTGTCATGAGCAATCTGAGAGCAGCAGTATACCGAGAACTTCAACAAGATCTTGTAGTCTGAGGCAAAGTGAAATTGACACCCGTAATTCCATCTATCATCATACGATCATGCAATAGGAGGCGCACATCTATGGATCATCCAATAAAATCAGCAGACTTCTAGATGTTACTACTGCTCGGCTTAGACTCGGTTACAAGTATCTCTGGAGTTCTTATTATCTGCTGATGTAGACCTATGTCAACATAGGTCTGTGTCAACAAATTATTCGCACACCCTCCGTCACTATGTGATGGAGTGCGAAAAGATACGTGAATTTAGAGACAATTCTATAACCAATGTTCCAGCGATGTGTAAATATTTCATTCAAAATGATCTACTACCAGAAATTTTAGCCAAATATCCCAGTTTGCTAACTGTAGTAGTAAACTGTGATTGTAACCTATCCACCGCTGCCCTGGATGGGGGGCGGTGTGCAGGACAAACTATAAATTGTGACACTAGCTCTCCACATATGTCAGTTGCTTAATTTAGAACCTGTATTTGAGGTCGATCTCGAACCCATTGTTGATGTGACGACTTATATTGAATTTGTAACTAGCTCATCAAGATTGTAACTTGCTTAGCTAAATGAATTGTGGGGTTCAGTCCCTGAGCCCATTATGTGCCTCTGTAACCTTTTCCACTACCGCCCACGGATGGGTATGGGGTGCATAATAAATGAACTAAACTAAACTAACTCCTGGGCTGTCATAGGATTGGCTTGCAGAGGATGTAGAGCGCTTTGGACTGTTCCTTGGTCTGCACCTTGGTTTCTGCTGCTAGCTTTTGGTATCGATGTTCCTGTGCCGTTTCGCAGGCTGTCTCGCTCGTGCGTTGTTTCACCTCCGGCCCTGCTTCTACACTGCCTGTGTCGTCCAGTCTTTGGATGGGCAGGGTGCTCTCCGTTTTTCTTCTTGATGGTTTGGCTCCTTGGGGCCAGTTTGCTTGGCCTCGGCTCTCTTTTGGCATTGGCCTTTGGGGGTCGTGTGGCAGAGCTTTGTGCTCTTCTCAGGTGCAGTGGTTTTTTGGCTCTTATGATCTTGGTCATAGGTTTTCATCGTCTGTGGCCGTTCTCCCTTTTTCTGGCGAATGTAATGCCTGCTGCTTTCCGGAGGGGTCCTTTGGTTGTTGTCTCGACTTCGTGTTGAGGAGTTCACCGACCGCCTCCCGGTATGTCCCCTTGTTTTTCTTAGGTAGTCTTTGGTGAGTAGCTCCGGGGAGCCGTAGGGGCCCCAGAAAAACCAGCGTTGAATGTTATGAAACGCCTTTTCTTGGGTGAGTCCCGGAGGCTCCCCGGCACCCTCCCGCCCTCCGGTCGGCGGGTTTTTCGTGGTTTTGATATCCAGCCTCAGAACGGGGCGGGGATCACCGGCGCGGGGGTCTGGGGCTCCCCTTTCCCNGTCTTGTCTCCCGGCCGAAGCTTCGGGTCTGACCGTGGGGCCCCCCTTCCTCAGCTTTCCGGCTGCTCCGTCCTTGTCTTGGGGTCGGGGCTTGGGGAGAGGACTCGGCCTCGGGTCCTGTGGTGTTGGACCTCGAGCTGGGGAGGGGCTGACTTGGGGCCTTGGGCTCCGCTGGACCCCGCCTGGGTTTTTCTTCCCTCTGAGCG
The DNA here is from genome assembly GCA_020271785.1 of Procambarus virginalis. Taxonomy (NCBI): domain Eukaryota; kingdom Metazoa; phylum Arthropoda; class Malacostraca; order Decapoda; family Cambaridae; genus Procambarus; species Procambarus virginalis. Next base: position 60,182 of record WNGS01000529.1, read on the forward strand.
GGGCTTATTGTTACAAGGAGTGGGTTCTCTTTTTCCCCCCTCTGCGTACGAGTTGGATTTGGTGTCGGCCCCTCCCCGGTTCGGTTCCGTGTTCCCCCGGTTCGTCGGTTCATCTTTCCGGAGGTTTTCGGCTTATCGCATCCACCCTGGTGAGGTGCGAGCGGCCTTTGCAGCTTACCTCCTGCGGACCCGGATTATGCCTCGGAACTGGATCCATCTGAGTTCAGGTTTGGGACTTCGTTCCCTTTCTGGCTCCGTTACGAGGTTCCGGAGTCTTTCCTGGCTAGCAGCCTGCCCCTTGCTTGTTTTGGATTCCTGGCTTTCCTTCTGTCGTTCCCGCACGTTGGAGTGGCGGGAAGCTTCCACGTGATTCAGGTTTTCCTGGGGGGCGAGCTTGAGTACCTGAATGAGTGCTTGTTTGCCCCTGCCCTCCCCGCGATGTGGGCGTTATTCAGCTCCATGTGCAGGTTCCCATCCTTTCGGCGGCGCTTGTTGCGGAGGACTTGCGCGCCCGGGGCCTTTTGGCTTCGGCCTTGCGGTTCTTTTCCATCCTGGAGCTGTCCTCGGATTGGCTCGTGGAGGATGTGAGGACGCTTGGGTCCGTCCCAGGGTCTGGCGCCTTGTCCTCGGCTGCGCGCTCGTTCGCTGCCTTGTTGAAGCTGTTCACGCCGTTTTGCGGGATGCGGTTTCCCTGTTTTATGCTTCCCGTCTCGCGTGTCGGCAGGCGGTGCTGGGTTCCTCCGTGGAATCTGCTTGGGCTCTGGCTCTTAGGCGTTCTTCCCCCTTTTGTCCTCTCTTTTTTGCGAGTCGGCCGTGGCGCAGTTTATTCAGGCTGCGTCGGCGGCTTGTCGTCCGATGTCGGACTTGTTGGTCTTCCGGGGGTCCCGGGGGGGTCTCCCGGAAGGGTCGTGCCAGGCTCGGGGTTCCTCTCGTCGTGGTAGGCCTCTGGTGTCAGGTTCGGGTTCGGCTCCTGCTGCGGACCCGTCCTCGTCTGGTCGGCGCGGTGTTCGCTCTGTGCGGGGTTCTGGGTCTCGTAAGGGTCGCCGGCCCTTTCGCGGTTTGCCCCGTTGACGGGCGATGGGGGGGGGCGGCTGCGCTGTTCGCCCATGCCTGGTCCCACACGATTCGTGGGCTTTCGGGTCGTGTCTCGCGGTCTGCGGTGGCGTTGGGTGGCCCCTCCCCCTTGGGGGGGTCGGGGCTGGCAGGGCAAGTTTCTTCCCCTGCGCTCGGTCGCGTCGTCTTGGAGTGGGTACGTTTGGCGTCGTCGAAACGACGTCGTCCCTCAGATGGGTTTCCCGTCTGTTTCCGGTTCCGAAACGGGACTGCGCGGACCTGAGGTTCATTCTGGACTTGTCCCGTCTGAACCCCTGGGTTCATTGCCCCTCCTTCCGGATGACTACGCTGTCTCAGGTTCGGCTCCTTTTGGAGCCGGGCGCACGGTGCGGGAGTTCGCGGCGGTGTGGTTTGCTCTTTGGAGGATTCGGGTGGCCCGCGGATCAACGATCCGGCTCCATTCGGACTGCTCTCCGGTGGTTCATTGCCTGAACCGCGGGGGTTCGATGCGGTCCTTGTCTCTTTGGGGTTGGTCGCTTCGGGTGACTCGTCTGCTGAGTTCTCGGGGTTTGGCTCTCCTGGCTGTTCACGTACGGGGCGTGTCCAACGTCTTGGCGGACACCCTGTCTCGCTTCGTTCCCCTCTCCACGGAGTGGACGGTCGACGACGAGTCCTACCGCTGGCTTTGCCAGACGTTCGGGCGTCCCGAGGTGGACCTCTTCGCGTCGGCGTGGTCGCGGAGTCTTCCCGTGTATGCGGCGCCCTTCCCCGATCGCGAGGCCGTTGGGGTCTGTTACTTCTAGAAAGTTGACACCGTTGACTGTTACATCTAGAAAGGGCAGCTTCCCATCCTTCTCCATCTCATAAGTGAAACGCAACACAGAATTCTGCTCAAACGCCTCTTTCAGCTCCTGCAGATGTCTGACATCAGGTACCTGTGTGAAAATATCGTCAACATACCTGCAGTATATGGCCGGTTTCAAGTTCAAGTCGACTAAGACTTTTTTCTCGATAGTACCCATGTAGAAGTTCGCAAACAGGACACCTAGGGGAGAACCCATAGCGACCCCATCTACTTGCTTATACATGTGCACATCCGGGCTCAAGAAGGGTGCCTCCTTAGTACAAGCTTGGAGTAGTTTCCTCAGGATATTTTCTGGCATGTCAAGAGGAGTACAGGCCGGATCACGATACACTCGGTCCACTATCATCCCGATTGTTTCATCCACAGGCACATTGGTAAACAGTGATTCTACGTCCAACGAGGCTCTTATCCCTGTGGCCCGTGTTCCCCGCAGTAAGTCAACAAATTCCTTCGGGGACTTCAGGCTGAAGGCGCAAGGGACATAAGGAGTCAGTAAGCCGTTGAGTCGTTTCGCCAGTCTGTACGTGGGTGTGGGTATCTGGCTGATGTTTGGCCGAAGTGGGTTTCCAGGCTTATGTGTCTTGACATTTCCATACGCATATCCAGGTTTACATTCCCCAATAATCTTTGGCAGGTGGAGTCCGGATTTCTTGGCATTCACAGTTTCAATCAATTTGTTGACTTTTGTTTTCAATTCGGCTGTAGTGTCCTTCGTTACTTTTTGGAATTTAGTTTGGTCAGAGAGTATGAGATTCATTTTCGCCAGATATTCATCTTTCTTAAGGATGACGTATATTGGCGACTTGTCACCTCTCCTGACAACTATTTCCTTGTTCTCACGAAGGCTCTTAGCTGCCGCTTTGAGCTCGGGGGTCAGTATGGTGTTCCTGTAGTTGCCTCGATTCTTTCCTCCTTCTGCAATAAGTTCTGCTTGTAAGGTGTCTTTGGTGGTGACCTTCTTTTGTGCTTCGAGGTCAAATATGTCGTCCAACAGAATCTCCAACTCCACTTTCCGGGCCAACTCACTTGGTCTGGACATAACGTGACAGTTTATACCCAGATTTAGGAGAGTGACTTGGTCCTCAGTGAGGTTGATTCCTGCAAGGTTCAGGAAGCCATCTCTTGGTCGTGGAATTGCCATAGGCCCTCCATATAATGTTGTTAGTTTCTTGATTATCCTTGTTTCTGTGCTGAGGTGATGTCGGTCTGTGAGGATGTCGAGGTGTTGTTCGATGCGGGTACGGAGACTTTCGTCGATGTTGCTGTTTCTCCATTCGTTTGTAAAATGAAGTAGTTGCGTTTTGTTGTCTTTGATTTCATTTTCTGCCTTGTATATCTGATCACGAATCAGATCTTGGCGATATTTTATCGTGATGGCTTGATTCCTTGCTGCTGGGTCGTGCGTTTTAATATTATATATACTAATATTAATATACTATAAAAGAGCGGAGGTTTCCACACTGCAGTCTACACTAAGGAAACAAACATAGGAATGTGCCTAGATGCCAACAGTGACTGCCCAGACAGGTAATTACCTAAGTGTAATTACCTAAGTGTAGTTACAGGATGAGAGCTACGCTCGTGGTGTCCCGTCTTCCCAGCACTCTTTGTCATATAACGCTTTGAAACTACTGACGGTCTTGGCCTCCACCACCTTCTCCCCCAACTTGTTCCAACCGTCTACCACTCTGTTTGCGAAAGTGAATTTTCTTATATTTCTTCGGCATCTGTGTTTAGCCAGTTTATATCTATGACCTCTTGTTCTTGAAGTTCCAGGTCTCAGGAAATCTTTCCTGTCGATTTTATCAATTCCTGTTACTATTTTGTATGTAGTGATCATATCACCTCTTTTTCTTCTGTCTTCTAGTTTTGGCATATTTAATGCTTCTAACCTTTCCTCGTAGCTCTTACCCTTCAGTTCTGGGAGCCACTTAGTAGCATGTCTTTGCACCTTTTCCAGTTTGTTGATGTGCTTCTTAAGATATGGGCACCAAACAACAGCTGCATATTCTAGCTTTGGCCTAACAAAAGTCATGAACAATTTCTTTAGTATATCCCCATCCATGTATTTAAAAGCAATTCTGAAGTTAGAAAGCATAGCATAGGCTCCTTGCACAATATTCTTTATGTGGTCTTCAGGTGATAGTTTTCTATCTAGAACCACCCCTAGATCTCTTTCTTTATCAGAGTTCTTCAAAGATTTCTCACATAATATATAGGTTGTGTGGGGTCTATGTTCTCCTATTCCACATTCCATAACATGACATTTATTAACATTAAATTCCATTTGCCAAGTGGTGCTCCATATACTTATTTTATCCAGGTCTTCTTGAAGGGCATGACAATCATCTAAATTTCTTATCCTTCCTATTATCTTAGCATCATCAGCAAACATGTTCAGGTACAAGAGGAGTGTTGTTAACGCTTATGTCGACCGTGCTCTCAGCCACAGCTCAGAATGGAAGCAAGTCGACGAAGAACTCTGTAGGGTAAGGCAGGTCCTAGTCAACAACGGCTTCTCCTATGGTTTCATTGAAGACATCATAAGAAGGAAAGTGAAATGCCATGCAACCTCTGAAGAGACAACTAATACAACACCTATACCCCCTATTAGACTATTTTACAGGAACTTCTTTTCCACAGCTCATAAAACGGAGGAAAGGGTCTTGAATGATATTGTTAATAGAAATGTTATCCCTACAGACAAAAATCAGAAGATACAACTAACGATTTACTATAAAACCAAGAAAGCGGCCAGCCTACTCATGAGAAACTCTCCAGACACGGAGCAGAACACTCTAAAAGAGACAAACGTCGTCTATGCCTTCAAATGCCCTCTTGGAGACTGTAAGCCTAAAAAAACTCAGTATATAGGCAAGACAACAACATCTCTTTCCAGGCGTTTAACGATGCATAAGCAACAAGGCTCCATTAACCCTTAACATGCTCGGGGTCGAATATACTGCCATCTGCACAGGCGCATGTCATTTTGAAAAAAAAAAATTTTTTTTTTGCTAATCTGTTAAGTTTCGTTCACTGATCACAGGAAAAATATAAAAAAAATTCTATTGTACTTACTTTTGTTGCAATAGAGCCGGCAAGTTGAGCGGTGACGTCATACTCTGCATGTTCGCTCATGTAGTACACGCCTGAGAGGCGTTGCGCGGTGTCCCGCAACAGCCAGAGTTGCCACAAATATATTTTCGCGCTATTTATTTACAATGTCTAGGCGCATTTTATCCATTTATTTTGCACTAAATTTGTTTCAAATAATGTTTGAACATATTTTGTATCAATAATTGTTGCATATTTGAGTATACACAGGCGCACACATCTGTTTTCAATTACGGCAATATAATATGTCATTACAGTCTATTATATTGTATGTTCTGCTTATATTTTTAGATATTTACACACACGCACACGCTAACTGCTTATATGTTTACATATTTACACACTCGCACACGCTGTACACACTTTGCAGCACACTTAGAAGTTTTCTAGACTGTGGTAGTCATTGAAGCACTTGACAGCACATAATGGGATACCACACGTTTCACACCATGTTTGTACAAGCTTCCGTTTCTGGTCTCTACGTGTCGTTGTTTTACACACCAAGCAATCACGTTGGCCTATTGCACGCTTCTTAGCTGGTGGCAAATACTCGAGTCTGTGAGCTAGGAAGCCTTCAGTGTGAGCGAGGCGTGGAGTACCAGCATGCTGCAACAGTGGGTTTATGATGGGCCGCTGAATCCCTGGGACATCTTTTGCAAACTTTCCTAATAACTGTATTGCAGCATCAAATACAAAGTCACGGAAAGTGGGCTTACGTCCAGTCCTCACAAGGTACATGTTGAAACAGTTCAGCATGCTCATGTCCACAAGATGGAAGAACACTTTTTTCGTCCACCTACATGTCTTCCGCACACACTCTGCAGTGCCAATCATGTCTGATTTATCAATCAACCGCATGTTGATATTATAGTCTAAAACACAGTCTGGCTTATATAGTGGTGCGTTTGTTTTATGGCTCACTTTCCCACTGTTCACCATTGTTCCATCATGAATTGTTGTCAACAAGTTCACCTCTCGTTTGTCTTTCCACCGAACTGACAGAATGTTATCACTTTTCCTTCTCTGACACTCACCAACTGCAATGTCGGTGTCAAACACAGGCATTTCCCTTCGTTGTGGCTTTACTGTACCAACCAATCCGGTTCTATTTTCTAGCAAGAACCGAGCTAGCAAGGGACTTGTATAGTAATTATCCGTGTATAAAATGTGTCCCTGTTCATCCACGGAGCCATGATGGTCTTCACTACACTCCCCGAGAATCCATGTTCGTCGTTACCGGAATGTCTACATCACTAGCCGAGTACAGAATCATGTGTAACACGTATCCTGTCTCACAATCACAAAGAACAAAAAATTTCAGGCCAAAGCGGTTTCGTTTTGAGGGAATGTACTGTTTGAATGGAACACGTCCCTTGAAAAGTACGAGAGATTCATCAACCACCAGCTTCTGTGCTGGTACGTAAAAGTCTCTGAATTTTCCAATAACATCGTTCATGTAGTGCCTCACACGCCACAGTCTATCATCAGCTGTTCGGTCCTGAACACTTCCAAAATGTAGACACCTGAGGAGTATCTGAAACCTGTCTCGTGACATATATTTACCGAATAAAGGTGTTGGCACTGTATGGTCCTTGCTCCAATAGTCACTTATTGCATGTTTGTGACAGTGCTTCGTCAACAAACAGAGTGCCAAAAACACGTATATTTCCGCAACTATGGTATTTTTCCAACGCTGCAGTCGGGAAAATTCTGAGATTTCCCTCTCAATCAGGTAAGCAGCATGCAGGTTCGTTTGGTGTACAATGTATTCCATGAGTGGTTCATCATAGAATGCTGTAAAATATTCCATCTCAGCCATGTCCTCACCTTGATTAGGGAAAAGGTTTGTAATCCCTACATCTGTATCGTCAAAGTGAGGAATATTTGGAATAAAATCGTCACCATCACTCCACCACTCAAGTACACCAGGCGTCCTGCGAGATGCAGATGAAAGACAGCGAGGAAGCGATGCATACCGGCGACCAGGAGCTGAATACCGTCTGCGAGAAGCACGGCAGCTACGTGCACGTGAGGTGGGTGCACGTAAGGTGGGTTCTGGTGAGGTGGATGCACGTGAGGTGGATGCAGGTGAGGTGGGTGCACGTGAGGTGGATGCACGTGAGGTGGGTGCACGTGAGGTGGATGCACGTGAGTGGATGCACGTGAGGTGGATGCACGTGAACACGAGGGTCTTGGTCCCTCATGTGGTGCCATGCGGTAGCGCTTGGCTGGGCGAGATGCTGCTGACGCGACAATTTCTCGCCCAGTTACACCACTGGTACCAGCCACAGGCTCAATAAAACTGTGATCTGAGTCACTAAACCCAAAAAAGGAGTCACCTCCCTCTGACTCGTCACCCTCAAACAGATAATATCCACAGGAACTGTGAGGTCGTGGTAGAATTGGGGTAGAATCTGGGCGAGGAGGCATGGGTGAGCGTAGAGGCCACGCCTTGGCATGGCGGGAATTCTCACTCTCACTGCTGCTGCTACTATCACCCGACAACTGTGTATAATCCTCGTCGTTGTCTGAATCATCAAACACACTTTCCTCACCTTCAGAAAATAATTCGTAGCTATTTGCTCTGGGGTGAGGGATTGAGTGGTGCGTGCCCGTGAGGCGTTTGACCGTGCGCTCACCATGGTGACTCTCGCTAAACTGAGGCCTCCCACGCCTTCGGTTCGTGAGCGGGAATTTTTTTCAAAATGGCCGCTGTTTACTATAGCCCGTGGGCAGCGTATGGGAACCCCAGATACCTGGCGGGACATTCAAATCGTGCGCGGTACCCATACACTTCGTATGAAGTGAAGCGCAGTCGACTGGTAAAACGCCTAGCACTTCATATGAAGTGATGCGCACTTTGAGGGTTAAGGGTTCTGCTCCAGACACGGAGCAGAACGCTCTAAAGAGACAAACGTCGTCTATGCCTTCAAATGCCCTCTTGGGGATTGTAAGCCTCAAAAAACTCAGTATATAGGCATGACAACATCTCTTCCAGGCGTTTAACGATGCATAAGCAACAGGGCTCCATTAAGGAACATATATTCTCTTCCCACAACCAAACCATCACCAGAGAAATCTTAACAAACAACACAGAAATCATTGATAGATACAGCGACAGCAGGCGGCTTGACATCTGCGAGGCACTACACATCAAGAAGTCAACACCAGCAATCAACAGCCAATTAACGCACAACTATATTCTACCCACTTCAAGACTCCGCTCCAATATAGAAACATCAAGAAATATGGGCCAATAGGCCTTCTGCAGTTCTATCTTTACCCAACTTCCATCTATACCCATTGTTTTGTACCCCACTATTCTGTATCCCGTATTGTATATCATCACCTCACCATTGTTTTGTACCCCACTATTCTGTACCCCGTATTGTATATCATCACCTCACCCAAATGCAGCTATAAGAGCCAATGTTGTTTCAGTTCAGTTCAGTTTGTTGTCATAAGTTCAGTCATAAGTTGTGTGTGGATAAACTAAAGTCTTTGAAAATGTAATAAGTTTTACGAAACGCACTCAAGTGTCGCGTCAGACTAGAAATAAAAGTGAATTTTCGAGAATTGATTTTTCATTTACCGTCACCAGTAAAAAGAAACATAAGGAAAATCGAGAAAATTCGTGTTAGAATTATTAATCTCACTTTTTCGGTCATATTTAATTGTATGTCTACAGGAAAGACTGCTACCAAATATACTAATATATATATATATACAGTACAACCTCGATTCAACATACTATATGGGACCAACCCCAGTTCGTTGGAGCATTGGATTCGTTGCAAGAGGTGACCTTCAGGAGGTGTTTGTGTCAGTGTCTTTTTTTTTTCTTGTACACAATAAAAATGCATTATCATATTACATACTGTACCTATATATTACTTCTCTACTAAGAAATACTGTAATTCATAAATTTACCTTATTGCTGAAGTTATGTCCATCTTGAAGTTTCGTGAAGTTGTGAATGCTCTACAGTAAATACGTACTGCAGTGCATTATGCCATTAGCACTGTGTTGATTAAAAGTAGTTCTGCTGTATGTTGAGTACTACAATACAGTTTATGAAAACTATTGTACACAAAAATTACTGCAACTTTAATTTTAACACTGAGTACACACTTAAATTTAACACTTGCTCTAACTGTTCATGCTGCACACGATGTTTTTAGATGTTTGCATCAGCTTTGCTGGTGCTCGCTGCTGCTGTGAGTTCAGCTGCTTCTGAGCTGGTGCTGGCTGCTGTTGTACCAGTGCTGGGTACTACTGTGCTTGTGCTGGGTATGGCTGTTGTACCAGTGCTGGGTACAACTGTGCTCGTGCTGGGTATGGTTGTTCTCGTGCTGGGTACGGCTGTTCTCGTGCTGGGTTCGGCTGTTCTCGTGCTTGGTACGGCTGTTCTCTTGCTGGGTACGGCTGTTCTCTTGCTGGGTACGGCTGTTCTCGTGATTGGTACAGCTGTTCTCCTGCTGGGTACGGCTGTTCTCGTGCTGGGTATGGCTGTTCTCGTGCTGGGTACGGCTGTTCTCGTGCTGGTTGATTTTCTGCTACTAGTTCTTGCAAAATATTGCTTCGTTTTTGGCATCAATAAGGCACTATTAGTAAGCCCCCGAGACATTTTGTTTTATAACCAAAGAGCTCTAGTAAAAAAATGGTCAATTCCACAATTATTCTTCCACCGGCGGATAAATACTGTACGTCAATCGCAGACAAAGCTAAGGGCACTGGGTGCATACTGTACGAACGCAGACTAAGTCTATACACACACCCTTCAGTTGGCTGGTGTTTAAGCCTGATCCAGTAACATAAATTTCTCTTAAATATTCGATTTACATCAAATTATATATTTTTGTGTCATGTATTTAGTTTAGCAACATTATTACGATAATAAGAGCTATAAAAAATATTTATTTTGAAACTGATTTATTTATTTCATTATTTCGAAGCCATAGGTCACTGAACTGTGGCGACGAAATCGAACAAAACACCGCCTGGTGTTGTGTTCGATTTCCAGTAACATATATTTCTCTCAAATATTCAATTTACATCAAATTATATATTTTTGGGTTACATATTAAGTTTAGCAACACTATTACGGTAATAAGAGCTATAAAAAATACTTACTTTGGAACTAATTTATTAATTTTATTATTTCGAAGCCGTAGATCGCTGAACTGTGGCGACGAAATCGAACTCAACACAACAAGCATGGTGTATGGACAGGGATTAGACCCGTCCACTCGTGCTGGAGTTGTGCTGCCAATAACGTGAACAATTTCTCAAATAGGAGATATCTACCTTATTACAGTATATTTTGGTCTTATTTAGTTTAGTTTAATTAGGATAATAAAGAGTTATTAAAACACCAGTTTTAGAAATGATTTATTAATGTGAAACGTTCAAAGCCATGGGTCACTGAACTATGACAACACAGACGAAAGTGAGTGAAACCTCACTGTAAAGTGAAGTTTACTGTACAGTATTCTCTTATCTGTCCACCCTCACTCATCTTGTTTCATCACAGAAAATGTATAAGAAGATTTCAATATATTAGCTAGCTATTCACGCTTCAGCCTTTAAATTAATTTACAAAGATACGTGTGCCACAAATCGGTGAACGAAAATCATTGAAACTCAGTCGTTCACTTCTGTGGACCACTCTGGCTGGTGTTTGGTTAATATGCGTCACTTCTTGTGGACCATTCTGGCTGGTGTTTGGTTCATATGATTCACTTGTTGTGTGGTCCACTTGTGTGATCCAACTTGTCTTATGAAGGAATTATTAATTGTAATCTGTGATAGAATGAGACAGTTTTCCACCACTGTGTGAACTCTGTCCCAACATCGTAAGCTTGTGGACCACTTGTGGTCCACTTGTGTGGTCCACTTGTGTGGTCCATTTGTGTGATCCATTTGTGTGATCTAACTTGTCATATGAAGGAATTATTAATTGTAATCTGTGATGGGATGGTAAAGTTTTCTACCACTGTGAACTCTGTCCCAACATCGTAAGATTGTGGACCACTTGCGGACCACATGTGCGGTCCACTTGTGTGGTCCACTTGTGTGATCGAACTTGTCATATGAAGGAATTAATAATTGTAATCTGTGATAGAATGTGAAACTTTTCCACCAGTCTGTGAACTCTGTTTCGACGTCGTAAGCAAATCCGAACATCCCCCGCTTCGGCGAACCATTGTTCGTCGAACCGGGTGAGTAAATCCGGCCTGAAAAGTGTGCGAACTAGCCGGAGATTCGTTGAATCGGGGTACGTTGAATCGAGATTGTACTGTATATATATATATATATATATATATATATATATATATATATATATATATATATATATATATATATATATATATGTCGTACCTAGTAGCCAGAACGCACTTCTCAGCCTACTATGCAAGGCCCGATTTGCCTAATAAGCCAAGTTTTCATGAATTAATTGTTTTTCGACTACCTAACCTACCTAACCTAACCTAACCAACTTTTTCAGCTACCTAACTTAACCTAACCAACAAAGATAGGTTAGGTTAGGTTAGGTAGGGTTGGTTAGGTTCGGTCATATATCTACGTTAATTTTAACTCCAATAAAAAAAATTGACCTCATACATAATGAAATGGGTAGGTTTATCTTTTCATAAGAAAAAAATTAGAGAAAATATAATAATTCAGGAAAACTTTGCTTATTAGGCAAATTGGGCCTTGCATAGTAGGCTGAGAAGTGCATTCTGGCTACTAGGTACGACATATATATATATATATATATATATATATATATATATATATATATATATATATATATATATGATTTGTGCCCTCCCAGGAATAAATGCATTAACCTGTATTTTATTTGTGTTCTCTTTCTTTTCCAAACCATCCAGCGCCTTCAGGGGCAATTAACTGCAGACAACCTTCCTGAGATATACGACACGTGTGTTCTCTTTGAAGACACCAGTCTTCTTCATCAGTGCACCCATGTATGTACTGTTTACAGCAGATTAATATTTTGTATACATAATTATTTTTGGATCACACTAAAATAAATAAAGGCAATTATATATTTTCTGGGGGGAGCCCCTTCGGCTTCCCGAAGCTATCCAGGCTGATATGTATATCCTTAACCTTTGGCATCAGTAAGTGTTGATGGAGTTCTAGGCCTACCAGGGACCATGGCCAGAGCCTGGCCCCCTCAGAGAGGCATGTGGAGCAATGGCCTATAGAAATGCACATGTGATTTGATGCATTCACTGTCTGCCATTGACCGGGACAGGCACCCAGAAAGGTAAGTGCCTCAAATCAAACCTCCCATTCTGGTGAAAACCAACGAAAATAGCCAAGCAAGTGTTCAGAACACCCCAATTGAAAATGAGCAATCAAGCATGACATCACACGAGCCGCGCGGTTTGTCTGCGCAGCTCCCCCCTCCCCGGGAGCTGGAAGGGGGAGCTCCAGACCCACTGCACTGGCGATCCAGCCACTAGTTCTCAGGCTGATGTAATACGGCACAGTCAAGTGGCTCCAGCTCCGGTTTCTTTTGCTGTGCTGTGCTTGGTGTTCGGTACTGCTTTTACAGTGGCGTGCGAGCTGGGAGTAATATTCCCAGGTACTCGAGCTGTATGTGCTTAGTGTTATCTACCCGCAGTGCCCTGTAAGTACCACCCTTGGGGCTTGGGGTTCTCTTCCACAAGTCATCTTCGGGTCTCTCTCTCTCTGGTCTTTTGCTGCTTGGTAATTGACTGCCCTGAGTGTTGTTTTTTTCTCTCAAATTTTTACCTTGGGTAAGTGGTAGTTTATTGCACTGGTGGGACGCGGGGTACTGCACAGCTAGTTTTCACCTATTATAATGGCCGGCTCTGTTCCCCCCTGGGTACATTAACCTCTTGCAGGGTTTTTGTTTAATTTTTGTTTTGGCCTGGTTGGGGGTCTGCCTTTGTGTACCTTGCCCCTGTTTAGTTAGGATGTTGACCCCTTGTGTTTGATGGTACCCCCCTGCTTTGCCCCTGTGCGTGGATACGTCTCGAAGGTTCAGCTTTAGTAGTTTGTTCGGCAGACTTGGGTGCCGGTTAGCAGTACCCCGCCTGGGCTTACCCTTAGCGATACCAGTCCAGGGGCCCTAAGAATCCCCACGGAGGCGCACGGGTCTGATTGATGTGACCCCTGGGTCTCCTCTCATCTTGTGCGAGTTTGAGGGTTGCTCTGTCCCCTTGTATCAGGGCGATGCTCATTGTTTTTGCCTCCATCATGCTGCCTGTTGGGTCGGTGACACCTACGATCCTGAGTCCTGTGAGCACTGTTGCTTGTTTGTGACTCAATTCACCATATCTGATGATGACTTTATTCGGGTGCAGGCGGCTCAGGCGTTGCATGCTAGGTTTCAGTTGCTGCAACGCTGTCATATGGTTGCTGCCCCCACTTTGTTTATAGGGACCCGAACTTGGGGGTGTTGGTCGCTTTGACCTTGGTTCAGCCCGCATCCCCTCGTTCTTCCCCTGCTGTGGTTCATTCATCGCCCCCCCCCCCCTTGCTCCTGGCTCCAAAGCGTCCGAGGGCTTCAGAGTTGGAGCTGGGTCTAGAGGTTTTTGAGATTTGGGCAGTTTCAAGGGTTGCCCCTTCCTAGGAGGCGGCGGAGGCATTCGAGCCCCTTCCTCCAACCGTAGCATCGGGGGTCTGACCAGTGGGCCTCTTCTCTTCCCACTTTTCTGGCTGCCCTGGTTTTCCTTGTGAGACTGGGTCTTTGGAGGAGGGCTCACCCCTGGGGGACTGACGTGGCGCTTCCCGAGGTTGGGGAGGAGCTGACTCGGGGGTCGAGGGCCCCGTTGGACACCACCTGGGTGTTCAAACCCTCAGAGCAGGGCTTTCTGTTACAAGGAGTGGGGTTTTCCTTTCCCCCCTCTGTGTACGAGTTGGATACGGGTTCAGCTCCTCCCCGGGTTCAGTTCCATGACCCTGTGGGTTCTTTGGTTCCATCCTTCCAGAGGTTTTCGGCCTCCTGTGTCTCGCCTGCTGAGGCACAAATGGCCATTGCGGCTTACCCTCCTGCGCGACCCAAACATGCTTCTCTAATCGATCCGTCCTTTTTTTCAGGTTTGGATCTTCATCTCCATACCGTGTCCATTAGGAGATTCTGGACTCGTCCTGGCTTGTGGACTGCCCTTTGTTTTCATTGGATGCTTGGAGTGCTTTCTGTCATACCCGAACGCTTCAGTGGCGTGAGGTGTTGACTGTGGTCCAAGTTTTTCTGGGGGGGCGACTTCGAGTACCTTAACCCTTCAAATGCGCATCGCATCATATGATTCTTTGACCGACTTGCAGTAAATTGCGCATCGCATCATATGATGCTTTGGAGTACTACGCAAGATTTAAATGGCCCGCGGATACACGGGGTTCACCACACCTTCATCAGGGCTCTTGTAAACAGATGCCATTTTTTTTTAAAATCGTGGGCCAAACTCCCGGGTGTTAGGAGCCTCAGTATTGAGTAAGCTACCAAGCCTGATGCACACAGCATGAGCTCACAGCACTGCTGTTCAGCTTGTGACCACAGCATCGCTTAAAAATGCCATAATATACTTGTTCATGCTATTATGTAGCGATAATATTATTACAGAAGACCCCTGACTGTGATAAAACTGACCAGGGTTCTGATAACAGCAGGGATTGTGGTGATATTTAGCGCTGTGCGCCATGGAGGGAGGAGTAATGCTGTGGGAGGGAGGATTGTGGCGATGCTTTCTGACTGTGTGTGGCCACCTTTTATTGATTGCACTCACCATACCAGCTTAGTGGTTCGCTATGGTGAACACAAATGTAGATACTTATATATAACGTGTGTATAGAGGGTATAAACAGCAAGAGGAGTAGGTTGGGAGCCGCCATTTTGGTGAGGGAGGAGCGTCGTCTGCAGGACTTGCCATGTTGTTTACTGATGACCACGATGGTCTTTGGGCACCATGCCAGTTTACTTGTACAAGTATGGTGAATAAAACAGGTAGATATTTATATATAATGTGTGTATATAGTGTAATAACACCACAAACAGTATTGTTGGAGGAGAAATGTTAGTGCGTCTGGCCTTGAGGGAGGCAGCCATCTGTGAGGACTGTGTGAGGTCCTACGTCTTTGTGCCTTTACTCACCATACAAGCTTAGATGTACAGTTATGGTGAACAAAACATGTAAATACTTATATATAACGTCTGTATATAAAAGCAAAAATAGTATGGTGGGTGGAGAATGGTGGCAAGTCAGGTGAGGTGAGGTGAGGAAGGGAGGGAGTGGCAGCCAGTGGCGGCCTGCCACTCAGCATACCAACTTAGTGGTTCGTTATGGTGAACACGAATGTAGATACGTATATATAGCGTCTGTATATAGTGAATAATTGCAAAAACAGTATTGTGGGAGGAGAATGTGGGTGAGTTAAGTGACTTGAGGGAGGGCGTGAGTGTCTGGCTGGTACACGGTGGTCACTCCTCGTTACTTTTTGACTCATAATAGCAACTTAGTGGTTTGTTATGGTGAACAAAACATGCAGATACTTATATATAACCTGTGTATATAGTGTAATAACCGACAAAGTATTTGTTCACTGTTTGATGAACATAATGGAATCAACAACATGCACACCATATTTTTGAGTACAGCGATGATTCACTCATTTTATTATATAAATATATCACACTACACATTATTGAATAATATTACAGCAAAAAACTATGAAAAGTCAATCAGAGACATTGAAATAATTAGGTAATTATCTGTTTGTGGCAACTCTGGCCTGACAGCTGGCGATCAACAGACCGCCTGGGACGCACGCTGAGTCAGCGCCTATTTTTTGCCAGACTTCCCCGCCCTATAGTGGGCAATATATGCCACTTACGATTTTTTTATTATTTTTCCTGTGATCAGTGAACACAAATTAACAGGTTAGGAAGAAAAAATAATTTTTTTTTTTTTTTTTTGGTATGCGCCTGTGGGTGTCAAATGGTATATAGCAATGCGCCATTTAAGGGTTAATGAGTGCTTGTTCACTCCTGCCCTTCTGCAGGATGTGTTCACGGTTCAGCTTGATGTGTAGGTTCCCACCCTTTCAGCTGTGCTTGTGGTTGAGGACTTGAGGCGTGGCTTGTTGGTTTTGGTCCTGTGTTTCTTTTCTCTCCTGGAGCCGTCCTCGTTCTGGCTTACAGAGGATGTTGAGGCACTTGGTGCCATTCCCGGGTCTGGTGCACTGGTCTCGGCTGCTCGTGCATCATCTGCACTTCTGAGGTTGTTTGCACTGATCCTGCGGGATGCGGTGTCGCAGTTTTTTGCTGTGGGTCTCGCTGTGTCGGCAGGTTGTGCTTGCTTCCTCCTTGGAATCTGCTTGGGCTCTGGCTCTTATATTGTCTTCGCCCTTTTGTTCCTTGTTGTTTGCGGACTCTGAAGTGGAGAAGTATCTACAGGCGGCTTCTTCCCGCTGCTGTCTGATGTCCGACTTGTTAGTTCTACAGGTGTCCCAAGGGGGGTTCCTTCCGGAGGGGTCATGCCAGGGTTTGGGGTTCCACCATTGAGGTGGGCCACTGGCGCCAGGTTTGAGGCTGTGTACATGTGGCTTGGGGAGTAGAAGAACTCCCAGAACCCCATCAAGCAGGTATCAAACATGTCTCCCACACCTCTCACATCGAGGGGGTATCTTGAGATAATTTCGGGGCTTAGCGTCCCCGCGGCCCAGTCCTCTACCTGGCCTCCTTTTTGTTACACACCCCCAGGAAGCAGCCTGTAGCAGCTGTTTAGCTCCCAGGTACCAATTTACTGCTAGGTGAATAGGCACATTAGGGTGAAAGAAACTCTGCCCATTTGTTTCTGCCTCCACCGGTGATCGAACCTGGAACCTCAAGACTACGAATCCAAAGTGCTGTACACTCAGCTGTCAGGCCCTTGTCAGACCTCAGGTCGGTGCTTCCTTCTGAACCATCTGCGTCTGGTCGGCGCCATGATTGCTCTGTGTGCAAGTCGGGTTCTTGTAAGGAGTGTCGGCCTTTTCCCGGTTTGCCCCATTGATGGGGCGTTGTGGGGCGTCAGGGTTACCGCTTTTGTTCTCTCCCATTCGGGTTTAACCTAGCTCCTTGCATGTTCGCTCACCTTACTTGGGTCATCTTGGCCCATTTGCGTCTCTTAGGTGTTCAGGTGGTGGCTTACCTCGACGACTGGCTGGTCTGGGTTCCCAGTCTGTGCAGGTGTCTGCTCACAAGGGGTTTGGTTCTTTCCCCAGCTAGCTGGGTTCGGGTTCCTGGTAAACTGGAGGAAGTCCCATCTGGTTCCCTCCCAGGTTCGGACATGGCTGGGTCTTGTGTGGGACTTTCGGACCGCTTCCTTGTCTCTCCCTCCGGAGTTTCTCCTTCGGCTGCAGTTCTGCATGTGCCAGTTTCTGGGGGGTGGGGGGGGGGGCGGCTCCTGAGTCACCTGGTGGATGCTCGAGGGTTTGTGTGGGAGCCTGAACTTTGCGATGATGGTCTGCTTGCCAGGTCAGGTTTGGCTTCGTCAGCTGTTCTGGTTCCTTCGGGGATGTCCCTTCCACCTCTCATGCGATCGCTGGGTTCGACCCCTGGGGACCTTGCACCTGCTGCTGAGTTGCCGGCTTCCTCTTCAGGTTTTTCGGGGTTGGTGCTTTGGCGCCTACCCGAGTCCTCACTCAATGTGTTCACGGACACGTAGTCTCTTGGCTGGGGCTTTGTGACCAGTGCTCACCACGCCGGTCAGGGTCAGTGGGGGTCCTTCCTTCCGTTGGGCCTGCAGCACGGTGCGGGAGTTCTCAGCAGTGTAGTTTGTGCTTCGGAGGGTTCGGGTTGTCCGCGGATTGCCAATCCGGCTCCATTTGCACTGCTCTTCCATGGTTCATTGCCTGAACCGGGGTGGGGGGGGGGGGGGGATTCGATGCGGTCCTTGGCTCTTTGAGGCTGGTTGCTTTTGGTGACTCGTCTGCTGAGTTCTCGGGGTTTGGCTATCTGGGCCATTTACGTCCGGGGGGGGGGGGGGAGGTGTCCAACGTCTCGGCGGGCGGCCTGTCCCGGTTCATTCCCCTGTCCATGGAATGAACGGTCAACGCTGACTTGTTCAGTGGCTCTGCCAGACATTCAGGCACCCAGAGGTAGATCTCATCACGTTGGCATGGTCAAGGCATCTTCCGGTATATGTGGCGCCCTTCCCTGACCGCAAGGCCGTCGGGGTTGATGCCTTTCGGCAGGACTGGTCGAGGTCGGTGTTCCTGTACTTTTTTTTCCCCGGTTTTGCTGCTGGTCCAGGTCCTGGCTCGCTTGGAGACTTACTAGGGGAGAGTAGTCCTTTTGGCCCCTTGGTGGCCGGGCCAGCCAGGGTTTCAGGCGCTGCTTGCTCAGTGTCCGAACTCGTAGGTTTTCCCACAGCTTTTCCTTCAGCAGATTGACCCGGTCTGTTACAAGGATGGTTCGATCTTCTCCTGGAGTCTCTGTCAGGAGTTTTTGACTCGAGTCTATCACCATCTCTATGGTGATCAGGTGGCTTCCTTGATGGTGTCCCACCTGCGGGCTTCGTCTCTGCGGCAGTATGAATTTTCCTGGTGGTCCTTCTGGTTCTTTTTGTCCCTACGTCGTTGTACTTCACTTTCGGTTCAGGTTGTTTTGTCCTTTCTAGTGGCTGTTTCAGGACCGTCATCTGATGCCAAATACTGTCACCTTGTATCATGTGGTGCTGGCAGAGTCGCTGCAGCTTGCTTTCAGTATAGATTTTACTTCTGCGCCGTTTTGTAAGCTGTTTCAGGCATTGTTTCACCTCCAGCCTGCTCATGTGCCGCCTGAACCGTCCTGGTCCTTTGACAATGTGCTCTCATATTTGTCTTCTCGCTTTGTTGTGGCTCCTTCGGTTCAGGATTGTTTTTCCTAAGGCACTTTTCTTGTTGGCATTAGCCTCTGGGGGTCGGGTCGGGGAGCTTCATGCTCTCCTTTGGCACAGGGGTCTTTGCTGTTTTGGTTGTAGTGATAGGTTTGTTCAGTTGCAGCCGTCTCCTTCTTTTCTGGTGAAGAATGAGACTGCTCCTTTCCGAAGAGGCCCTTCGGTTGTCTAAAACTAGCTGTGCAGTATTCCGTGCCCCTACCAGTGACGAAAACTACCTCCTACCCAGAAACAAACAAGGGCAACAAAACCCCAGCCGACTCCAAGGGTGGCCCAGTACCGAACAGTAAAGGACACAGCGGAGGTAGAACCCAAGGTGACTTGTGGAAGGTGGCCCCAAGCCCCATAGGCAGTACTTACAGGGCACCTAGGGAAGAGAGCCCTAGGCACATGCAGCCCGAGTACCATGGAATCTCACTCCTGGCTCACGCCGCACCAGTAGAGACAGCCCATACCACAAGGCACAGAACTGAAACAAAACCGGAGCCAGAGGCACTCGACCAGCCAGTAATCACATCAGCCATGAACTGCCGGTTGGATTGCCAGCGTGGATGGTCTGGGGCTCCCCCTTCCCCTTCCTGGGGAGGGAGGGGGTTGCACAGATGGTGGCGCAGCGACGTGATGACGTCATGCTAGTTCGATAATTTTGTTTGGGGAGTTCTGTCCACTCGTTCTGGACAGAACTCAGAGAGATCAGAGAGGCACAAGGAGCTATTGCTCCTTGTGCCTCTCTGAGGGGGGCCAGGTTCTGGTAGTGGTCACCAGTAGGCCTAGAACTCCATCCACACCGACTGATGCCAAAGGTTAGCGATATTAATATCAGCCTGGATAGCTCTGGGGAGCCTCCGGGACTCGCCCAGAAAATGGCGTTTCATTACATTCAATGCTGTTTTTTTTCTTACATGCTCCTGGCTCATATGTATCCACTAGATGAAAAATTAATGTAGTTTCTGTGGGGAGCCCTGTAGGCTTCCTCAAGCTATCCGAACTGATAAGTGCTATTAACTTGGGGTCATCAGTCACAGGAGTTCTTATGACTGTCGGGAACCACGAGCCAGAACCTGGTCCCCTCAGAGGGGAGCAATGGCCTATGAGCACTTAACATTTAACCACTTAACTGCGCCAACCGAGCTTTCTCGGTCGATCTGTACCTGGTGCACTGAGCGAAGTCGCGCTGTGTACCATGGGTTACTTCGTTGATTATTACTCAATTCCGAAGTACTGAGTGTGTAATATAGTGTGTTACTGTGAAAATAGTGTGTGAAACTGTACATATTGTAATTTTGGTGAATTTTTAACAGGTAATATTGCGACAATAAACATTTATTGTGGACACACTACTGACACATGTATCACAGTTCCATGGAATATTATGAACGTTCTACTGTATGCATATTATAAAGGACACAAATATGCATCATATACGATAAAAAAACAAATAAAACCGCATTGGAAATACATAAAACAAATAATTGAAAATATATTTGTGGCAACACCCGGTGCTTGAATGGCCCGCTCGACCGTGTCTGGGCGAGTCACGCACGGGCGACCAGGCCCTGATGACGTCACAGCGCACTTTGTCCACGTCCCTACAGCCAAAGTAAGTGGAATTTGGTATTTATTTTTACATAGACATGTTCAGGAAAGGGAATTTATCATTTTACGAAGAAAAAAGAATTTTTTGGGAACACTTCATTTCATGCGCACCGGGGGAATTTCTCAATAAACTCCGCGCAGCACGGTGGTTAAAGTATGTCATAATTGCCATCGACCAGGGAAGGACCCATAAAGGTAGTTGAATCAAAACAGACAACTCTCTGGTTAACCTGTGCAATCTACATCCAAAAGGATCAAAATAATTCCCCTAGAAAGAAACCAAACAAGCAACCTTTCATTCGACTAGCACTTCCACTCATTAGCTTTTCCCCGCAGGGGGAAATACTTGAAGTACTTTCCGTGAATTTCAAGTATTACGTAATTTTTGTACGTAATACTTGAAATACTTCCTCCCCCCCCCTTATAGGGGGGAGGAAGTATTATTGTAAAAAGTTTTTCCTTTAATTTATCATACATTTATTGCACGTTAGTTTCTGGTGCTTTTGGTATCCCTGCTCTTCCCTCCTCTCAAATCAGCAGTTTCATTTTTATTTTTGGCAAGAATTTCGCCCTGCAGTTTGAGTTGCTGTAACTAACTGTCAGGATGCCACTTCAGTTGTGGTGCATCATCAGAAAATGTGTTAGGGCTCCTTCCAGGTTCATTTCTGGTTGCCCTTGGATTCGTCTTTTCGGAGGTTTTCTTCCTCTCAGCTTCTCCTTACAGAGGTTTGGGAGGCCCTTGGCGAGTACCTCCTACGAGACCCGATTTTGTTTGAGTTTGGTTCCTCTTAAACTGATCGGGTGCGTTTCGAGGTTCCGGTATATTTTTGGCTAGCAGCCTGCTTTGACAACTGGTTGGTGTGGGTTCCATGCCGGTCTGCTTGTCTGCTTCCCGAGGTTCTGATTCTTTCCCAGCTAGTTGGATTCAGGTTCATGGTAACTTGGCAAAATTCCCTGTTGGTTCTGTCCTGGGTTCAGGCTTGGCTGGGCCTAGTTTGGTGTTCTCAGATTGCGTCCATTTCTCTCCCTCCTGGGGCTTTGCTCCAGTTTTGTACCTGCCTTTAGCTGTTTTGAGGGAGACCTGGGTCCCTTGGCGATTGCTCGAGCAGCTGTGCAGGAGCCTGAACTTTGCCCTGTTGGTTTCTCCGCTGGGCTGGGTTTGGCTTCGGAGGCTGTTCTGATACCTTCGGAGCGGCCTCTTTCACCGCTCTCGTGATCATTGGTTCGTTACTCAGTGTACTTGCATCGGTTGCCGGCTTCCTTCTAGGGTTTTTGGGGTTTGGTGCCATGGCGCCTTCCTCTTCCCTCACTTGATGTGTTCACGGCCACTTCATCTCTCAGTAGAGGCTTTGTGACCAGTGCTCGCCGGAGTCGTTGGGGGCTGTCCTTACGTCGAGCTCTCTGCACGGTGCATGAGTTTGCGGCATTGTGGCAGATGCTGTGCCAGATTCGGCTTCCTCGGAGCTCAGTGATCCGGCTCCATTTGGGAGCTCCCCCGTTTGGTCCATGTAAGCATCTTTAACCCTTTAACCGCACAAATCACATACATATGCTTTCAGTGGCAAAACCGAAACTGCGCATGTCATATATATATGATTTCATGTCTAGCGCTATAATTTAACCCTCAAACCGTGCATATCATATATAAATGATATCAGTGACAAAACTGAAACCGCGAACATCATTTATATATGATTTCCTGTCTAGCGCTATAATTTAAACACCCTGCCTGGGATAGGGGCAGCTATAGTACAGCCACGACTGATAGTTGCCAGATGTCACCTAGAAAAAAAATCCAGGCCAACATTCTTGGGTGTTAGAGCGTCAGTATTGAGCAAGCCACCAAGGCTGGCGCATGCAGCACGAGCTCACAGCACCGCTGTTCAGCTTGTGACCACAGCATCGCCTACAAATGCCATAATATAAATGATACTGCTATTATTTAGCAGTGATAGTATTACTGAAGCCCCCTGACTGTGATAAAACTGACCAGGATTCTGATAATTGCGTAATTGTGGTGATATTTAGCGCTGTGCTCGATAGAGGGAGGAGTAAGGCTGTGGAGGGAGGGTTGTGGCGTCGTCTTCTGACTGTGTGTGGCCACCTTTTATTGACTGCACTCACCATACCAGCTTAGTGGTTCTCTATGGTGAGCACAAATGTAGATACTTATATATAATGTGTGAATAGGGTATAATAACAGCAATAGGAGTAGGTTGGGAGCCGCCATTTTGGTGAGGGAGGTGCGTCGTGTGCATGACATCATGTTGTTTACTGGTGGCCACTATGGTCTTTGGGCACCATACCAGCTTATTTGTACAGGTATGGTGAATAAAGCAGGTAGATACTTATATATAAAGTGTGTATATAGCATAATAACACCACAAACAATATTGTTGGAGGAAAAATATTAGTGCATCTGGCCTTGAGGGCGGCCGCCACCAGCTGACTGTGTGAGTAGCTACGTCTTTGTGCCTTTACTCACCATACAAGCTTAGATGTACAGTTATGGTGAACAAAACATGTAACTACTTATATATAATGTCTGCGTATTGTTAATAAATGCAAAAACAGTATTGTGTGAGGAGAATGAGGGTGAGTGAGGTGTTGTTGAGGGAGGGAGTGGCAGCGAGTGGCTGGTTGGTGTGTGTGGCGGTCACTCCTCTTTGCATTTTGACTCACATACCAACTTACTGGGTCGTTATGGTGAGCTAAACATGCCGATACTTATATATACCTGTGCATATAGTGTAACAACAGCAAACTAGTTTTTATTGTTTTATGAACATAATAACTGAATCATTAATATGCACACCATAATTTTGAGTACAGTGATGGTTTACACATTTTATTATATAAATATATCACAATTCACTGTATTGAATAATATTACTGCAAAAAACTAAGAAAAATCATCAGAGACATTGGAATAATTAGGTAATAATATATTTGTGGCAACTGCACACATAGACACAAAAACACAAGACACACACAGACACAAGACACAAACTGCACACAGACTGTCAGGCAACACAAACTGCACACAACTGTTTCGTACACAACCACCTCGTACACATTTCGATTTGGTACCGAAAAATCAAAGATAGTTTTCTCGGTTGGCGTAGTTTCCCGCCGACCAGAATACGCGGTTGGCGCAGTTTAAGTGGTTAAAGCGGTTTATGGAAGGTACTATAATACAAGGCTTTGTAGATTTTTATATAATCAAAAGAAAACTGTTCATTCTACTACTGGGAAATCTCCTTCTGAATTACTGTTTAATAGGCACTTTAACCCTACACTGCTCAGGGCCCT
>WNGS01000530.1:0-15723 GCA_020271785.1 Procambarus virginalis
GAGGAGTCACACTGGTAGTCAGTAACCAGCGAGGAGTCACACTGGTAGTCAGTAACCAGCGAGGAGTCACACTGGTAGTCAGTAACCAGTGAGGAGTCACACTGGTAGTCAGTAACCAGCGAGGAGTCACACTGGTAGTCAGTAACCAGCGAGGAGTCACACTGGTAGTCAGTAACCAGTGAGGAGTCACACTGGTAGTCAGTAACCAGCGAGGAGTCACACTGGTAGTCAGTAACCAGTGAGGAGTCACACTGGTAGTCAGTAACCAGTGAGGAGTCACACTGGTGGTCAGTAACCAGCGAGGAGTCACACTGGTGGTCAGTAACCAGTGAGGAGTCACACTGGTGGTCAGTAACCAGCGAAGAGTCACACTGGTGGTCAGTAACCAGCGAGAGTCACACTGGTGGTCAGTAACCAGCGAGGAGTCACACTGGTAGTCAGTAACCAGTGAGGAGTCACACTGGTAGTCAGTAACCAGCGAGGAGTCACACTGGTGGTCAGTAACCAGTGAGGAGTCACACTGGTAGTCAGTAACCAGCGAGGAGTCACACTGGTAGTCAGTAACCAGCGAGGAGTCACACTGGTAGTCAGTAACCAGCGAGAGTCACACTGGTAGTCAGTAACCAGCGAGGAGTCACACTGGTAGTCAGTAACCAGTGAGGAGTCACACTGGTAGTCAGTAACCAGCGAGGAGTCACACTGGTGGTCAGTAACCAGCGAGGAGTCACACTGGTAGTCAGTAACCAGCGAGGAGTCACACTGGTGGTCAGTAACCAGCGAGGAGTCACACTGGTGGTCAGTAACCAGTGAGGAGTCACACTGGGGTCAGTAACCAGCGAGGAGTCACACTGGTAGTCAGTAACCAGCGAGGAGTCACACTGGTAGTCAGTAACCAGCGAGGAGTCACACTGGTAGTCAGTAACCAGCGAGGAGTCACACTGGTAGTCAGTAACCAGCGAGGTATCAGCGAGGTGTCACACTGGTGGTCAGTAACCAGCGAGGAGTCACACTGGTGGTCAGTAACCAGTGAGGAGTCACACTGGTAGTCAGTAACCAGTGAGGAGTCACACTGGTGGTCAGTAACCAGTGAGGAGTCACACTGGTGGTCAGTAACCAGCGAGGAGTCACACTGGTGGTCAGTAACCAGCGAGGAGTCACACTGGTAGTCAGTAACCAGCGAGGAGTCACACTGGTAGTCAGTAACCAGCGAAGAGTCACACTGGTAGTCAGTAACCAGCGAGGAGTCACACTGGTGGTCAGTAACCAGCGAGGAGTCACACTGGTAGTCAGTAACCAGCGAGGAGTCACACTGGTGGTCAGTAACCAGCGAGGAGTCACACTGGTGGTCAGTAACCAGCGAGGAGTCACACTGTGGTCAGTAACCAGCGAGGAGTCACACTGGTAGTCAGTAACCAGCGAGGAGTCACACTGGTAGTCAGTAACCAGCGAGGAGTCACACTGGTAGTCAGTAACCAGTGAGGAGTCACACTGGTAGTCAGTAACCAGCGAGGAGTCACACTGGTAGTCAGTAACCAGCGAGGAGTCACACTGGTAGTCAGTAACCAGTGAGGAGTCACACTGGTAGTCAGTAACCAGCGAGGAGTCACACTGGTAGTCAGTAACCAGCGAAGAGTCACACTGGTAGTCAGTAACCAGCGAGGAGTCACACTGGTAGTCAGTAACCAGTGAGGAGTCACACTGGTAGTCAGTAACCAGTGAGGAGTCACACTGGTAGTCAGTAACCAGCGAGGAGTCACACTGGTGGTCAGTAACCAGCGAGGAGTCACACTGGTAGTCAGTAACCAGCGAGGAGTCACACTGGTAGTCAGTAACCAGCGAAGAGTCACACTGGTAGTCAGTAACCAGCGAAGAGTCACACTGGTAGTCAGTAACCAGTGAGGAGTCACACTGGTAGTCAGTAACCAGTGAGGAGTCACACTGGTGGTCAGTAACCAGTGAGGAGTCACACTGGTGTCAGTAACCAGTGAGGAGTCACACTGGTAGTCAGTAACCAGCGAGGAGTCACACTGGTAGTCAGTAACCAGCGAGGAGTCACACTGGTAGTCAGTAACCAGCGAAGAGTCACACTGGTAGTCAGTAACCAGCGAGGAGTCACACTGGTGGTCAGTAACCAGCGAGGAGTCACACTGGTGGTCAGTAACCAGTGAGGAGTCACACTGGTGGTCAGTAACCAGCGAGGAGTCACACTGGTGGTCAGTAACCAGCGAGGAGTCACACTGGTGGTCAGTAACCAGCGAGGAGTCACACTGGTAGTCAGTAACCAGCGAGGAGTCACACTGGTAGTCAGTAACCAGCGAGGAGTCACACTGGTGGTCAGTAACCAGGAGGAGTCACACTGGTAGTCAGTAACCAGCGAGGAGTCACACTGGTGGTCAGTAACCAGCGAGGAGTCACACTGGTAGTCAGTAACCAGTGAGGAGTCACACTGGTAGTCAGTAACCAGCGAGGAGTCACACTGGTAGTCAGTAACCAGCGAGGAGTCACACTGGTAGTCAGTAACCAGTGAGGAGTCACACTGGTAGTCAGTAACCAGTGAGGAGTCACACTGGTAGTCAGTAACCAGCGAGGAGTCACACTGGTAGTCAGTAACCAGTGAGGAGTCACACTGGTAGTCAGTAACCAGCGAGGAGTCACACTGGTAGTCAGTAACCAGCGAGGAGTCACACTGGTAGTCAGTAACCAGCGAGGAGTCACACTGGTAGTCAGTAACCAGCGAGGAGTCACACTGGTAGTCAGTAACCAGCGAGGAGTCACACTGGTGGTCAGTAACCAGCGAGGAGTCACACTGGTGGTCAGTAACCAGCGAGGAGTCACACTGGTAGTCAGTAACCAGCGAGGAGTCACACTGGTAGTCAGTAACCAGCGAGGAGTCACACTGGTAGTCAGTAACCAGCGAGGAGTCACACTGGTAGTCAGTAACCAGCGAGGAGTCACACTGGTAGTCAGTAACCAGCGAGCGAGTCACACTGGTGGTCAGTAACCAGCGAGGAGTCACACTGGTAGTCAGTAACCAGTGAGGAGTCACACTGGTGGTCAGTAACCAGTGAGGAGTCACACTGGTAGTCAGTAACCAGCGAGGAGTCACACTGGTAGTCAGTAACCAGTGAGGAGTCACACTGGTAGTCAGTAACCAGCGAGGAGTCACACTGGTGGTCAGTAACCAGTGAGGAGTCACACTGGTGGTCAGTAACCAGCGAGGAGTCACACTGGTGGTCAGTAACCAGTGAGGAGTCACACTGGTGGTCAGTAACCAGTGAGGAGTCACACTGGTGGTCAGTAACCAGTGAGGAGTCACACTGGTGGTCAGTAACCAGTGAGGAGTCACACTAGTGGTCAGTAACCAGTGAGGAGTCACACTGGTGGTCAGTAACCAGTGAGGAGTCACACTGGTGGTCAGTAACCAGTGAGGAGTCACACTGGTGGTCAGTAACCAGCGAGGAGTCACACTGGTAGTCAGTAACCAGCGAGGAGTCACACTGGTGGTCAGTAACCAGCGAGAGTCACACTGGTAGTCAGTAACCAGCGAGGAGTCACACTGGTGGTCAGTAACCAGCGAGGAGTCACACTGGTGGTCAGTAACCAGTGAGGAGTCACACTGGTGGTCAGTAACCAGCGAGGAGTCACACTGGTGGTCAGTAACCAGTGAGGAGTCACACTGGTGGTCAGTAACCAGCGAGGAGTCACACTGGTAGTCAGTAACCAGTGAGGAGTCACACTGGTAGTCAGTAACCAGCGAGGAGTCACACTGGTGGTCAGTAACCAGTGAGGAGTCACACTGGTAGTCAGTAACCAGCGAGGAGTCACACTGGTAGTCAGTAACCAGCGAGGAGTCACACTGGTAGTCAGTAACCAGTGAGGAGTCACACTGGTAGTCAGTAACCAGTGAGGAGTCACACTGGTAGTCAGTAACCAGCGAGGAGTCACACTGGTAGTCAGTAACCAGCGAGGAGTCACACTGGTAGTCAGTAACCAGCGAGGAGTCACACTGGTGGTCAGTAACCAGCGAGGAGTCACACTGGTAGTCAGTAACCAGCGAAGAGTCACACTGGTAGTCAGTAACCAGCGAAGAGTCACACTGGTAGTCAGTAACCAGCGAGGAGTCACACTGGTGGTCAGTAACCAGCGAGGAGTCACACTGGTGGTCAGTAACCAGCGAGGAGTCACACTGGGGTCAGTAACCAGCGAGGAGTCACACTGGTAGTCAGTAACCAGCGAGGAGTCACACTGGTAGTCAGTAACCAGCGAGGAGTCACACTGGTAGTCAGTAACCAGCGAGGAGTCACACTGGTAGTCAGTAACCAGCGAGGTATCAGCGAGGAGTCACACTGGTGTCAGTAACCAGCGAGGAGTCACACTGGTGGTCAGTAACCAGTGAGGAGTCACACTGGTAGTCAGTAACCAGTGAGGAGTCACACTGGTGGTCAGTAACCAGTGAGGAGTCACACTGGTGGTCAGTAACCAGTGAGGAGTCACACTGGTAGTCAGTAACCAGCGAGGAGTCACACTGGTAGTCAGTAACCAGTGAGGAGTCACACTGGTAGTCAGTAACCAGCGAGGAGTCACACTGGTGGTCAGTAACCAGTGAGGAGTCACACTGGTGGTCAGTAACCAGCGAGGAGTCACACTGGTAGTCAGTAACCAGTGAGGAGTCACACTGGTGGTCAGTAACCAGCGAGGAGTCACACTGGTGGTCAGTAACCAGCGAGGAGTCACACTGGTAGTCAGTAACCAGCGAGGAGTCACACTGGTAGTCAGTAACCAGCGAGGAGTCACACTGGTGGTCAGTAACCAGCGAAGAGTCACACTGGTAGTCAGTAACCAGCGAGGAGTCACACTGGTGGTCAGTAACCAGCGAGGAGTCACACTGGTGGTCAGTAACCAGCGAGGAGTCACACTGGTGGTCAGTAACCAGCGAGGAGTCACACTGGTGGTCAGTAACCAGCGAGGAGTCACACTGGTAGTCAGTAACCAGCGAGGAGTCACACTGGTAGTCAGTAACCAGCGAGGAGTCACACTGGTAGTCAGTAACCAGCGAGGAGTCACACTGGTAGTCAGTAACCAGCGAGGAGTCACACTGGTAGTCAGTAACCAGCGAGGAGTCACACTGGTAGTCAGTAACCAGCGAGGAGTCACACTGGTAGTCAGTAACCAGTGAGGAGTCACACTGGTAGTCAGTAACCAGTGAGGAGTCACACTGGTAGTCAGTAACCAGTGAGGAGTCACACTGGTAGTCAGTAACCAGTGAGGAGTCACACTGGTAGTCAGTAACCAGTGAGGAGTCACACTGGTAGTCAGTAACCAGCGAGGAGTCACACTGGTGGTCAGTAACCAGCGAGGAGTCACACTGGTAGTCAGTAACCAGCGAGAGTCACACTGGTAGTCAGTAACCAGCGAGGAGTCACACTGGTGGTCAGTAACCAGCGAGGAGTCACACTGGGGTCAGTAACCAGCGAGGAGTCACACTGGTAGTCAGTAACCAGCGAGGAGTCACACTGGTAGTCAGTAACCAGCGAGGAGTCACACTGGTAGTCAGTAACCAGCGAGGAGTCACACTGGTGGTCAGTAACCAGCGAGGAGTCACACTGGTGGTCAGTAACCAGTGAGGAGTCACACTGGTAGTCAGTAACCAGCGAGGAGTCACACTGGTAGTCAGTAACCAGTGAGGAGTCACACTGGTAGTCAGTAACCAGCGAGGAGTCACACTGGTGGTCAGTAACCAGCGAGGAGTCACACTGGTGGTCAGTAACCAGCGAGGAGTCACACTGGTAGTCAGTAACCAGTGAGGAGTCACACTGGTGGTCAGTAACCAGCGAGGAGTCACACTGGTGGTCAGTAACCAGCGAGGAGTCACACTGGTAGTCAGTAACCAGCGAGGAGTCACACTGGTGGTCAGTAACCAGCGAGGAGTCACACTGGTAGTCAGTAACCAGCGAGGAGTCACACTGGTGGTCAGTAACCAGCGAGGAGTCACACTGGTAGTCAGTAACCAGCGAGGAGTCACACTGGTGGTCAGTAACCAGCGAGGAGTCACACTGGTGGTCAGTAACCAGCGAGGAGTCACACTGGTGGTCAGTAACCAGCGAGGAGTCACACTGGTGGTCAGTAACCAGCGAGGAGTCACACTGGTGGTCAGTAACCAGCGAGGAGTCACACTGGTAGTCAGTAACCAGTGAGGAGTCACACTGGTAGTCAGTAACCAGCGAGGAGTCACACTGGTAGTCAGTAACCAGCGAAGAGTCACACTGGTAGTCAGTAACCAGTGAGGAGTCACACTGGTAGTCAGTAACCAGCGAGGAGTCACACTGGTAGTCAGTAACCAGTGAGGAGTCACACTGGTAGTCAGTAACCAGCGAGGAGTCACACTGGTGGTCAGTAACCAGCGAGGAGTCACACTGGTAGTCAGTAACCAGCGAGAGTCACACTGGTAGTCAGTAACCAGCGAGGAGTCACACTGGTAGTCAGTAACCAGTGAGGAGTCACACTGGTGGTCAGTAACCAGTGAGGAGTCACACTGGTGGTCAGTAACCAGTGAGGAGTCACACTGGTAGTCAGTAACCAGTGAGGAGTCACACTGGTGGTCAGTAACCAGCGAGGAGTCACACTGGTAGTCAGTAACCAGCGAGGAGTCACACTGGTGGTCAGTAACCAGCGAAGAGTCACACTGGTAGTCAGTAACCAGCGAGGAGTCACACTGGTGGTCAGTAACCAGCGAGGAGTCACACTGGTGGTCAGTAACCAGTGAGGAGTCACACTGGTGGTCAGTAACCAGCGAGGAGTCACACTGGTGGTCAGTAACCAGCGAAGAGTCACACTGGTAGTCAGTAACCAGCGAGGAGTCACACTGGTAGTCAGTAACCAGTGAGGAGTCACACTGGTAGTCAGTAACCAGCGAGGAGTCACACTGGTGGTCAGTAACCAGTGAGGAGTCACACTGGTAGTCAGTAACCAGCGAGGAGTCACACTGGTAGTCAGTAACCAGCGAGGAGTCACACTGGTAGTCAGTAACCAGTGAGGAGTCACACTGGTAGTCAGTAACCAGCGAGGAGTCACACTGGTAGTCAGTAACCAGCGAGGAGTCACACTGGTAGTCAGTAACCAGCGAGGAGTCACACTGGTAGTCAGTAACCAGCGAGGAGTCACACTGGTAGTCAGTAACCAGCGAGGAGTCACACTGGTAGTCAGTAACCAGCGAGGTATCAGCGAGGTGTCACACTGGTGGTCAGTAACCAGCGAGGAGTCACACTGGTGGTCAGTAACCAGTGAGGAGTCACACTGGTAGTCAGTAACCAGTGAGGAGTCACACTGGTGGTCAGTAACCAGTGAGGAGTCACACTGGTGGTCAGTAACCAGTGAGGAGTCACACTGGTAGTCAGTAACCAGCGAGGAGTCACACTGGTAGTCAGTAACCAGTGAGGAGTCACACTGGTAGTCAGTAACCAGCGAGGAGTCACACTGGTGGTCAGTAACCAGTGAGGAGTCACACTGGTGGTCAGTAACCAGCGAAGAGTCACACTGGTAGTCAGTAACCAGTGAGGAGTCACACTAATGGTCAGTAACCAGCGAGGAGTCACACTAGTGGTCAGTAACCAGCGAGGAGTCACACTGGTAGTCAGTAACCAGCGAGGAGTCACACTGGTAGTCAGTAACCAGCGAGGAGTCACACTGGTGGTCAGTAACCAGCGAAGAGTCACACTGGTAGTCAGTAACCAGCGAGGAGTCACACTGGTGGTCAGTAACCAGCGAGGAGTCACACTGGTGGTCAGTAACCAGCGAGGAGTCACACTGGTGGTCAGTAACCAGCGAGGAGTCACACTGGTGGTCAGTAACCAGCGAGGAGTCACACTGGTAGTCAGTAACCAGCGAGGAGTCACACTGGTAGTCAGTAACCAGCGAGGAGTCACACTGGTAGTCAGTAACCAGCGAGGAGTCACACTGGTAGTCAGTAACCAGTGAGGAGTCACACTGGTAGTCAGTAACCAGCGAGGAGTCACACTGGTAGTCAGTAACCAGCGAGGAGTCACACTGGTAGTCAGTAACCAGTGAGGAGTCACACTGGTAGTCAGTAACCAGTGAGGAGTCACACTGGTAGTCAGTAACCAGCGAGGAGTCACACTGGTAGTCAGTAACCAGTGAGGAGTCACACTGGTAGTCAGTAACCAGTGAGGAGTCACACTGGTAGTCAGTAACCAGCGAGGAGTCACACTGGTGGTCAGTAACCAGCGAGGAGTCACACTGGTAGTCAGTAACCAGCGAGAGTCACACTGGTAGTCAGTAACCAGCGAGGAGTCACACTGGTGGTCAGTAACCAGCGAGGAGTCACACTGGGGTCAGTAACCAGCGAGGAGTCACACTGGTAGTCAGTAACCAGCGAGGAGTCACACTGGTAGTCAGTAACCAGCGAGGAGTCACACTGGTAGTCAGTAACCAGCGAGGTATCAGCGAGGGTCACACTGGTGGTCAGTAACCAGCGAGGAGTCACACTGGTGGTCAGTAACAAGTGAGGAGTCACACTGGTAGTCAGTAACCAGCGAGGAGTCACACTGGTAGTCAGTAACCAGTGAGGAGTCACACTGGTAGTCAGTAACCAGCGAGGAGTCACACTGGTGGTCAGTAACCAGTGAGGAGTCACACTGGTGGTCAGTAACCAGCGAGGAGTCACACTGGTAGTCAGTAACCAGTGAGGAGTCACACTGGTGGTCAGTAACCAGCGAGGAGTCACACTGGTGGTCAGTAACCAGCGAGGAGTCACACTGGTAGTCAGTAACCAGCGAGGAGTCACACTGGTGGTCAGTAACCAGCGAGGAGTCACACTGGTAGTCAGTAACCAGCGAGGAGTCACACTGGTGGTCAGTAACCAGCGAAGAGTCACACTGGTAGTCAGTAACCAGCGAGGAGTCACACTGGTGGTCAGTAACCAGCGAAGAGTCACACTGGTGGTCAGTAACCAGCGAGGAGTCACACTGGTGGTCAGTAACCAGCGAGGAGTCACACTGGTGGTCAGTAACCAGCGAAGAGTCACACTGGTGGTCAGTAACCAGCGAGGAGTCACACTGGTAGTCAGTAACCAGTGAGGAGTCACACTGGTAGTCAGTAACCAGCGAGGAGTCACACTGGTAGTCAGTAACCAGCGAGGAGTCACACTGGTAGTCAGTAACCAGTGAGGAGTCACACTGGTAGTCAGTAACCAGTGAGGAGTCACACTGGTAGTCAGTAACCAGTGAGGAGTCACACTGGTAGTCAGTAACCAGCGAGGAGTCACACTGGTGGTCAGTAACCAGCGAGGAGTCACACTGGTAGTCAGTAACCAGCGAAGAGTCACACTGGTAGTCAGTAACCAGCGAAGAGTCACACTGGTAGTCAGTAACCAGTGAGGAGTCACACTGGTGGTCAGTAACCAGTGAGGAGTCACACTGGTGGTCAGTAACCAGTGAGGAGTCACACTGGTAGTCAGTAACCAGTGAGGAGTCACACTGGTGGTCAGTAACCAGCGAGGAGTCACACTGGTAGTCAGTAACCAGCGAGGAGTCACACTGGTGGTCAGTAACCAGCGAAGAGTCACACTGGTAGTCAGTAACCAGCGAGGAGTCACACTGGTGGTCAGTAACCAGCGAAGAGTCACACTGGTGGTCAGTAACCAGTGAGGAGTCACACTGGTGGTCAGTAACCAGCGAGGAGTCACACTGGTGGTCAGTAACCAGCGAGGAGTCACACTGGTGGTCAGTAACCAGCGAGGAGTCACACTGGTAGTCAGTAACCAGTGAGGAGTCACACTGGTAGTCAGTAACCAGCGAGGAGTCACACTGGTGGTCAGTAACCAGTGAGGAGTCACACTGGTAGTCAGTAACCAGCGAGGAGTCACACTGGTAGTCAGTAACCAGCGAGGAGTCACACTGGTAGTCAGTAACCAGTGAGGAGTCACACTGGTAGTCAGTAACCAGCGAGGAGTCACACTGGTAGTCAGTAACCAGCGAAGAGTCACACTGGTAGTCAGTAACCAGTGAGGAGTCACACTGGTAGTCAGTAACCAGTGAGGAGTCACACTGGTAGTCAGTAACCAGTGAGGAGTCACACTGGTAGTCAGTAACCAGTGAGGAGTCACACTGGTAGTCAGTAACCAGCGAGGAGTCACACTGGTGGTCAGTAACCAGCGAGGAGTCACACTGGTAGTCAGTAACCAGCGAGGAGTCACACTGGTAGTCAGTAACCAGCGAGGAGTCACACTGGTAGTCAGTAACCAGCGAGGAGTCACACTGGTGGTCAGTAACCAGCGAGGAGTCACACTGGTGGTCAGTAACCAGCGAGGAGTCACACTGGGGTCAGTAACCAGCGAGGAGTCACACTGGTAGTCAGTAACCAGCGAGGAGTCACACTGGTAGTCAGTAACCAGCGAAGAGTCACACTGGTAGTCAGTAACCAGCGAGGAGTCACACTGGTAGTCAGTAACCAGCGAGGTCAGCGAGGAGTCACACTGGTGGTCAGTAACCAGTGAGGAGTCACACTGGTAGTCAGTAACCAGTGAGGAGTCACACTGGTGGTCAGTAACCAGTGAGGAGTCACACTGGTAGTCAGTAACCAGCGAAGAGTCACACTGGTAGTCAGTAACCAGTGAGGAGTCACACTGGTAGTCAGTAACCAGCGAGGAGTCACACTGGTGGTCAGTAACCAGCGAGGAGTCACACTGGTAACCAGTGAGGAGTCACACTGGTGGTCAGTAACCAGTGAGGAGTCACACTGGTGGTCAGTAACCAGTGAGGAGTCACACTGGTGGTCAGTAACCAGTGAGGAGTCACACTGGTGGTCAGTAACCAGTGAGGAGTCACACTAGTGGTAGTCAGTAACCAGCGAGGAGTCACACTGGTAGTCAGTAACCAGCGAGGAGTCACACTGGTGACCAGTGAGGAGTCACACTAGTGGTCAGTAACCAGTGAGGAGTCACACTAGTGGTCAGTAACCAGTGAGGAGTCACACTGGTGGTCAGTAACCAGCGAGGAGTCACACTGGTAGTCAGTAACCAGCGAGGAGTCACACTGGTGGTCAGTAACCAGCGAGGAGTCACACTGGTAGTCAGTAACCAGTGAGGAGTCACACTGGTAGTCAGTAACCAGCGAGGAGTCACACTGGTGGTCAGTAACCAGCGAAGAGTCACACTGGTGGTCAGTAACCAGTGAGGAGTCACACTGGTGGTCAGTAACCAGCGAAGAGTCACACTGGTGGTCAGTAACCAGCGAGGAGTCACACTGGTAGTCAGTAACCAGCGAGGAGTCACACTGGTAGTCAGTAACCAGCGAGGAGTCACACTGGTAGTCAGTAACCAGCGAGGAGTCACACTGGTGGTCAGTAACCAGTGAGGAGTCACACTGGTAGTCAGTAACCAGCGAAGAGTCACACTGGTAGTCAGTAACCAGCGAGGAGTCACACTGGTAGTCAGTAACCAGCGAGGAGTCACACTGGTAGTCAGTAACCAGCGAGGAGTCACACTGGTAGTCAGTAACCAGTGAGGAGTCACACTGGTAGTCAGTAACCAGCGAAGAGTCACACTGGTAGTCAGTAACCAGCGAGGAGTCACACTGGTAGTCAGTAACCAGTGAGGAGTCACACTGGTAGTCAGTAACCAGTGAGGAGTCACACTGGTAGTCAGTAACCAGTGAGGAGTCACACTGGTAGTCAGTAACCAGTGAGGAGTCACACTGGTAGTCAGTAACCAGTGAGGAGTCACACTGGTAGTCAGTAACCAGCGAGGAGTCACACTGGTGGTCAGTAACCAGCGAAGAGTCACACTGGTAGTCAGTAACCAGCGAAGAGTCACACTGGTAGTCAGTAACCAGCGAAGAGTCACACTGGTAGTCAGTAACCAGCGAGGAGTCACACTGGTGGTCAGTAACCAGCGAGGAGTCACACTGGTGGTCAGTAACCAGCGAGGAGTCACACTGGGGTCAGTAACCAGCGAGGAGTCACACTGGTAGTCAGTAACCAGCGAGAGTCACACTGGTAGTCAGTAACCAGCGAAGAGTCACACTGGTAGTCAGTAACCAGCGAGGAGTCACACTGGTAGTCAGTAACCAGCGAGGTATCAGCGAGGAGTCACACTGGTGTCAGTAACCAGCGAGGAGTCACACTGGTGGTCAGTAACCAGTGAGGAGTCACACTGGTAGTCAGTAACCAGCGAGGAGTCACACTGGTGGTCAGTAACCAGCGAGGAGTCACACTGGTGGTCAGTAACCAGTGAGGAGTCACACTGGTAGTCAGTAACCAGCGAAGAGTCACACTGGTAGTCAGTAACCAGTGAGGAGTCACACTGGTAGTCAGTAACCAGCGAGGAGTCACACTGGTGGTCAGTAACCAGTGAGGAGTCACACTGGTGGTCAGTAACCAGCGAAGAGTCACACTGGTAGTCAGTAACCAGTGAGGAGTCACACTGGTGGTCAGTAACCAGCGAGGAGTCACACTGGTAGTCAGTAACCAGTGAGGAGTCACACTGGTAGTCAGTAACCAGCGAGGAGTCACACTGGTAGTCAGTAACCAGTGAGGAGTCACACTGGTAGTCAGTAACCAGTGAGGAGTCACACTGGTAGTCAGTAACCAGCGAGGAGTCACACTGGTGGTCAGTAACCAGCGAAGAGTCACACTGGTAGTCAGTAACCAGCGAAGAGTCACACTGGTAGTCAGTAACCAGCGAAGAGTCACACTGGTAGTCAGTAACCAGCGAGGAGTCACACTGGTGGTCAGTAACCAGCGAGGAGTCACACTGGTGGTCAGTAACCAGCGAGGAGTCACACTGGGGTCAGTAACCAGCGAGGAGTCACACTGGTAGTCAGTAACCAGCGAGGAGTCACACTGGTAGTCAGTAACCAGCGAAGAGTCACACTGGTAGTCAGTAACCAGCGAGGAGTCACACTGGTAGTCAGTAACCAGCGAGGTATCAGCGAGGTGTCACACTGGTGGTCAGTAACCAGTGAGGAGTCACACTGGTAGTCAGTAACCAGTGAGGAGTCACACTGGTGGTCAGTAACCAGTGAGGAGTCACACTGGTAGTCAGTAACCAGCGAGGAGTCACACTGGTAGTCAGTAACCAGTGAGGAGTCACACTGGTAGTCAGTAACCAGCGAGGAGTCACACTGGTGGTCAGTAACCAGTGAGGAGTCACACTGGTGGTCAGTAACCAGCGAGGAGTCACACTGGTAGTCAGTAACCAGTGAGGAGTCACACTAGTGGTCAGTAACCAGTGAGGAGTCACACTGGTGGTCAGTAACCAGTGAGGAGTCACACTGGTGGTCAGTAACCAGTGAGGAGTCACACTGGTGGTCAGTAACCAGTGAGGAGTCACACTGGTGGTCAGTAACCAGTGAGGAGTCACACTAGTGGTCAGTAACCAGTGAGGAGTCACACTGGTGGTCAGTAACCAGCGAGGAGTCACACTGGTAGTCAGTAACCAGCGAGGAGTCACACTGGTGGTCAGTAACCAGCGAAGAGTCACACTGGTAGTCAGTAACCAGCGAGGAGTCACACTGGTGGTCAGTAACCAGCGAAGAGTCACACTGGTGGTCAGTAACCAGTGAGGAGTCACACTGGTGGTCAGTAACCAGCGAAGAGTCACACTGGTGGTCAGTAACCAGCGAAGAGTCACACTGGTGGTCAGTAACCAGCGAGGAGTCACACTGGTAGTCAGTAATCAGTGAGGAGTCACACTGGTAGTCAGTAACCAGCGAGGAGTCACATTAGTGGTCAGTAACCAGTGAGGAGTCACACTGGTAGTCAGTAACCAGCGAAGAGTCACACTGGTAGTCAGTAACCAGCGAGGAGTCACACTGGTAGTCAGTAACCAGCGAGGAGTCACACTGGTAGTCAGTAACCAGCGAGGAGTCACACTGGTAGTCAGTAACCAGTGAGGAGTCACACTGGTAGTCAGTAACCAGCGAAGAGTCACACTGGTAGTCAGTAACCAGCGAAGAGTCACACTGGTAGTCAGTAACCAGTGAGGAGTCACACTGGTAGTCAGTAACCAGTGAGGAGTCACACTGGTAGTCAGTAACCAGTGAGGAGTCACACTGGTAGTCAGTAACCAGTGAGGAGTCACACTGGTAGTCAGTAACCAGCGAGGAGTCACACTGGTGGTCAGTAACCAGCGAAGAGTCACACTGGTAGTCAGTAACCAGCGAAGAGTCACACTGGTAGTCAGTAACCAGCGAAGAGTCACACTGGTAGTCAGTAACCAGCGAGGAGTCACACTGGTGGTCAGTAACCAGCGAGGAGTCACACTGGTGGTCAGTAACCAGCGAGGAGTCACACTAGGGGACAGTAACCAGCGAGGAGTCACACTGGTAGTCAGTAACCAGCGAGGAGTCACACTGGTAGTCAGTAACCAGCGAAGAGTCACACTGGTAGTCAGTAACCAGCGAGGAGTCACACTGGTAGTCAGTAACAGTATCAGCGAGGAGTCACACTGGTGTCAGTAACCAGCGAGGAGTCACACTGGTGGTCAGTAACCAGTGAGGAGTCACACTGGTGGTCAGTAACCAGTGAGGAGTCACACTGGTGGTCAGTAACCAGTGAGGAGTCACACTGGTGGTCAGTAACCAGTGAGGAGTCACACTGGTAGTCAGTAACCAGCGAAGAGTCACACTGGTAGTCAGTAACCAGTGAGGAGTCACACTGGTAGTCAGTAACCAGCGAGGAGTCACACTGGTGGTCAGTAACCAGTGAGGAGTCACACTGGTGGTCAGTTACCAGCGAAGAGTCACACTGGTAGTCAGTAACCAGTGAGGAGTCACACTAATGGTCAGTAACCAGCGAGGAGTCACACTAGTGGTTAGTAACCAGCGAGGAGTCACACTGGTAGTCAGTAACCAGCGAGGAGTCACACTGGTAGTCAGTAACCAGCGAGGAGTCACACTGGTGGTCAGTAACCAGCGAAGAGTCACACTGGTAGTCAGTAACCAGCGAGGAGTCACACTGGTGGTCAGTAACCAGCGAGGAGTCACACTGGTGGTCAGTAACCAGCGAGGAGTCACACTGGTGGTCAGTAACCAGCGAAGAGTCACACTGGTGGTCAGTAACCAGCGAGGAGTCACACTGGTGGTCAGTAACCAGCGAGGAGTCACACTGGTAGTCAGTAACCAGCGAGGAGTCACACTGGTAGTCAGTAACCAGCGAGGAGTCACACTGGTGGTCAGTAACCAGCGAGGAGTCACACTGGTGGTCAGTAACCAGCGAAGAGTCACACTGGTAGTCAGTAACCAGTGAGGAGTCACACTGGTAGTCAGTAACCAGCGAGGAGTCACACTGGTGGTCAGTAACCAGCGAGGAGTCACACTGGTGGTCAGTAACCAGCGAGGAGTCACACTGGTGGTCAGTAACCAGCGAGGAGTCACACTGGTGGTCAGTAACCAGCGAGGAGTCACACTGGTAGTCAGTAACCAGCGAGGAGTCACACTGGTAGTCAGTAACCAGCGAAGAGTCACACTGGTAGTCAGTAACCAGCGAGGAGTCACACTGGTAGTCAGTAACCAGTGAGGAGTCACACTGGTAGTCAGTAACCAGCGAGGAGTCACACTGGTAGTCAGTAACACTGGTAGTCAGTAACCAGTGAGGAGTCACACTGGTAGTCAGTAACCAGTGAGGAGTCACACTGGTAGTCAGTAACCAGTGAGGAGTCACACTGGTAGTCAGTAACCAGTGAGGAGTCACACTGGTAGTCAGTAACCA
>WNGS01000530.1:18743-46313 GCA_020271785.1 Procambarus virginalis
GAGGAGTCACACTGGTAGTCAGTAACCAGTGAGGAGTCACACATGGTAGTCAGTAACCAGCGAGGAGTCACACTGGTGTCAGTAACCAGCGAAGAGTCACACTGGTAGTCAGTAACCAGCGAAGAGTCACACTGGTAGTCAGTAACAGCGAGGAGTCACACTGGTAGTCAGTAACCAGCGAGGAGTCACACTGGTGGTCAGTAACCAGCGAGTGAGGAGTCACACTGGTGGTCAGTAACCAGCGAGGAGTCACACTGGTGGTCAGTAACCAGTGAGGAGTCACACTGGTAGTCAGTAACCAGCGAGGAGTCACACTGGTGGTCAGTAACCAGTGAGGAGTCAACTGGTGGTCAGTAACCAGTGAGGAGTCACACTGGTAGTCAGTAACCAGTGAGGAGTCACACTGGTAGTCAGTAACCAGCGAGGAGTCACATGGTGGTCAGTAACCAGTGAGGAGTCACACTGGTAGTCAGTAACCAGCGAGGAGTCACACTGGTAGTCAGTAACCAGTGAGGAGTCACACTGGTAGTCAGTAACCAGTGAGGAGTCACACTGGTAGTCAGTAACCAGTGAGGAGTCACACTGGTAGTCAGTAACCAGCGAGGAGTCACACTGGTAGTCAGTAACCAGCGAGGAGTCACACTGGTGGTCAGTAACCAGCGAAGAGTCACACTGGTAGTCAGTAACCAGCGAAGAGTCACACTGGTAGTCAGTAACCAGCGAAGAGTCACACTGGTAGTCAGTAACCAGCGAGGAGTCACACTGGTAGTCAGTAACCAGCGAGGAGTCACACTGGTGGTCAGTAACCAGCGAGGAGTCACACTGGTGGTCAGTAACCAGCGAGGAGTCACACTGGTGTCAGTAACCAGCGAGGAGTCACACTGGTAGTCAGTAACCAGCGAGGAGTCACACTGGTGGTCAGTAACCAGTGAGGAGTCACACTGGTGGTCAGTAACCAGTGAGGAGTCACACTGGT
Organism: Procambarus virginalis; assembly: GCA_020271785.1. Classification (NCBI taxonomy): domain Eukaryota; kingdom Metazoa; phylum Arthropoda; class Malacostraca; order Decapoda; family Cambaridae; genus Procambarus; species Procambarus virginalis. The sequence continues at coordinate 19,720 of WNGS01000530.1, forward strand.
AGTCAGTAACCAGTGAGGAGTCACACTGGTGGTCAGTAACCAGTGAGGAGTCACACTGGTAGTCAGTAACCAGCGAGGAGTCACACTGGTAGTCAGTAACCAGTGAGGAGTCACACTGGTGGTCAGTAACCAGTGAGGAGTCACACTGTAGTCAGTAACCAGTGAGGAGTCACACTGGTAGTCAGTAACCAGTGAGGAGTCACACTGGTAGTCAGTAACCAGCGAGGAGTCACACTGGTGGTCAGTAACCAGTGAGGAGTCACACTGGTAGTCAGTAACCAGCGAGGAGTCACACTGGTAGTCAGTAACCAGTGAGGAGTCACACTGGTAGTCAGTAACCAGTGAGGAGTCACACTGGTAGTCAGTAACCAGTGAGGAGTCACACTGGTAGTCAGTAACCAGTGAGGAGTCACACTGGTAGTCAGTAACCAGCGAGGAGTCACACTGGTGGTCAGTAACCAGCGAAGAGTCACACTGGTAGTCAGTAACCAGCGAGGAGTCACACTGGTAGTCAGTAACCAGTGAGGAGTCACACTGGTAGTCAGTAACCAGCGAGGAGTCACACTGGTGGTCAGTAACCAGCGAGGAGTCACACTGGTGGTCAGTAACCAGCGAGGAGTCACACTGGTGGTCAGTAACAGCGAGGAGTCACACTGGTGGTCAGTAACCAGCGAAGAGTCACACTGGTAGTCAGTAACCAGCGAGGAGTCACACTGGTGGTCAGTAACCAGTGAGGAGTCACACTGGTGTCAGTAACCAGTGAGAGTCACACTGGTAGTCAGTAACCAGTGAGGAGTCACACTGGTAGTCAGTAACCAGTGAGGAGTCACACTGGTAGTCAGTAACCAGCGAGGAGTCACACTGGTAGTCAGTAACCAGTGAGGAGTCACACTGGTGGTCAGTAACCAGTGAGGAGTCACACTGGTAGTCAGTAACCAGTGAGGAGTCACACTGGTAGTCAGTAACCAGTGAGGAGTCACACTGGTAGTCAGTAACCAGCGAGGAGTCACACTGGTGGTCAGTAACCAGTGAGGAGTCACACTGGTAGTCAGTAACCAGCGAGGAGTCACACTGGTAGTCAGTAACCAGCGAGGAGTCACACTGGTAGTCAGTAACCAGCGAGGAGTCACACTGGTAGTCAGTAACCAGCGAGGAGTCACACTGGTGGTCAGTAACCAGTGAGGAGTCACACTGGTAGTCAGTAACCAGCGAGGAGTCACACTGGTGGTCAGTAACCAGTGAGGAGTCACACTGGTAGTCAGTAACCAGCGAGGAGTCACACTGGTAGTCAGTAACCAGCGAGAGTCACACTGGTAGTCAGTAACCAGCGAGGAGTCACACTGGTAGTCAGTAACCAGCGAGGAGTCACACTGGTCAGTAACCAGTGAGGAGTCACACTGGTAGTCAGTAACCAGTGAGGAGTCACACTGGTGGTCAGTAACCAGCGAGGAGTCACACTGGTAGTCAGTAACCAGTGAGGAGTCACACTGGTAGTCAGTAACCAGTGAGGAGTCACACTGGTGTCAGTAACCAGTGAGGAGTCACACTGGTAGTCAGTAACCAGTGAGGAGTCACACTGGTAGTCAGTAACCAGTGAGGAGTCACACTGGTGGTCAGTAACCAGCGAGGAGTCACACTGGTGGTCAGTAACCAGTGAGGAGTCACACTGGTAGTCAGTAACCAGCGAAGAGTCACACTGGTAGTCAGTAACCAGTGAGGAGTCACACTGGTAGTCAGTAACCAGTGAGGAGTCACACTGGTAGTCAGTAACCAGTGAGGAGTCACACTGGTAGTCAGTAACCAGTGAGGAGTCACACTGGTAGTCAGTAACCAGCGAGGAGTCACACTGGTGGTCAGTAACCAGCGAAGAGTCACACTGGTAGTCAGTAACCAGCGAGGAGTCACACTGGTAGTCAGTAACCAGGAGGAGTCACACTGGTAGTCAGTAACCAGCGAGGAGTCACACTGGTGTCAGTAACCAGCGAGGAGTCACACTGGTGGTCAGTAACCAGCGAAGAGTCACACTGGTGGTCAGTAACCAGCGAGGAGTCACACTGGTAGTCAGTAACCAGCGAGGAGTCACACTGGTAGTCAGTAACCAGCGAGGAGTCACACTGGTGTCAGTAACCAGCGAGGAGTCACACTGGTGGTCAGTAACCAGCGAGGAGTCACACTGGTGGTCAGTAACCAGCGAGGAGTCACACTGGTGGTCAGTAACCAGCGAGGAGTCACACTGGTAGTCAGTAACCAGCGAGGAGTCACACTGGTGGTCAGTAACCAGTGAGGAGTCACACTGGTGGTCAGTAACCAGTGAGGAGTCACACTGGTAGTCAGTAACCAGTGAGGAGTCACACTGGTGGTCAGTAACCAGTGAGGAGTCACACTGGTAGTCAGTAACCAGCGAGGAGTCACACTGGTGTCAGTAACCAGTGAGGAGTCACACTGGTGGTCAGTAACCAGTGAGGAGTCACACTGGTGGTCAGTAACCAGTGAGGAGTCACACTGGTAGTCAGTAACCAGTGAGGAGTCACACTGGTAGTCAGTAACCAGCGAGGAGTCACACTGGTGGTCAGTAACCAGCGAGGAGTCACACTGGTAGTCAGTAACCAGCGAAGAGTCACACTGGTGGTCAGTAACCAGTGAGGAGTCACACTGGTAGTCAGTAACCAGTGAGGAGTCACACTGGTAGTCAGTAACCAGTGAGGAGTCACACTGGTAGTCAGTAACCAGTGAGGAGTCACACTGGTAGTCAGTAACCAGCGAGGAGTCACACTGGTGGTCAGTAACCAGCGAGGAGTCACACTGGTAGTCAGTAACCAGCGAGGAGTCACACTGGAGTCAGTAAACCAGCGAGGAGTCACACTGGTAGTCAGTAACCAGCGAGGAGTCACACTGGTAGTCAGTAACCAGCGAGGAGTCACACTGGTAGTCAGTAACCAGTGAGGAGTCACACTGGTGGTCAGTAACCAGCGAGGAGTCACACTGGTGGTCAGTAACCAGCGAGAGTCACACNACTAATTTTTTTCTTTTTCTTTGCACGATTTTGCACTTCATCATTTTCTTACACTAGTTGGAATCACTTTGAAATAAGCCATATTACGTGTTATACTATGATCTCTATTACTCGCTGTTACCATATTCCTTTACACTAATCACTTTATAGTTTGTATCATACGGCATATCTAACTTCCCTCTTTTTTCTTTTTAACGAGAACAGTATCTCCAACCTTTATGAATTGTTCCTTTGCACGTTGATCATGAGCAATTTTCATTTTGCCCTTGGCTAGGCATCCTTCTGAGCGAGACGTTATCCGTTACCTTGGCTGGCATGACAGGTAGTGCGATTCTCATAGGACGTCCAAATAAAAGTTCGCCAGGCGACTTGCCCAGTGTTCCATGCGGTGTTGCACGGTAGTTCCTGAGAAAAGCATACATAGCTTGTTTCCAGGATCGTCCTTCGGCATGAGCACAGCGTACAGCTTTCATGAGAGGTTGCATGAATCTCTCGACTTCTCCATTTGCTTGAGGATGTAGTGGCATCACACGGCGGTGTTTGAATCCAATATGCTCAGCAAAGTTGACAAAGTCTTGTCCATTAAATGGCGGTCCATTGTCCGTCTTGACAACTTCAGGAATGCCAAAGTTTGAAAAGATCTTGTCGAGCTTCGGGATGACAGCCTTTGCAGATGTGGAAGTGATGATTTCTACTTCTGGATAACGTGAGTGATCATCAATGACTACCATCAAGTACTCTCCAGTTGGTAGCGGTCCGCAGAAGTCCATCGATACTTCCATCCATGGTGCAGCAGGTAGTGGTGAAGGTTGTAGAGGTGTTGGTCTTGAAGTATCCACTGCAGCTTGGCAAGGGACACAGGCATCATGCATGTCCTTAGCTTGACGATCAATGCCAGGAAACCACACCTTTTTCGTAGCAGCTGTTTGGTCCTTACAAGACCTTGGTGTCCTTGATGTGCAAGCTTCAGAGCACGTTGCTGGAGAACAGCTGGAATGACGATACGAGTACCTCGCAGCACGGTGTCGCGTTGTTGCGTAACACTTAATTCTGTCTGGATGCGTTCAAGTGCTTTGAATGCATCTTGGTCAACTCCTGAGGGTGGGATGCGTGGAAACTTTTTCTTAGTCAATGCATCCACTGTTGCTTGCAGAGTTGGGTCCTCTAGGGTTGCAGTACGGATTTCATCAAGAGTGAGAGCCTTGGGGACTGCATCACAGGTTACAGAGTGTACATATTCCTCGGCAACTTGCTGATGCTTGGTGATGGTGAAACTGTTGGCAGGATGTCGACTGATGTAATCAGCGGGATTGCCTGCACCGGCTTGTATTTCACCGTAAAGTTGTATGGTTGCAGACGAAGAGCCCATCTCTCAATGCGAGCTGGTGGTTTGGACTTTGGATTATTGAAGATGGTCTCCAACGGTTTGTGGTCAGTGACTATCGTGGTAAAGGGTGCACCAAGCAGATACACATTGAAGTGTTCACAGCCCCATACAAGAGCAAGAGCTTCCTTCTCTGTCTGACTGTATCGTTGCTCAACATCTGTGAGAGAACGGCTGGCATAGGCAATTACTACTCTTGAATCTGGTTGACCAGGTTTGTGTTGGGCTAACACAGCACCTAAACCAACAGGACTAGCATCCACCGTTAACTCAGTGTCCATTGATGGATCAAAGTACGCAGCAGTCGCATTTTCTACTAGTGCATCTTTCACAGCATCAAATGCATTTTGCTCGACATCGCTCCAGTACCATGATGCATTTTTCTTCAGGAGCTCACGTAGAGGCTTCGTAATAGTAGCAAAATCTGGAATGAAGCGAGAACAGTAGTTTGCCATTCCCAGAAAACTATGTACTTCAGTGGATGTTGAAGGAGGTGCAGCATTCTTGATATCTGCAACTTTCTTAGGATCTGGAGACAGACCTTTGTCACTAAGTACATGTCCAAAGAATTCAATTTTATGTTGATTGAACTCACACTTTGCTCGGCTTAGCGTCAAATTCTTTTCTCGTAAGCGTTGCAATGTTGCACGAAGAGCTTTGTCGTGTTCAGCTTGGGTACGGCCATAAACAATGATGTCATCAGACATGTTGTCAGCATTAGGTATATCTTGCAATACCTGGCTGATGATGTGCTGGAATACTTCAGCAGCACTGTTAATACCAAAACTCAGGCGCTTGTACCTATACAGACCTCGATGTGTCGTAAACGTTGTGATGAATCGACTCTCATCATCAAGTTCAAGCTGATGATAGCCCTTGTTTAAATCTAACTTGCTGAATACAGTTGCACCATTCAAGCGGTATATCATATCATCTACAGTGGGTGTAGGATGGCGTTCACGCATTATTGCCTTGTTGGGAACACGCATGTCTACACAAATGCGTATCTCATCTGGATTCTTCGGCTTTGGTGGAGTGACAATTGGGCTTACCCATGGTGTTGGGCCTGTTACCGGTTCAATGATATCTAGTTCTATCAGCCTATCCAGTTCGGCATCGACTTTCTTGCGAGTATGGAATGGTTGTCGGCGATGTGGTTGGGCAACTGGAATTACATCTGGGTTGATATGCAGATGTACCTTACTATCAGTATAACAACCTATGGATTTAAACCGATCAGAAAATTCAGCAACAATAGCATCAACATTGTTTGCAGATTCCACTGCTACAGCATTAGAAAGCTGAAGTAGCCCCAATTTGGTTGAAGTCTTGTAACTGAGTAAAGACTCCTTTGCATTCCTAACAACATGGAATGTAGTAATGAGCATTGCATTCTTTGACTTAATCTCTGCAGTGAAAGTTCCAATCACTGGTAAGGCTACCTTTGAAGCATAGGCAGTGGCTTTACCATTGTATTTTTCAAGCTTTGGGAACTGTTTTTTAAATTTTTCATAGTGGCACTCAGCAATGGTGTCAATGTTTGATCCAGTGTCAATGAGAATTTTGAGACAAATGCCAGCAATGTATACTATAGTCTCTGGGTTGTTTGGAAGATCATTCCATTTTGTGATTGATTGTACTCCATAAATATAATCACATTCACTGTCATCTGAGACTGGTTGTAATGAAATGTTGTCTTGTATATTATTAACATTCTTGATTTGAGGTGCAATATTGTGTTTGCCACCTCGACTCCTATGACTTGATCCTCGTACATTGCTTTTATTTATTGATTGTGGTTTCTTTAGTGCGGAACGACACATAGCACCAAAATGACCTAGTTTTCTACACTCATAGCACTTCTTACCTTGTGCAGGACAAACATTATCTTGGTGTGGGTAGTCTCCTCCACAATTGTAACATTTATTATTGACAACCTCTGATGTGAGTCGTTGTGACTGCTTGAGTCTTGTTCCATGACTCCAGTTGTGATGTGGTTCTCGGCTCAATTTAATGTTAGGTTTGGCATGATATCTTCTACGATCATGGTGTACTCCCTGAACCTTACATACTTCATGACTGTTAGTAACAGTGGCAGAACCGTTGTTGGCACTGCACTCCATGGCACGAGCATCACGTGCAGCATCTTCCATTCGACGAGCCATATCCAGTATCTTGGTAAGAGAACTTTCATCATCAACAAGTTCTAGAGCTCTTCGACGGAGACGTGTAGATGTGCATGTTTCAATTATTTGCTGTTTGATTTCTTTGTCAACATCAGCAAACTCACAATGGGTTGCTAAACCCTGCAGACGTGTATGGTATTGATCAACAGTTTCATTAGAGAGTTGTTTTGCTCTCCTGAAATGCATAATTTCCATAGCAGTATTTTGCCTTGGTTTGAAATGCTCAGTTAATTTGGCCTTGGCAGTGTCATAATCTTTGGCACCACCAGTATCTTTCAGTGTATCAAAGATGTCACAAACTCTATCACCTGCATAGTGAAGTAGAAAGGCACGCTTTCTTTCAGCACTTTTGATGTCAGAAACTATCAACAAATTTTCAAACCTTTTAAGCCATTTGACCCACCTCTGTGACAGGTTTGTCTGGTCACAGTCAGGATCAAATGCAGGAAACTGAGGTATATTTGCCATTTTTACTGAATAAATTTAAACTTATCACTTAAAATGTTCTCAGAATATATAACACTTACTGCACTGTATATGTTATTTAAGAATTCACTGTAATTACTTTAATTTTGCAAAGCACACAAGCATTTTAATGCAAAAGTTCACAACAGTGCACAACACAGCAGCAACTGACTTCTTACCTAGCCCTTGTGTACATGTGTTGTTACTCCAACTCACAGCAGCACAGCAGTTGTTAGCAGTTGGTACAGCAGTTGTCAGCAGTTGGTACAGCAGTTGGCAGCAGTTGGCACAGCAGTTGGCAGCAGTAGGCAGCAGTTGGTTCACAGCGTGAAGAATTTTGTAGCACGGAGCGTCGTTTCGTAACCAAAACATTGGGTTTTGTACACTGCATCAAAGCGTCGTTTCGTACACAGCGTCGGCAGATTCCTCTCTCACAGCAACAATCAGCACAGCTTGGGTAGCACACAGCATTGGCCAGCACACAGCAACGGCCAGCACACAGCAACGATAAGCAACAGTCAGCACACAGCATGGGGTTGCATACAGCATCGGGTATGGTGCTCACAGACAGCTTCTCCTTCCTGCTCTGGGCGAGACAGCATGCTCCTTCCTTGTGTTTTGTTGAACAAAATACCTGCGTTCCCAGTTCATCCTCGTCGCCAGTGTGGTGTCTGTGTATAGCTGAGATAGTCTTGGTTGTAAGGTTGATGTAAAGTCATTCCTGGTTACTGACTTTAATACTTAAATAATTACATGATAGAGTAGCTCCCAAGCTGGTAGCGTCCTGTATGCTGTTGTTTACCTTCTCTAGTGGCGTCCAGCCGCCGCACATAGAAAACGGATGGTACCATTTTCTGTGAACATGACAGTAACCAGTGAGGAGTCACACTGGTAGTCAGTAACCAGTGAGGAGTCACACTGGTGGCCAGTAACCAGTGAGGAGTCACACTGGTAGTCAGTAACCAGCGAATAGTCACACTGGTAGTCAGTAACCAGTGAGGAGTCACACTGGTGGTCAGTAACCAGTGAGGAGTCACACTGGTAGTCAGTAACCAGTGAGGAGTCACACTGGTAGTCAGTAACCAGTGAGGAGTCACACTGGTAGTCAGTAACCAGCGAGGAGTCACACTGGTGGTCAGTAACCAGTGAGGAGTCACACTGGTAGTCAGTAACCAGCGAAGAGTCACACTGGTAGTCAGTAACCAGTGAGGAGTCACACTGGTAGTCAGTAACCAGTGAGGAGTCACACTGGTAGTCAGTAACCAGTGAGGAGTCACACTGGTAGTCAGTAACCAGTGAGGAGTCACACTGGTAGTCAGTAACCAGCGAGGAGTCACACTGGTGGTCAGTAACCAGCGAAGAGTCACACTGGTAGTCAGTAACCAGCGAAGAGTCACACTGGTAGTCAGTAACCAGCGAAGAGTCACACTGGTAGTCAGTAACCAGCGAGGAGTCACACTGGTGGTCAGTAACCAGCGAGGAGTCACACTGGTGGTCAGTAACCAGCGAGGAGTCACACTGGTGGTCAGTAACCAGCGAGGAGTCACACTGGTAGTCAGTAACCAGCGAGGAGTCACACTGGTGGTCAGTAACCAGTGAGGAGTCACACTGGTGGTCAGTAACCAGTGAGGAGTCACACTGGTAGTCAGTAACCAGTGAGGAGTCACACTGGTAGTCAGTAACCAGCGAGGAGTCACACTGGTGGTCAGTAACCAGTGAGGAGTCACACTGGTAGTCAGTAACCAGCGAGGAGTCACACTGGTAGTCAGTAACCAGTGAGGAGTCACACTGGTAGTCAGTAACCAGTGAGGAGTCACACTGGTAGTCAGTAACCAGTGAGGAGTCACACTGGTAGTCAGTAACCAGCGAGGAGTCACACTGGTAGTCAGTAACCAGCGAGGAGTCACACTGGTGGTCAGTAACCAGCGAGGAGTCACACTGGTGGTCAGTAACCAGTGAGGAGTCACACTGGTAGTCAGTAACCAGCGAGGAGTCACACTGGTAGTCAGTAACCAGCGAGGAGTCACACTGGTAGTCAGTAACCAGCGAGGAGTCACACTGGTGGTCAGTAACCAGCGAGGAGTCACACTGGTGGTCAGTAACCAGCGAGGAGTCACACTGGTAGTCAGTAACCAGCGAGGAGTCACACTGGTAGTCAGTAACCAGCGAGGAGTCACACTGGTGGTCAGTAACCAGTGAGGAGTCACACTGGTGGTCAGTAACCAGTGAGGAGTCACACTGGTAGTCAGTAACCAGTGAGGAGTCACACTGGTGGTCAGTAACCAGTGAGGAGTCACACTGGTAGTCAGTAACCAGCGAGGAGTCACACTGGTAGTCAGTAACCAGTGAGGAGTCACACTGGTGGTCAGTAACCAGCGAGGAGTCACACTGGTAGTCAGTAACCAGCGAGGAGTCACACTGGTAGTCAGTAACCAGTGAGGAGTCACACTGGTAGTCAGTAACCAGCGAGGAGTCACACTGGTGGTCAGTAACCAGTGAGGAGTCACACTGGTAGTCAGTAACCAGCGAGGAGTCACACTGGTAGTCAGTAACCAGCGAGGAGTCACACTGGTAGTCAGTAACCAGCGAGGAGTCACACTGGTGGTCAGTAACCAGTGAGGAGTCACACTGGTAGTCAGTAACCAGCGAGGAGTCACACTGGTAGTCAGTAACCAGCGAGGAGTCACACTGGTGGTCAGTAACCAGCGAGGAGTCACACTGGTAGTCAGTAACCAGCGAGGAGTCACACTGGTAGTCAGTAACCAGCGAGGAGTCACACTGGTAGTCAGTAACCAGCGAGGAGTCACACTGGTGGTCAGTAACCAGCGAGGAGTCACACTGGTGGTCAGTAACCAGCGAGGAGTCACACTGGTAGTCAGTAACCAGCGAGGAGTCACACTGGTGGTCAGTAACCAGCGAGGAGTCACACTGGTAGTCAGTAACCAGCGAGGAGTCACACTGGTGGTCAGTAACCAGTGAGGAGTCACACTGGTAGTCAGTAACCAGCGAGGAGTCACACTGGTAGTCAGTAACCAGCGAGGAGTCACACTGGTGGTCAGTAACCAGCGAGGAGTCACACTGGTAGTCAGTAACCAGCGAGGAGTCACACTGGTAGTCAGTAACCAGCGAGGAGTCACACTGGTGGTCAGTAACCAGTGAGGAGTCACACTGGTAGTCAGTAACCAGCGAGGAGTCACACTGGTAGTCAGTAACCAGCGAGGAGTCACACTGGTAGTCAGTAACCAGCGAGGAGTCACACTGGTAGTCAGTAACCAGCGAGGAGTCACACTGGTGGTCAGTAACCAGCGAGGAGTCACACTGGTAGTCAGTAACCAGCGAGGAGTCACACTGGTGGTCAGTAACCAGCGAGGAGTCACACTGGTAGTCAGTAACCAGCGAGGAGTCACACTGGTGGTCAGTAACCAGTGAGGAGTCACACTGGTAGTCAGTAACCAGCGAGGAGTCACACTGGTAGTCAGTAACCAGTGAGGAGTCACACTGGTAGTCAGTAACCAGCGAGGAGTCACACTGGTAGTCAGTAACCAGCGAGGAGTCACACTGGTGGTCAGTAACCAGCGAGGAGTCACACTGGTGGTCAGTAACCAGTGAGGAGTCACACTGGTAGTCAGTAACCAGCGAGGAGTCACACTGGTAGTCAGTAACCAGTGAGGAGTCACACTGGTAGTCAGTAACCAGCGAGGAGTCACACTGGTGGTCAGTAACCAGCGAGGAGTCACACTGGTGGTCAGTAACCAGTGAGGAGTCACACTGGTAGTCAGTAACCAGCGAGGAGTCACACTGGTAGTCAGTAACCAGCGAGGAGTCACACTGGTAGTCAGTAACCAGTGAGGAGTCACACTGGTAGTCAGTAACCAGCGAGGAGTCACACTGGTAGTCAGTAACCAGCGAGGAGTCACACTGGTGGTCAGTAACCAGCGAGGAGTCACACTGGTGGTCAGTAACCAGCGAGGAGTCACACTGGTAGTCAGTAACCAGCGAGGAGTCACACTGGTGGTCAGTAACCAGTGAGGAGTCACACTGGTAGTCAGTAACCAGCGAGGAGTCACACTGGTAGTCAGTAACCAGCGAGGAGTCACACTGGTAGTCAGTAACCAGCGAGGAGTCACACTGGTAGTCAGTAACCAGCGAGGAGTCACACTGGTAGTCAGTAACCAGCGAGGAGTCACACTGGTAGTCAGTAACCAGCGAGGAGTCACACTGGTAGTCAGTAACCAGCGAGGAGTCACACTGGTAGTCAGTAACCAGCGAGGAGTCACACTGGTAGTCAGTAACCAGCGAGGAGTCACACTGGTAGTCAGTAACCAGTGAGGAGTCACACTGGTAGTCAGTAACCAGCGAGGAGTCACACTGGTAGTCAGTAACCAGCGAGGAGTCACACTGGTGGTCAGTAACCAGCGAGGAGTCACACTGGTAGTCAGTAACCAGTGAGGAGTCACACTGGTGGTCAGTAACCAGTGAGGAGTCACACTGGTAGTCAGTAACCAGCGAGGAGTCACACTGGTAGTCAGTAACCAGTGAGGAGTCACACTGGTAGTCAGTAACCAGCGAGGAGTCACACTGGTAGTCAGTAACCAGTGAGGAGTCACACTGGTGGTCAGTAACCAGTGAGGAGTCACACTGGTAGTCAGTAACCAGCGAGGAGTCACACTGGTAGTCAGTAACCAGCGAGGAGTCACACTGGTGGTCAGTAACCAGCGAGGAGTCACACTGGTAGTCAGTAACCAGCGAGGAGTCACACTGGTAGTCAGTAACCAGCGAGGAGTCACACTGGTAGTCAGTAACCAGCGAGGAGTCACACTGGTGGTCAGTAACCAGCGAGGAGTCACACTGGTGGTCAGTAACCAGCGAGGAGTCACACTGGTAGTCAGTAACCAGTGAGGAGTCACACTGGTAGTCAGTAACCAGCGAGGAGTCACACTGGTAGTCAGTAACCAGCGAGGAGTCACACTGGTAGTCAGTAACCAGCGAGGAGTCACACTGGTAGTCAGTAACCAGCGAGGAGTCACACTGGTAGTCAGTAACCAGCGAGGAGTCACACTGGTAGTCAGTAACCAGCGAGGAGTCACACTGGTAGTCAGTAACCAGCGAGGAGTCACACTGGTGGTCAGTAACCAGTGAGGAGTCACACTGGTAGTCAGTAACCAGCGAGGAGTCACACTGGTAGTCAGTAACCAGCGAGGAGTCACACTGGTAGTCAGTAACCAGCGAGGAGTCACACTGGTAGTCAGTAACCAGCGAGGAGTCACACTGGGTCAGTAACCAGCGAGGAGTCACACTGGTAGTCAGTAACCAGTGAGGAGTCACACTGGTGGTCAGTAACCAGTGAGGAGTCACACTGGTAGTCAGTAACCAGTGAGGAGTCACACTGGTAGTCAGTAACCAGTGAGGAGTCACACTGGTGGTCAGTAACCAGTGAGGAGTCACACTGGTGGTCAGTAACCAGTGAGGAGTCACACTGGTGGTCAGTAACCAGTGAGGAGTCACACTGGTGGTCAGTAACCAGTGAGGAGTCACACTGGTGGTCAGTAACCAGTGAGGAGTCACACTGGTGGTCAGTAACCAGTGAGGAGTCACACTGGTGGTCAGTAACCAGTGAGGAGTCACACTGGTGGTCAGTAACCAGTGAGGAGTCACACTGGTGGTCAGTAACCAGTGAGGAGTCACACTGGTGGTCAGTAACCAGCGAGGAGTCACACTGGTAGTCAGTAACCAGCGAGGAGTCACACTGGTGGTCAGTAACCAGCGAGGAGTCACACTGGTAGTCAGTAACCAGCGAGGAGTCACACTGGTAGTCAGTAACCAGCGAGGAGTCACACTGGTAGTCAGTAACCAGCGAGGAGTCACACTGGTAGTCAGTAACCAGCGAGGAGTCACACTGGTAGTCAGTAACCAGCGAGGAGTCACACTGGTAGTCAGTAACCAGCGAGGAGTCACACTGGTAGTCAGTAACCAGCGAGGAGTCACACTGGTAGTCAGTAACCAGCGAGGAGTCACACTGGTAGTCAGTAACCAGCGAGGAGTCACACTGGTAGTCAGTAACCAGCGAGGAGTCACACTGGTAGTCAGTAACCAGCGAGGAGTCACACTGGTAGTCAGTAACCAGCGAGGAGTCACACTGGTAGTCAGTAACCAGCGAGGAGTCACACTGGTAGTCAGTAACCAGCGAGGAGTCACACTGGTAGTCAGTAACCAGTGAGGAGTCACACTGGTAGTCAGTAACCAGTGAGGAGTCACACTGGTAGTCAGTAACCAGTGAGGAGTCACACTGGTAGTCAGTAACCAGTGAGGAGTCACACTGGTAGTCAGTAACCAGCGAGGAGTCACACTGGTAGTCAGTAACCAGCGAGGAGTCACACTGGTGGTCAGTAACCAGCGAGGAGTCACACTGGTAGTCAGTAACCAGCGAGGAGTCACACTGGTAGTCAGTAACCAGCGAGGAGTCACACTGGTGGTCAGTAACCAGCGAGGAGTCACACTGGTAGTCAGTAACCAGCGAGGAGTCACACTGGTGGTCAGTAACCAGCGAGGAGTCACACTGGTAGTCAGTAACCAGCGAGGAGTCACACTGGTAGTCAGTAACCAGCGAGGAGTCACACTGGTAGTCAGTAACCAGCGAGGAGTCACACTGGTAGTCAGTAACCAGCGAGGAGTCACACTGGTAGTCAGTAACCAGCGAGGAGTCACACTGGTAGTCAGTAACCAGCGAGGAGTCACACTGGTGGTCAGTAACCAGCGAGGAGTCACACTGGTAGTCAGTAACCAGCGAGGAGTCACACTGGTAGTCAGTAACCAGCGAGGAGTCACACTGGTAGTCAGTAACCAGCGAGGAGTCACACTGGTGGTCAGTAACCAGCGAGGAGTCACACTGGTAGTCAGTAACCAGCGAGGAGTCACACTGGTAGTCAGTAACCAGCGAGGAGTCACACTGGTGGTCAGTAACCAGTGAGGAGTCACACTGGTGGTCAGTAACCAGTGAGGAGTCACACTGGTAGTCAGTAACCAGCGAGGAGTCACACTGGTGGTCAGTAACCAGTGAGGAGTCACACTGGTAGTCAGTAACCAGCGAGGAGTCACACTGGTAGTCAGTAACCAGTGAGGAGTCACACTGGTGGTCAGTAACCAGTGAGGAGTCACACTGGTGGTCAGTAACCAGTGAGGAGTCACACTGGTGGTCAGTAACCAGCGAGGAGTCACACTGGTGGTCAGTAACCAGCGAGGAGTCACACTGGTAGTCAGTAACCAGCGAGGAGTCACACTGGTAGTCAGTAACCAGCGAGGAGTCACACTGGTAGTCAGTAACCAGCGAGGAGTCACACTGGTAGTCAGTAACCAGCGAGGAGTCACACTGGTAGTCAGTAACCAGCGAGGAGTCACACTGGTAGTCAGTAACCAGCGAGGAGTCACACTGGTGGTCAGTAACCAGCGAGGAGTCACACTGGTAGTCAGTAACCAGCGAGGAGTCACACTGGTAGTCAGTAACCAGCGAGGAGTCACACTGGTAGTCAGTAACCAGCGAGGAGTCACACTGGTGGTCAGTAACCAGTGAGGAGTCACACTGGTAGTCAGTAACCAGCGAGGAGTCACACTGGTAGTCAGTAACCAGCGAGGAGTCACACTGGTAGTCAGTAACCAGTGAGGAGTCACACTGGTAGTCAGTAACCAGCGAGGAGTCACACTGGTAGTCAGTAACCAGTGAGGAGTCACACTGGTAGTCAGTAACCAGTGAGGAGTCACACTGGTAGTCAGTAACCAGTGAGGAGTCACACTGGTGGTCAGTAACCAGTGAGGAGTCACACTGGTAGTCAGTAACCAGCGAGGAGTCACACTGGTGGTCAGTAACCAGTGAGGAGTCACACTGGTAGTCAGTAACCAGCGAGGAGTCACACTGGTAGTCAGTAACCAGTGAGGAGTCACACTGGTAGTCAGTAACCAGCGAGGAGTCACACTGGTAGTCAGTAACCAGCGAGGAGTCACACTGGTGGTCAGTAACCAGCGAGGAGTCACACTGGTAGTCAGTAACCAGCGAGGAGTCACACTGGTGGTCAGTAACCAGCGAGGAGTCACACTGGTAGTCAGTAACCAGCGAGGAGTCACACTGGTAGTCAGTAACCAGCGAGGAGTCACACTGGTGGTCAGTAACCAGCGAGGAGTCACACTGGTAGTCAGTAACCAGCGAGGAGTCACACTGGTAGTCAGTAACCAGCGAGGAGTCACACTGGTAGTCAGTAACCAGCGAGGAGTCACACTGGTAGTCAGTAACCAGCGAGGAGTCACACTGGTAGTCAGTAACCAGCGAGGAGTCACACTGGTAGTCAGTAACCAGCGAGGAGTCACACTGGTGGTCAGTAACCAGCGAGGAGTCACACTGGTAGTCAGTAACCAGTGAGGAGTCACACTGGTAGTCAGTAACCAGCGAGGAGTCACACTGGTGGTCAGTAACCAGCGAGGAGTCACACTGGTAGTCAGTAACCAGCGAGGAGTCACACTGGTAGTCAGTAACCAGCGAGGAGTCACACTGGTAGTCAGTAACCAGCGAGGAGTCACACTGGTAGTCAGTAACCAGCGAGGAGTCACACTGGTGGTCAGTAACCAGCGAGGAGTCACACTGGTGGTCAGTAACCAGCGAGGAGTCACACTGGTGGTCAGTAACCAGCGAGGAGTCACACTGGTAGTCAGTAACCAGCGAGGAGTCACACTGGTGGTCAGTAACCAGTGAGGAGTCACACTGGTGGTCAGTAACCAGTGAGGAGTCACACTGGTAGTCAGTAACCAGCGAGGAGTCACACTGGTGGTCAGTAACCAGCGAGGAGTCACACTGGTAGTCAGTAACCAGCGAGGAGTCACACTGGTAGTCAGTAACCAGTGAGGAGTCACACTGGTAGTCAGTAACCAGTGAGGAGTCACACTGGTAGTCAGTAACCAGTGAGGAGTCACACTGGTAGTCAGTAACCAGTGAGGAGTCACACTGGTAGTCAGTAACCAGCGAGGAGTCACACTGGTGGTCAGTAACCAGTGAGGAGTCACACTGGTAGTCAGTAACCAGCGAGGAGTCACACTGGTAGTCAGTAACCAGCGAGGAGTCACACTGGTAGTCAGTAACCAGCGAGGAGTCACACTGGTAGTCAGTAACCAGCGAGGAGTCACACTGGTGGTCAGTAACCAGTGAGGAGTCACACTGGTAGTCAGTAACCAGTGAGGAGTCACACTGGTGGTCAGTAACCAGTGAGGAGTCACACTGGTAGTCAGTAACCAGCGAGGAGTCACACTGGTAGTCAGTAACCAGTGAGGAGTCACACTGGTGGTCAGTAACCAGTGAGGAGTCACACTGGTAGTCAGTAACCAGTGAGGAGTCACACTGGTAGTCAGTAACCAGTGAGGAGTCACACTGGTAGTCAGTAACCAGCGAGGAGTCACACTGGTGGTCAGTAACCAGTGAGGAGTCACACTGGTAGTCAGTAACCAGCGAGGAGTCACACTGGTAGTCAGTAACCAGTGAGGAGTCACACTGGTAGTCAGTAACCAGTGAGGAGTCACACTGGTAGTCAGTAACCAGTGAGGAGTCACACTGGTAGTCAGTAACCAGTGAGGAGTCACACTGGTAGTCAGTAACCAGCGAGGAGTCACACTGGTGGTCAGTAACCAGCGAGGAGTCACACTGGTAGTCAGTAACCAGCGAGGAGTCACACTGGTAGTCAGTAACCAGCGAGGAGTCACACTGGTAGTCAGTAACCAGCGAGGAGTCACACTGGTGGTCAGTAACCAGCGAGGAGTCACACTGGTGGTCAGTAACCAGCGAGGAGTCACACTGGTGGTCAGTAACCAGCGAGGAGTCACACTGGTAGTCAGTAACCAGCGAAGAGTCACACTGGTAGTCAGTAACCAGCGAGGAGTCACACTGGTGGTCAGTAACCAGCGAGGAGTCACACTGGTGGTCAGTAACCAGCGAGGAGTCACACTGGTGGTCAGTAACCAGCGAGGAGTCACACTGGTGGTCAGTAACCAGCGAGGAGTCACACTGGTAGTCAGTAACCAGCGAGGAGTCACACTGGTGGTCAGTAACCAGTGAGGAGTCACACTGGTGGTCAGTAACCAGTGAGGAGTCACACTGGTAGTCAGTAACCAGTGAGGAGTCACACTGGTGGTCAGTAACCAGTGAGGAGTCACACTGGTAGTCAGTAACCAGCGAGGAGTCACACTGGTAGTCAGTAACCAGTGAGGAGTCACACTGGTGGTCAGTAACCAGTGAGGAGTCACACTGGTAGTCAGTAACCAGTGAGGAGTCACACTGGTAGTCAGTAACCAGTGAGGAGTCACACTGGTAGTCAGTAACCAGCGAGGAGTCACACTGGTGGTCAGTAACCAGTGAGGAGTCACACTGGTAGTCAGTAACCAGCGAGGAGTCACACTGGTAGTCAGTAACCAGTGAGGAGTCACACTGGTAGTCAGTAACCAGTGAGGAGTCACACTGGTAGTCAGTAACCAGTGAGGAGTCACACTGGTAGTCAGTAACCAGTGAGGAGTCACACTGGTAGTCAGTAACCAGCGAGGAGTCACACTGGTGGTCAGTAACCAGCGAGGAGTCACACTGGTAGTCAGTAACCAGCGAAGAGTCACACTGGTAGTCAGTAACCAGCGAGGAGTCACACTGGTAGTCAGTAACCAGCGAGGAGTCACACTGGTAGTCAGTAACCAGCGAGGAGTCACACTGGTGGTCAGTAACCAGTGAGGAGTCACACTGGTGGTCAGTAACCAGTGAGGAGTCACACTGGTGGTCAGTAACCAGTGAGGAGTCACACTGGTAGTCAGTAACCAGCGAGGAGTCACACTGGTAGTCAGTAACCAGTGAGGAGTCACACTGGTAGTCAGTAACCAGTGAGGAGTCACACTGGTAGTCAGTAACCAGTGAGGAGTCACACTGGTAGTCAGTAACCAGCGAGGAGTCACACTGGTGGTCAGTAACCAGTGAGGAGTCACACTGGTAGTCAGTAACCAGCGAGGAGTCACACTGGTAGTCAGTAACCAGTGAGGAGTCACACTGGTAGTCAGTAACCAGTGAGGAGTCACACTGGTAGTCAGTAACCAGTGAGGAGTCACACTGGTAGTCAGTAACCAGTGAGGAGTCACACTGGTAGTCAGTAACCAGCGAGGAGTCACACTGGTGGTCAGTAACCAGCGAAGAGTCACACTGGTAGTCAGTAACCAGCGAAGAGTCACACTGGTAGTCAGTAACCAGCGAAGAGTCACACTGGTAGTCAGTAACCAGCGAGGAGTCACACTGGTGGTCAGTAACCAGCGAGGAGTCACACTGGTGGTCAGTAACCAGCGAGGAGTCACACTGGTGGTCAGTAACCAGCGAGGAGTCACACTGGTGGTCAGTAACCAGCGAGAGTCACACTGGTAGTCAGTAACCAGCGAGGAGTCACACTGGTGGTCAGTAACCAGTGAGGAGTCACACTGGTGGTCAGTAACCAGTGAGGAGTCACACTGGTAGTCAGTAACCAGTGAGGAGTCACACTGGTGGTCAGTAACCAGTGAGGAGTCACACTGGTAGTCAGTAACCAGCGAGGAGTCACACTGGTAGTCAGTAACCAGTGAGGAGTCACACTGGTAGTCAGTAACCAGTGAGGAGTCACACTGGTAGTCAGTAACCAGTGAGGAGTCACACTGGTAGTCAGTAACCAGTGAGGAGTCACACTGGTAGTCAGTAACCAGCGAGGAGTCACACTGGTGGTCAGTAACCAGAGGAGTCACACTGGTAGTCAGTAACCAGCGAGGAGTCACACTGGTAGTCAGTAACCAGCGAGAGTCACACTGGTAGTCAGTAACCAGCGAGGAGTCACACTGGTGGTCAGTAACCAGCGAGGAGTCACACTGGTGGTCAGTAACCAGCGAGGAGTCACACTGGTGGTCAGTAACCAGCGAGGAGTCACACTGGTAGTCAGTAACCAGCGAGGAGTCACACTGGTAGTCAGTAACCAGTGAGGAGTCACACTGGTAGTCAGTAACCAGTGAGGAGTCACACTGGTAGTCAGTAACCAGTGAGGAGTCACACTGGTAGTCAGTAACCAGCGAGGAGTCACACTGGTGGTCAGTAACCAGTGAGGAGTCACACTGGTAGTCAGTAACCAGCGAGGAGTCACACTGGTAGTCAGTAACCAGTGAGGAGTCACACTGGTAGTCAGTAACCAGCGAGGAGTCACACTGGTAGTCAGTAACCAGTGAGGAGTCACACTGGTAGTCAGTAACCAGTGAGGAGTCACACTGGTAGTCAGTAACCAGCGAGGAGTCACACTGGTAGTCAGTAACCAGCGAGGAGTCACACTGGTAGTCAGTAACCAGCGAGAGTCACACTGGTGGTCAGTAACCAGCGAAGAGTCACACTGGTAGTCAGTAACCAGCGAAGAGTCACACTGGTAGTCAGTAACCAGCGAGGAGTCACACTGGTAGTCAGTAACCAGCGAGGAGTCACACTGGTGGTCAGTAACCAGCGAGGAGTCACACTGGTGGTCAGTAACCAGCGAAGAGTCACACTGGTAGTCAGTAACCAGCGAGGAGTCACACTGGTGGTCAGTAACCAGCGAGGAGTCACACTGGTAGTCAGTAACCAGCGAGGAGTCACACTGGTAGTCAGTAACCAGCGAGGAGTCACACTGGTGGTCAGTAACCAGCGAAGAGTCACACTGGTGGTCAGTAACCAGCGAAGAGTCACACTGGTAGTCAGTAACCAGCGAGGAGTCACACTGGTAGTCAGTAACCAGCGAGGAGTCACACTGGTGGTCAGTAACCAGCGAGGAGTCACACTGGTGTCAGTAACCAGTGAGGAGTCACACTGGTGGTCAGTAACCAGTGAGGAGTCACACTGGTGGTCAGTAACCAGAGGAGTCACACTGGTGGTCAGTAACCAGCGAGAGTCACACTGGTAGTCAGTAACCAGTGGGAGTCACACTGGTGGTCAGTAACCAGTGAGGAGTCACACTGGTAGTCAGTAACCAGTGAGGAGTCACACTGGTAGTCAGTAACCAGTGAGGAGTCACACTGGTAGTCAGTAACCACGAGGAGTCACACTGGTGGTCAGTAACCAGCGAAGAGTCACACTGGTAGTCAGTAACCAGCGAAGAGTCACACTGGTAGTCAGTAACCAGTGAGGAGTCACACTGGTAGTCAGTAACCAGCGAGGAGTCACACTGGTAGTCAGTAACCAGTGAGGAGTCACACTGGTAGTCAGAACCATGAGGAGTCACACTGGTAGTCAGTAACCAGCGAGGAGTCACACTGGTGGTCAGTAACCATGAGAGTCACACTGTAGTCAGTAACCAGCGAGGAGTCACACTGGTAGTCAGTAACCAGCGAGGAGTCACACTGGTAGTCAGTAACCAGCGAGGAGTCACACTGGTAGTCAGTAACCAGCGAGGAGTCACACTGTGGTCAGTAACCAGTGAGGAGTCACACTGGTGGTCAGTAACCAGTGAGGAGTCACACTGGTGGTCAGTAACCAGTGAGGAGTCACACTGGTAGTCAGTAACCAGCGAAGAGTCACACTGGTAGTCAGTAACCAGTGAGAGTCACACTGGTGTCAGTAACCAGTGAGGAGTCACACTGGTAGTCAGTAACCAGTGAGGAGTCACACTGGTGGTCAGTAACCAGCGAGGAGTCACACTGGTGGTCAGTAACCAGTGAGGAGTCACACTGGTAGTCAGTAACCAGCGAGGAGTCACACTGGTAGTCAGTAACCAGCGAGGAGTCACACTGGTAGTCAGTACCAGCGAGGAGTCACACTGGTAGTCAGTAACCAGCGAGGAGTCACACTGGTGTCAGTAACCAGCGAGGTCACACTGGTAGTCAGTAACCACGAGGAGTCACACTGGTAGTCAGTAACCAGCGAGAGTCACACTGGTAGTCAGTAACCNTAGTCAGTAACCAGCGAGGAGTCACTCTGGTGGTCAGTAACCAGTGAGGAGTCACACTGGTAGTCAGTAACCAGCGAGGAGTCACTCTGGTGGTCAGTAACCAGCGAAGAGTCACACTGGCAGTCAGTAACCAGGGAAGAGTCACACTGGTGGTCAGTAACCAGCGAGGAAACACACTGGTGGTCAGTAACCAGCGAGGAAACACACTGGTGGTCAGTAACCAGTGAGGAGTCACACTGGTGGTCAGTAACCAGTGAGGAGTCACACTGGTAGTCAGTAACCAGCGAGGAGTCACACTGGTAGTCAGTAACCAGCGAGGAGTCACACTGGTAGTCAGTAACCAGCGAAGAGTCACACTGGTAGTCAGTAACCAGTGAGGAGTCACACTGGTAGTCAGTAACCATCGAAGAGTCACACTGGTAGTCAGTAACCAGCGAGGAGTCACACTGGTAGTCAGTAACCAGCGAGGAGTCACACTGGTAGTCAGTAACCAGCGAGGAGTCACACTGGTGGTCAGTAACCAGGGAGGAGTCACACTGGTAGTCAGTAACCAGTGAGGAGTCACACTGGTAGTCAGTAACCAGCGAAGAGTCACACTGGTAGTCAGTAACCAGTGAGGAGTCACACTAGTGGTCAGTAACCAGTGAGGAGTCACACTAGTGGTCAGTAACCAGTGAGGAGTCACACTAGTGGTCAGTAACCAGTGAGGAGTCACACTAGTGGTCAGTAACCAGTGAGGAGTCACACTGGTAGTCAGTAACCAGCGAAGAGTCACACTGGTGGTCAGTAACCAGTGAGGAGTCACACTGGTAGTCAGTAACCAGCGAGGAGTCACACTGGTAGTCAGTAACCAGCGAGGAGTCACACTGGTAGTCAGTAACCAGCGAGGAGTCACACTGGTAGTCAGTAACCAGCGAGGAGTCACACTGGTGGTCAGTAACCAGCGAGGAGTCACACTGGTGGTCAGTAACCAGCGAGGAGTCACACTGGTGGTCAGTAACCAGTGAGGAGTCACACTGGTGGTCAGTAACCAGCGAGGAGTCACACTGGTAGTCAGTAACCAGCGAGGAGTCACACTGGTAGTCAGTAACCAGCGAGGAGTCACACTGGTGGTCAGTAACCAGCGAGGAGTCACACTGGTGGTCAGTAACCAGCGAAGAGTCACACTGGTGGTCAGTAACCAGCGAGGAGTCACACTGGTGGTCAGTAACCAGCGAGGAGTCACACTGGTAGTCAGTAACCAGCGAGGAGTCACACTGGTAGTCAGTAACCAGCGAGGAGTCACACTGATAGTCAGTAACCAGCGAGGAGTCACACTGGTGGGTGGTCAGTAACCAGTGAGGAGTCACACTGGTGGTCAGTAACCAGTGAGGAGTCACATTAGTGGTCAGTAACCAGTGAGGAGTCACACTAGTGGTCAGTAACCAGTGAGGAGTCACATTAGTGGTCAGTAACCAGTGAGGAGTCACACTAGTGGTCAGTAACCAGTGAGGAGTCACATTAGTGGTCAGTAACCAGTGAGGAGTCACACTAGTGGTCAGTAACCAGTGAGGAGTCACACTAGTGGTCAGTAACCAGTGAGGAGTCACACTAGTGGTCAGTAACCAGTGAGGAGTCACACTAGTGGTCAGTAACCAGTGAGGAGTCACACTGGTGGTCAGTAACCAGTGAGGAGTCACATTATGGTCAGTAACCAGTGAGGAGTCACACTGGTAGTCAGTAACCAGCGAGGAGTCACACTGGTGGTCAGTAACCAGTGAGGAGTCACACTGGTAGTCAGTAACCAGCGAGGAGTCACACTGGTGGTCAGTAACCAGCGAGGAGTCACACTGGTAGTCAGTAACCAGCGAAGAGTCACACTGGTGGTCAGTAACCAGCGAGGAATCACACTGGTGGTCAGTAACCAGTGAGGAGTCACACTGGTAGTCAGTAACCAGCGAGGAGTCACACTGGTAGTCAGTAACCAGTGAGGAGTCACACTGGTAGTCAGTAACCAGCGAGGAGTCACACTGGTGGTCAGTAACCAGCGAGGAGTCACACTGGTAGTCAGTAACCAGTGAGGAGTCACACTGGTAGTCAGTAACCAGTGAGGAGTCACACTGGTAGTCAGTAACCAGTGAGGAGTCACACTGGTAGTCAGTAACCAGTGAGGAGTCACACTGGTAGTCAGTAACCAGTGAGGAGTCACACTGGTAGTCAGTAACCAGTGAGGAGTCACACTAGTGGTCAGTAACCAGTGAGGAGTCACACTAGTGGTCAGTAACCAGCGAGGAGTCACACTGGTGGTCAGTAACCAGCGAGGAGTCACACTGGTAGTCAGTAACCAGCGAGGAGTCACACTGGTAGTCAGTAACCAGCGAGGAGTCACACTGGTGGTCAGTAACCAGCGAGGAGTCACACTGGTGGTCAGTAACCAGCGAGGAGTCACACTGGTAGTCAGTAACCAGTGAGGAGTCACACTAGTGGTCAGTAACCAGTGAGGAGTCACATTAGTGGTCAGTAACCAGTGAGGAGTCACACTAGTGGTCAGTAACCAGTGAGGAGTCACATTAGTGGTCAGTAACCAGTGAGGAGTCACACTAGTGGTCAGTAACCAGTGAGGAGTCACACTAGTGGTCAGTAACCAGTGAGGAGTCACACTAGTGGTCAGTAACCAGTGAGGAGTCACATTAGTGGTCAGTAACCAGTGAGGAGTCACACTAGTGGTCAGTAACCAGTGAGGAGTCACACTAGTAGTCAGTAACCAGTGAGGAGTCACACTGGTAGTCAGTAACCAGTGAGGAGTCACACTAGTGGTCAGTAACCAGTGAGGAGTCACACTGGTGGTCAGTAACCAGTGAGGAGTCACATTAGTGGTCAGTAACCAGTGAGGAGTCACACTGGTAGTCAGTAACCAGCGAGGAGTCACACTGGTGGTCAGTAACCAGCGAGGAGTCACACTGGTAGTCAGTAACCAGCGAAGAGTCACACTGGTGGTCAGTAACCAGCGAGGAGTCACACTGGTGGTCAGTAACCAGTGAGGAGTCACACTGGTGGTCAGTAACCAGTGAGGAGTCACACTGGTGGTCAGTAACCAGTGAGGAGTCACACTGGTAGTCAGTAACCAGCGAGGAGTCACACTGGTGGTCAGTAACCAGTGAGGAGTCACACTGGTAGTCAGTAACCAGCGAGGAGTCACACTGGTAGTCAGTAACCAGCGAGGAGTCACACTGGTAGTCAGTAACCAGCGAGGAGTCACACTGGTAGTCAGTAACCAGCGAGGAGTCACACTGGTGGTCAGTAACCAGCGAGGAGTCACACTGGTGGTCAGTAACCAGCGAGGAGTCACACTGGTGGTCAGTAACCAGTGAGGAGTCACACTGGTGGTCAGTAACCAGCGAGGAGTCACACTGGTAGTCAGTAACCAGCGAGGAGTCACACTGGTAGTCAGTAACCAGCGAGGAGTCACACTGGTGGTCAGTAACCAGCGAGGAGTCACACTGGTGGTCAGTAACCAGCGAGGAGTCACACTGGTGGTCAGTAACCAGCGAGGAGTCACACTGGTGGTCAGTAACCAGTGAGGAGTCACACTGGTAGTCAGTAACCAGCGAGGAGTCACACTGGTAGTCAGTAACCAGCGAGGAGTCACACTGATAGTCAGTAACCAGCGAGGAGTCACACTGGTGGTCAGTAACCAGTGAGGAGTCACACTGGTGGTCAGTAACCAGTGAGGAGTCACATTAGTGGTCAGTAACCAGTGAGGAGTCACACTAGTGGTCAGTAACCAGTGAGGAGTCACATTAGTGGTCAGTAACCAGTGAGGAGTCACACTAGTTGTCAGTAACCAGTGAGGAGTCACATTAGTGGTCAGTAACCAGTGAGGAGTCACACTAGTGGTCAGTAACCAGTGAGGAGTCACACTAGTGGTCAGTAACCAGTGAGGAGTCACACTAGTGGTCAGTAACCAGTGAGGAGTCACATTAGTGGTCAGTAACCAGTGAGGAGTCACACTGGTAGTCAGTAACCAGCGAGGAGTCACACTGGTGGTCAGTAACCAGCGAAGAGTCACACTGGTAGTCAGTAACAGTGAGGAGTCACACTGGTGGTCAGTAACCAGCGAGGAGTCACACTGGTGGTCAGTAACCAGTGAGGAGTCACACTAGTGGTCAGTAACCAGTGAGGAGTCACATTAGTGGTCAGTAACCAGTGAGGAGTCACACTGGTAGTCAGTAACCAGCGAGGAGTCACACTGGTGGTCAGTAACCAGTGAGGAGTCACACTGGTAGTCAGTAACCAGCGAGGAGTCACATGGTAGTCAGTAACCAGTGAGGAGTCACACTGGTAGTCAGTAACCAGCGAGGAGTCACACTGGTAGTCAGTAACCAGCGAGGAGTCACACTGGTGGTCAGTAACCAGCGAGGAGTCACACTGGTGGTCAGTAACCAGTGAGGAGTCACACTGGTGGTCAGTAACCAGTGAGGAGTCACACTGGTGGTCAGTAACCAGCGAGGAGTCACACTGGTAGTCAGTAACCAGCGAGGAGTCACACTGGTAGTCAGTAACCAGCGAGGAGTCACACTGGTGGTCAGTAACCAGCGAGGAGTCACACTGGTGGTCAGTAACCAGCGAAGAGTCACACTGGTGGTCAGTAACCAGCGAGGAGTCACACTGGTGGTCAGTAACCAGGAGGAGTCAC
This sequence comes from Procambarus virginalis, assembly GCA_020271785.1. Lineage (NCBI taxonomy): Eukaryota > Metazoa > Arthropoda > Malacostraca > Decapoda > Cambaridae > Procambarus > Procambarus virginalis. The sequence goes on from WNGS01000530.1 coordinate 45,371, forward strand.
ACTGGTAGTCAGTAACCAGCGAGGAGTCACACTGGTAGTCAGTAACCAGCGAGGAGTCACACTGATAGTCAGTAACCAGCGAGGAGTCACACTGGTGGTCAGTAACCAGTGAGGAGTCACACTGGTGGTCAGTAACCAGTGAGGAGTCACATTAGTGGTCAGTAACCAGTGAGGAGTCACACTAGTGGTCAGTAACCAGTGAGGAGTCACATTAGTGGTCAGTAACCAGTGAGGAGTCACACTAGTTGTCAGTAACCAGTGAGGAGTCACATTAGTGGTCAGTAACCAGTGAGGAGTCACACTAGTGGTCAGTAACCAGTGAGGAGTCACACTAGTGGTCAGTAACCAGTGAGGAGTCACACTAGTGGTCAGTAACCAGTGAGGAGTCACATAGTGGTCAGTAACCAGTGAGGAGTCACACTGGTGGTCAGTAACCAGTGAGGAGTCACTAGTGGTCAGTAACCAGTGAGGAGTCACACTGGTGGTCAGTAACCAGTGAGGAGTCACACTGGTGGTCAGTAACCAGTGAGGAGTCACACTGGTAGTCAGTAACCAGCGAGGAGTCACTCTGGTGGTCAGTCAGTAACAGCGAAGGAGTCACATGGTAGTCAGTAACCAGCGAAGAGTCACACTGGTGGTCAGTAACCAGCGAGGAGTCACACTGGTGGTCAGTAACCAGTGAGGAGTCACACTGGTAGTCAGTAACCAGCGAGGAGTCACACTGGTAGTCAGTAACCAGTGAGGAGTCACAATGGTAGTCAGTAACCAGCGAGGAGTCACACTGGTGGTCAGTAACCAGCGAAGAGTCACACTGGTAGTCAGTACCAGTGAGGAGTCACACTGGTAGTCAGTAAACCAGTGAGGAGTCACACTGGTAGCAGTAACCAGTGAGGAGTCACACTGATAGTCAGTAACCAGTGAGGAGTCACACTGGTAGTCAGTA
>WNGS01000530.1:48253-65106 GCA_020271785.1 Procambarus virginalis
GAGGAGTCACACTGGTAGTCAGTAACCAGTGAGGAGTCACACTGGTAGTCAGTAACCAGCGAGAGTCACACTGGTAGTCAGTAACCAGTGAGGAGTCACACTGTGGTCAGTAACCAGTGAGGAGTCCACTGGTAGTCAGTAACCAGTGAGGAGTCACATGGTAGTCAGTAACCAGTGAGAGTCACACTGGTAGTCAGTAACCCAGGAGGAGTCACACTGGTAGTCAGTAACCAGTGAGGAGTCACACTGGTAGTCAAAACAGCGAGGAGTCACACTGGTGGTCAGTAACCAGCGAAGAGACACACTGGTAGTCAGTAACCAGCGAAGAGTCACACTGGTAGTCAGTAACCAGCGAAGAGTCACACTGGTAGTCAGTAACCAGCGAGGAGTCACACTGGTGGTCAGTAACCAGCGAGGAGTCACACTGGTGGTCAGTAACCAGCGAGGAGTCACACTAGGGGACAGTAACCAGCGAGGAGTCACACTGGTAGTCAGTAACCAGCGAAGAGTCACACTGGTAGTCAGTAACCAGCGAGGAGTCACACTGGAAGTCAGTAACCAGCGAGGTATCAGCGAGGTGTCACACTGGTGGTCAGTAACCAGCGAGGAGTCACACTGGTGGTCAGTAACCAGTGAGAGTCACACTGGTAGTCAGTAACCAGCGAAGAGTCACACTGGTAGTCAGTAACCAGTGAGGAGTCCACTGGTAGTCAGTAACCAGCGAGGAGTCACATGGTGGTCAGTAACCAGTGAGGAGTCACACTGGTGGTCAGTAACCAGCGAAGAGTCACACTGGTAGTCAGTAACCAGTGAGGAGTCACACTGGTGGTCAGTAACAGCGAGGAGTCACACTGGTGGTCAGTAACCAGCGAGGAGTCACACTGGTAGTCAGTAACCAGCGAGGAGTCACACTGGTGGTCAGTAACCAGCGAGGAGTCACACTGGTAGTCAGTAACCAGCGAGGAGTCACACTGGTGGTCAGTAACCAGTGAAGAGTCACACTGGTAGTCAGTAACCAGCGAGGAGTCACACTGGTGGTCAGTAACCAGCGAAGAGTCACACTGGTGGTCAGTAACCAGCGAGGAGTCACACTGGTGGTCAGTAACCAGCGAAGAGTCACACTGGTGGTCAGTAACCAGCGAAGAGTCACACTGGTGGTCAGTAACCAGCGAGGAGTCACACTGGTAGGCAGTAACCAGCGAGGAGTCACACTGGTAGTCAGTAACCAGCGAGGAGTCACACTGGTGGTCAGTAACCAGCGAGGAGTCACACTGGTGGTCAGTAACCAGCGAAGAGTCACACTGGTGGTCAGTAACCAGCGAAGAGTCACACTGGTGGTCAGTAACCAGCGAAGAGTCACAGGGTGGTCAGTAACCAGCGAGGAGTCACACTGGTGGTCAGTAACCAGCGAGAGTCACACTGGTAGTCAGTAACCAGCGAGAGTCACACTGGTAGTCAGTAACCAGTGAGGAGTCACACTGGTAGTCAGTAACCAGCGAAGAGTCACACTGGTAGTCAGTAACCAGCGAAGAAGAGTCACACTGGTAGTCAGTAACCAGTGAGAAGTCACACTGGTAGTCAGTAACCAGTGAGAGTCACACTGGTAGTCAGTAACCAGTGAGGAGTCACACTGGTAGTCAGTAACCAGTGAGGAGTCACACTGGTAGTCAGTAACCAGTGAGGAGTCACACTGGTAGTCAGTAACCAGCGAGGAGTCACACTGGTGGTCAGTAACCAGCGAAGAGTCACACTGGTAGTCAGTAACCAGCGAAGAGTCACACTGGTAGTCAGTAACCAGCGAAGAGTCACACTGGTAGTCAGTAACCAGCGAGGAGTCACACTGGTGGTCAGTAACCAGCGAGGAGTCACACTGGTGGTCAGTAGTAACCAGCGAGGAGTCACACTGGGGACAGTAACCAGCGAGGAGTCACACTGGTAGTCAGTAACCAGCGAGAGTCACACTGGTAGTCAGTAACCAGCGAAGAGTCACACTGGTAGTCAGTAACCAGCGAGGAGTCACACTGGTAGTCACTAACCAGCGAGTATCAGCGAGGTGTCACACTGGTGATCAGTAACCAGCGAGGAGTCACACTGGTAGTCAGTAACAGTGAGGAGTCACACTGGTGGTCAGTAACCAGTGAGGAGTCACACTGGTGGTCAGTAAACAGTGAGGAGTCACACTGGTAGTCAGTAACCAGCGAAGAGTCACACTGGTATTCAGTAACCAGTGAGGAGTCACACTGGTAGTCAGTAACCAGCGAGGAGTCACACTGGTGGTCAGTAACCAGTGAGGAGTCACACTGGTGGTCAGTACCAGCGAAGAGTCACACTGGTAGTCAGTAACCAGCGAAGAGTCACACTGGTGGTCAGTAACCAGCGAGGAGTCACACTGGTGGTCAGTAACCAGCGAGGAGTCACACTGGTAGTCAGTAACCAGCGAGGAGTCACACTGGTAGTCAGTAACCAGCGAGGAGTCACACTGGTGGTCAGTAACCAGCGAAGAGTCACACTGGTGGTCAGTAACCAGCGAAGAGTCACACTGGTAGTCAGCACCAGTGAGGAGTCACACTGGTAGTCAGTAACCAGCGAGGAGTCACACTGGTAGACAGTAACCAGCGAAAAGTCACACTGGTGGTCAGTAACCAGCGAAGAGTCACACTGGTGGTCAGTAACCAGCGAAGAGTCACACTGGTAGTCAGTAACCAGTGAGGAGTCACACTGTAGTCAGTAACCAGCGAGGAGCGAGAGTCACCCCTGGTGGTCAGTGACCAGCGAAGAGTCACACTGGTGGTCAGTAACCAGCAAGGAGTCACACTGGTGGTCAGTAACCAGCGAAGAGTCACACTGGTGGTCAGTAACCAGCGAGGAGTCACACTGGTAGTCAGTAACCAGCGAGGAGTCACACTGGTAGTCAGTAACCAGCGAAGAGTCACACTGGTAGTCAGTAACCAGCGAGGAGTCACACTGGTAGTCAGTAACCAGTGAGGAGTCACACTGGTAGTCAGTAACCAGCGAAGAGTCACACTGGTAGTCATCAGTAACCAGCGAAGAGTCACACTGGTTGTCAGTAACCAGTGAGAAGTCACACTGGTGTCAGTACCAGTGAGGAGTCACACTGGTAGTCAGTAACCAGTGGAGTCACACTGGTAGTCAGTAACCAGTGAGGAGTCACACTGGTAGTCAGTAACAGTGAGGAGTCACACTGGTAGTCAGTAACCAGCGAGGAGTCACACTGGTGGTCAGTAACCAGCGAAGAGACACACTGGTAGTCAGTAACCAGTGAAGAGTCACATGGTAGTCAGTAACCAGCGAAGAGTCCACTGTAGTCAGTAAACAGCGAGGAGTCACACTGGTGGTCAGTAACCAGCGAGGAGTCACACTGGTGGTCAGTAACCAGCGAGGAGTCACACTAGGGACAGTAACCAGCGAGAGTCACACTGGTAGTCAGTAACCAGCGAAGAGTCACACTGGTAGTCATAACCAGCGAGGAGTCACACTGGAAGTCAGTAACCAGCGAGGTATCAGCGAGGTGTCACACTGGTGGTCAGTAACCAGCGAGGAGTCACNTGTTCGAACTAGTTATATAATTAAGATCACATAATTGATCGAACAAGTTATATATTTGCAAAGTGTATAATGGATCGAACTAGTTATATAATTGCTTTAACTAGTATATAAATTTAAGTTGTAAAATTCACTATAATGACATTAGGTTTCTGCAGAACGTGTTTACCATGTCACTAGGCTAAGCTTACTCACCTAATACGGGTGTACAATTTAAGTGAAATATTAGTACTCAGTAGACATGGGTATGTTACTTTTGTTTATCAATACACGTTCTGCAGAATTTATTAACCATCTCCAAAATTAATAAATAAGCCCCAAACCAGTTTGTGTCTTTTTTCCCCCTGAGCAGAAAATTAACGTTCTTCCTGCCCGAAACGCATTGCGTAATACTGTAGTGGCTTTAGGTATTGTATGTACTAACTCTATCTATAATTCGATCCATTAATGTAACCTCACTTGTATGTATATACCTTACCTGAATAAACCCATCAACATCGGTGTTCCTCAGGGCAGCATACTTGGCCCTCTCCTCTTTCTCATCTACATTAATGACCTTCCAAATGCCTCCCAACACCTCAAACCACAAACCAAATGTGAGGCCACATATTTGCTTATTTCATAATGAAAGTATATTATTTCATAATAAATATATGTTTTCTCGTGTTCTGCATTAAGCACCAACATTATTAGGAATAAATATAACCTATGCTTCTTCATGCAAGAACTTCTTTAATAATCATTTATGATTATTTTAATTTGTGATAAATTTCGTATTAATTACTTTGTAAGTAATTTATATAATAATTAATTTTGTAATTAATTTGTAATTATTATGTTAAGTAATTAATTTATATAATTAATAATATATTAAGCCCCCACGTGGTGCGTTTTCTTCCAACCCACAGAAACTATATCTCTTCATTATTTAAGTAATGCTGTAAGGCTTTGAGTAGCTTTGGGTCATTAGGTGAACAGAATCTCCAATAGATGGGGCGAGAGTCGCGCTATCTCTCGCCCGGGCGAGAGCCGAAACTTATTTTAGAATTGATATATCTTTGTCCTCCAACAAGATATATTTCCTTTGGTGCGCTCACAATAACGAGCATATCTGTCTTTCTAATGGCATATAATATTTTAGGCTTTATAAGCGTATCTTTGTTAATTACACACTATATTGGCAAGTGCGTAGGCTTCTGCACTCCATGACCGACAAGCTACTAAATGCCACTATAAAAACGTATGTATCTTCACTTGAGCTTTATATATGTCTATGGTAAAGTATTTAAAATGAAGCTTATATTTCTATCTTTCTTAAGACATATAAAACATATGTGTTTATTAAGGAATTTACGTGAAATAAGCATTGTTCTGAGAGTTACTCCGTTGCTCGATCTGTGCGGGATCGGAGCTCGCCGATTATAAAAATACACGTATCTTCGCTTTAAATACAAATATGCCCATGGTAAGGCATTTAAAATGAAGATTATGTTTCTATCTTTCTTGAGACGTATAAACCTCTTTCGTTTATTAACGATTCTGCGTGAAATAAGCATTGTTCTGAGATGAATATTGCGGATTTCCAGCTCTACGACCGATGAAAAATGCAACTTTCATACAATTACAAATATCTTCAGTTTTACTTTAAATTTTGTCCTGAAAGAGTTTTCATATATAGATCCAGTTTCTGCCGTTCTTCTGACATAAAAAGACCTATGGTTTAATAAGTTATTAAGATGTTTTCAACAATATTACTAGGGTGTTCACCGATTCCAACATGGGCGACCCTTTTGGAAACGCAACACATGGGTTGACCTGGTTGACATATGGGTCAGATTCCATTAACGTTCGGAACATTTACGCTGGCGGGCGGCGTCCTTACCAACTCCGAATTATGTCTTTTACATCACTAAACTTCATTTAATAACTATATACCTGTTACACTCGACGTCTCGTTTAAAGACAGATTCTTTGGCTAACTTATCATATCTATCATATCTATCATGCATTCGGATAATACCTGATTTTATTAACCATTTAGATTAATGGTTAATGACTTAGGTTTAGGTTAGGTTTTTTAATTAAACCAGCCAGAATGAGTGAAGCCATGAAGGGCGTTTTTATTAATTAAAGCACCCAAATATTGGGTTCTTCAGGTGTTATTCCTCTTGGATGATCTTGTACCTCTCTGTCTCACACCTGTAAGAATGAGTGATATGGTTAAGGGAAAACAAAGTGCAGGCAAGGCAATGGAGGCCACTCTCATTTTTGGGTGATAGGTGCTTCTCTTCAATAGTGTACTTGTTAGGATCCTGTAATATATAAACTATTTAATGGGGTTTAAGACATTTACAAATTTGATGAAAATACTAAAGAAATTAGAATGAATAAATAAATAATGAAAGTTTTCGTTAAAAGTTCAAATGTAAAACACACCAGTACAGTATATGAAAACCATGGAATTGTATACCTGTGAAAGTCGTAAATAGCAAGACTTTACTCAAGTATAAAATTCTGCTGGATAAATGTTTATGAAGAACTGAATTGCAACACACATTTAGGCTGTTAGCTTACCTTGCTTAGATATGAAAGGAAAATTCCACATAACAACTCTTTAGTATGTTTGGTTAAAATCTTAGGGCTAGGACAATAAAATTAGAGAAATTAAGTAAGAGAAATTAGTAAGGGAAATTAGGTAAAATTTATTATACTTAACTTTTATATCATCAGTTTAGTAGTAAATCTTCATCATCATCATCTTCACTGTCACAAAGCTCCAGGTAGGACTCGGAAACATCAACATCCTCTTCCTGGTATCCAAATAAACGCTTTGCATCACTCAGCTTGTCAGAACACAACTTTTGCCCTTGCTTCAAAAGAGCCAAGATTCCACTCTCATTTTTGGGTGATAGGTGCTTCTCTTCAATAGTGTACTTGTTAGGATCCTGTAATATATAAACTATTTAATGGGGTTTAAGACATTTACAAATTTGCCTGAAAATACTAAAGAAATTAGAATAAATAAATAATGAAAGTTTTCGTTCAAAGTTCAAATGTAAAACACACCAGTACAGTATATGAAAACCATGGAATTGTCTACCTGGGAAAGTCGTAAATAGCAAGACTTTACTCAATTATAAAATTCTGCTGGATAAATGACTGTTATTTCCTGTTATTTGAAACTGTTATTTCCGTCTCTCTGGCCTATTTGAAAATATAATAAATTTAATGAACAAATCACATTAACCGTGATGAGTGGTTCGAACCTATGGGCTTGGCATTCCCAGATGCTTGCTGTAGTCGAATGCGCCACAACATGGTCAAAAGAATTGCAACCTAGGGTACTAATGCACCCACAATTCAATTTTTGTTTATTAAGCACCCCCCATACCCATTCCATGGGCGGTTGTGCATGCAGTTTCCTGTGCACTTGGTCTATGTCCTCCAGTAGCTCTACCTCTGATGGCCCTTTCAATACACATAGAATTCATATTATTGTGATGTATCAATACACGGAGAAAGACATTGAAATGGGGGCATCAAAGGCAGAACTACTGAATGACAGAGACCAAGTTCATGGTGGAATTGTGTGAAACCTGGTTTGGCTTTAGTGGAAGCCTTGGGATCCTTGTGGGTGCAGTAGTACTCCAAGTTGCAATTCATTTGACCATGTTGTAGCGCAGTGGACTAGTGCATGCATCTGAGAACACTCAGTGCATGGGGTTCAAACCCTCATCACAGTTCCTGTGATATATCACGATACATTTAGGTTAATTAAATTAAATACTATATACTTTATACAAATTAACCTTATTGTTATAATGAAAAAGTTCAAGCAGTTAATTCAAGGAAATGGTTGCTAATTTATAATGGAAAATATATGTAGTACATGATCTGAACACATAACTAACCTATAAATGCATTATAATACCATTCACATATAAATGCATTATAATAAGTTTCAAAATAAATAAATAAATATATATTATTTTTAGTACCTTTCTGAGTCGAGTAACTAATGCACGAGCCAGTCCATCAATTTTCCGATGGTTCCAAAAGACTGCACCCTCTGTGAGTTCTTCTGTTCTTTCTGAGAAAAATATTTATAGCAATTAATGAACATCTTGAAGAGCATAGATTAATAACAGTTTCATAACATACCTTTACTCACCAAGACCAACTCAAGTTTGACAAATATGTTTTCATTCTTGTATTGATTATTTGAGGGAGTTGATACTTATTGAATACAAATCTCATTATACTGATTACAGGGCAGGTAAAAAAATCTAAAACTTGATCAGATGAACAAATACCAGCTTTCAGCATGTTTTTAGTTGTAGAGTTGTATCGTGAGAGGTATGCAAACACTTGCTCTGCCTCTTCCCCTAAAGTCAGGCCACTTCCTTCTTGCCACCGCCCTCCATACAATACCTTTAACATAAAAGTATACAGTAAAAAAATCAAATTACTCTACAAAAATTAAAAGCCTCCTACTATATTAAATTATACGTATATCATTAATCTTAAACAATCAGAAATCTTAAATTTTTTTACACAAACTGTACTTATTAAATTTAATGTAATGTATACATTACATTAAATTTAATTAGTATACATAAATGTATACATTAGTATACATAAATGTAATGTTATATTTTTATTTACCTGACAATACCAAGCATGTCCTTTTGCATGTAGGACTCCTAAAAATGGCTTTGCTTGACCAATGTGAAAATGTGATTGTTTCTGAGCCACAGTTAAGGCCCATGGCCAATATTTGCAAATTATGTCTTGACAAATAAACTTTACATATTTGAAATACATAATTTGCAAATAGTGGGCATAACTGTACAACTCTCCTTGATACATATTCAAGGTGTGGAGGATAATACCATGTCGACAGGAGGCCATGCTGATTCCTGTTTCATCCAAACTTTGGAATGAAAGAGGCTTATTTTGAGCAGCTTTCCATGCAGACGCTCCACACATGTGCTTACTCTGTTAAACAAAAATATTTATAGTAACTAAATATCCAGTTGGTGAGCATGATTATAATTATGTAGGACGGGTAGAAGGTAGAGATTATTTTGCGCGAAAGGCATTGTTGTTGCACATAAGAATTTCTATGGGCTATATTTCCTTATTTTATATAAACTATAATGAAAAATACAAAAATGGCCACCAGATGTTACAGTCACCAAACAGTTATTAGGTAAAATTGAAGGTTTCTCAATATATAATAAAACTCACCTTAGTTTTCAAGCTCTGAATAGTGCCAACATGAGCTTGAACATCTTCATCTTTGCTGAAGATACTATCAGAATAATAGGGGTTTCTGATACCTCTGCAATGATAATTCAGAAATAATTATTCATTGTGTGTAACCACTATAATATTAAACAATGGGTAATGGGGTATCAAAAAATGTTTTATATGAAGAATTCTGATCCACTGCTAAATTTTACATAAAACAAAAAATTTACATGGTGTTAGATATATAAAATGATGATATGGATGCAATTGAAAGGCAAACTATAAAGACATACTCGGTTAAAAAATATAAGTCATATGACAATGTATATTTATATGTACATACTTTATTTATAAGAACATTAATTTTGAAGATATATAATTCATTATAATATAGTGTGTGTGGATGACAAAAGAATACTATACATTAAGTATCTGTAAAGCACATTTTATTACCTCCCAACTTTGTTGTAGCGATACAGCTTCTTGTTGCCATCAATATGTACTGCTAAAGGAGTTTTATCACAAGCAGGACACTCATTGTCAGCTTCTCCTCTAATTTTCCTTAGCTCATATTGCTGGAATCGCCATTCGAAGAACACTCTCTTCGAAGTTAGAAAGTTAATGGGTCCATTCTAGGATATAGAATTATTAAGATGGTGACATTTAAAATGCATAATATGACATAAGATAAATAAACAAAAAAAGCATTCCATTTTGTATTTGAACAAAATTAAAAACTAATTATTACTAAATGAAAATACATTACTACAAAATTTGATAATTTTTGTATTGAAGTATAAAACTTAAAATATTTAGAATAATGGTATCAAAACATACACGCCCACGAGAAGCACCAAAGGATTCCAGTGCAGTGACTAATAGCAGGCAGAGTGTCTGGGTGGCACATTTGAAGATTTAAGCATGGTACATAATTGCAAATTGTATACAAATATTAATATTTTCAGACAAATCTCAAGATATTACTATAACTAACCTTATGCTACCAAGTTGTTCAGTGTTATAGTAATTTAATCTCCATAATTGTCTACCATACACTTAAAAATAGGCAACAAAAATTATTGGAAATTACACAAATAACAGCTGTAGAAATATTGTTAAAAAAAATAATAGAAGATTACCATCAGATTGGGGAGCAGCTGGTCTTTGTTTTGAGTCAATATATGATACACCCTGCATCTTGTCTTTTTTCCGTTTCTTGTTTGTCACCTTTATTGAGTTTGGTTCCTCCACGTTTAAGAGTCTCTTCAAGTACTCATTTCTTTGTATCATTGCAGCACGTGCTTTCTGGTGCTCACATTCAAGATGTTCTCTAGTCATCACTGCTATTCTCCGGTGAAATTCTGAAGAGAAAATAATAGTGTTCGAAGAAAAAGTACAAGAACAAAACAAGAAAATTATGCTTATGCAAAATTATGCTACAATGTACCTAGTAATAATCTTAAAATTTTGCTACAAATTACCTACTTATAATTATGTGTTAAATTATGGACTTTCCCATAATGATATGCATGTTAGTGGCATTACCCATACTGCCTACCTGGGCCCCCCCCCTAGAGAGATAGTGACACAAGTTAAGGTAATCCCTTTAGTAAGGTGGTGGGTCAACATAAATAAGCTATAAGTAATAATAAGGACACAAATCAATATGTTCATTTAATAGTGGTATTAACACTTATATAAATTTAGCTAAGAATACGTTTTTACAAGTGTAACAAAGTGAAAGGAATGTATGAAAATTTTGATGATATATTAAAATGCTCATTGACTTGAACCTGTCTTCCTATATATAAAGTATAAAAATAGTAAACACAGTACCATTATTGTTGTCTGTAGTTATTTTTGGAACATCTGGTATGTACACCATACTGTCAAAATCCGATGATCTATCTGAAAAATTGATTGGTAGTGTAAATATTTGAATTCATTGCATAGCCTTTTATACTAACAAAAAAGAAAAATTGTACAGAAAAGCTAACACAACATTATAACACCTTTCTGTGTATTCTATGGTACAAAAGAAAACAAACCTTAATTATAAAGGAAAATAAACGGACAGAAGAACTATGCATACTGCTGAAACTACTTTCCACAAAAAATCTGAACCAAGGGATAGTCCCCCGAGGATTTCAATATGAAAATTTCAACCTTACAATATTTAAAAAAAAAAAGCAGAAAGAGTTCAGCACAAAACTAATGTACGATCAGCTTGGTATAACACATCTGTAAGCTCATGGCGAAAATCCTAAGGGAGGGAATCATTTACCATCTTTCAGTGAACAATCTTATTCAATCGACACACCATGGTCTTCTTAAAAACAGATGCTACCTTATAAACCTCCTCACTTTTCGGACATGGTAACATGGTACTCAAAGGGTTTCCGGTGGATGTAGTATACATGGATTATGCTAAAGACTTTAATAAGTTACCACATGGAAAACTAGCAAGGAAATAACAGGTTCATGGAAAAAAATTGTAAAATGGACAAAACAATAGTTAAAACAAAGAGAGCAAAGGGTCATACTAAATGGGAATGAATATGAAGAAATGTGGTAAGTTGAGTACCTCAGGGGTCCATTTTTAGGTCTAAAATATTTTTCATATACTGAACATCTATGATATAGAAGAGAATATAATATAATCAACCACATCCTCATATTTGTAAATGTCTGGCGTTTCACGAGCACTTTGTCCTGGGTTCATATCCTGGCCGGGGAGGATTTACTGGGTTAGGCTAACCTAACCTAACCTAACTTAACCAAACCAAACCGGGTCCGTCTAATTACCACAAGCTACCACAAGCTTCACAAAGCTTCCTGGCAATACGTTAGTAATGAAAAAATATGATATGTTAGGTTAGGCTGACCTAACCTAACCTAGCCTAACCTAATCTAACCTAACCTAACTTAACCAAACCAAACCTAACCTAACCGACGCTTGAATTGTCGACTCAATTTGGCGACACCAGCTCTTTATTTTCGTCTAATTTCATTGTAAAAAGATACTTTTTCAAACTAAAATTATGTTTTTTCGTGTTGTACGTTCAGCACCAACATTATAATGAGTAAATATATCATATTTATTCATTACTAACGTATTGCCAGGAAGCTTTCCGAAAGCATGTGTAGCTTGTGGTAGCTTGTGGTAATTAGACGGACCGACCAAACCAAGTATCTCAAGTACAAGTATCTCTGGGAATTCTTATTATCTGCTGTTGTAGAATTGACAAAATGGACACTGTCAACAAAATTATTCCCACATACACATAGGGCAGGGGACTGAATTTTCCCTGACAGGGACAATTCTGTAACAAATGTTCTATCATAAAACTTTGTACAGTTTATTAATTTCTTACCGTTTGATGTACCAGGATGATCCATGTGTGCTGAAGTTTTATAGCTGGAGCTGGAAGATCCTGTCGAGATGACTTCTTTAAAGAGACTAACAGCTTCCCACACATTGTGTATGAGTCCTCCAGTACTTGGCCTACAGAGTTACCAGATCTGATTTGTAGAAACTAGTGAACTATGGAGATGAGATTGTTAATAATATACTTTTTTTGAGATTCATATGACTTGCAGATTAAAAACCAACCTTATTTTAAAATAGTACACTAAAGTACATAGCAAATTGCGAAATTCGTAGCTTTAACTACTTTAAAGCTAAACACTCAAGCTTTGAAAATAAGCACAATTTGCTATTTTAAACAGAATCTGGCAACTCTGATTTAGCATGTAAACATTGACTTGCATTCACAATGTAGTTATTTATTTTTCAACAATTTAAAATGGGTTATGAAAATACACACATTGGTACATTATTGCAAAGGCACTATACTATATACATATATAGATATATAAATTGTTGCAAGTCGAGCAACATATATTTTACATTGAACAACAAATGAGATTGGAAAAGCAGTATTGCCAAAATAGACCCCAGACACCCTGTGGGTAGTAATGGACCCCCATACCGACCCTATGAGGGGTAGTGGACCCCATAATAATACTATGGGCGGTAGTGGACACTATACAAACACTATAGGCGGTAGTTGACTTCATAGCGACCCTCTGGGCGGCAATGGCCGCCATACACATCCAGTGGGTGTTATTATAAATAAATAAATAAATATGTTTATTCAGAAAAGGTACATACATAAAGTGATTTTACATAAGTGGATCGATTTATAGATAGAGCTAGTACATACAATGCCTAAAGCCACTATTACGCAATGCGTTTCGGGCAAGAAAACATTAATATCTAAAACTTAATACTAATTGAGCAAAAAGAATAAAATGTTTTGAGAACAGATACAAATAAAGATAAAAAAAGGGGGGAACATGACTGAAAAACCAGCACAAATACAATATGTAGACAAACAGCGTTGAATAAAAAAATAAGACATGGGTTGACAATAGAGGGGTAAGGTAGGTTACAGGGAATTTATCAGGTAGTGTTTAGTTTTACATAATTTTAGTTTTACATAATTTATTGGACCCCATACTCATCCTGTGGGTGGTATTGGACCCCATACCCATCCTGTGGGTGGTTGGAGCCCCATACCCATCCAGTGGGTGATAGTGGACGCCCTACTCATCCTGTGGGTGGTATTGGACCCCATACCCATCCTGTGGGTGGTTGGAGCCCCATACCCATCCAGTGGGTGACAGTGGACGCCATACTCATCCTGTGGGTGGTATTGGACCCCATACCCATCCTGTGGGTGGTTGTGAGCCCCATACACATTCTGTGGGTGGTAGTGGACGCCATACTCATCCTGTGGGTGGTATTGGACCTCATACCCATCCTGTGGGTGGTTGGAGCCCCATACCCATCCAGTGGGTGACAGTGGACGCCATACTCATCCTGTGAGTGGTATTGGACCCCATACCCATCCTGTGGGTGGTTGTGAGCCCCATGCACATCCTGTCGGTGGTAGTGGACGCCATACACATCCAGTGGATGGTATTGGACCCCATACCCTTCCTGTGGGTGGATGTGGGTGGATGGATGATCCCCATACCCATCCTGTGGGTGGATGTGACCCCCATACCCATCCTGCGGGTGGTATTGGACCCCTTACCCACCTAACAGGTTTTAGTGGACCCTATACGCATCCTATAGTTGATATATAGTAGACACCACACCATTTGCAGTAGTTTACCCCATAGAAAACATAACATCGTTTTCTGTTAGCGTTCCTACAGAACATTCTTTAAATATTTTAAGGCACAAACTATTGTATATTATATTGATTGGTGAAGCACTGTAATTCTATGTAATAATTTATAGTGCTTATTATAATTTACTAAGAACAACTAATATTTCTCAAAACAAAACTACGAGCCTTCAATAGGATGTAGCTGATTTGTAATATTCTAAGAGCATGGACAATAGTAGGTAAATTTCACAACCCATGTGTGACCTGAAAACAACAATTTTCATTATACGTGAACCAATCACGACTATTCTGCTATCTACGTTGATGGACGGGTACTGTGAGACGTAAATTGGTACGTGATGAAGAGTTTGGGCCTTGGTAAAAAAGTTAACTCGGAATATACCACATATGTACTAAATCACATGTAACATATGGACTTTAAGCATTAAGTCATATATGTGCTGTCTTGTGTGAGGACGGGTTGAGGAGTCACACTGATAGCCAGTAACCAGCGAGGAGTCACACTGGTGGTCAGTAACCAGCGAGGAGTCACACTGGTGGTCAGTAACCAGCGAGGAGTCACACTGGTAGTCAGTAACCAGTGAGGAGTCACACTAGTGGTCAGTAACCAGTGAGGAGTCACATTAGTGGTCAGTAACCAGTGAGGAGTCACACTAGTGGTCAGTAACCAGTGAGGAGACACATTAGTGGTCAGTTACCAGTGAGGAGTCACACTAGAGGTCAGTAACCAGTGAGGAGTCACACTAGTGGTCAGTAACCAGTGAGGAGTCACACTAGTGGTGTTATGATCTCAGCCTGCTGGAGAAACGAGTCTCCCCCTTGAGAGTTATTCAGCAAGCCTGACCTAACTGGAAGGTCCAGGAATTATAGAGGCGATAACACAGATGTAAAATAGTTTGTTGAATTTATATAAAAGTTTGAGATTATGGGCAAAGAGCAAGAAAACAGATAAATGACTTGTTAGGAGATGTGGACAAGTTACTGGAGGCGTGAGGCTCGCTTGTGGAGGGCGATGACCTCACTTGAGGCCAGACATCGCAGGGGAGAAGCCGCGCTTTGACGAGCTCCCGCCAGGAGGGAACCCCTAGTGATATTATCTCCAAGAGAAGAGAAGGTGCAGACGTTCCAGCTGTTGAATCGAGCTGAAGACGTTGCGGTCTCAAGTCCTGGACGGCGAGGAGAGAGTATTAAGCCGCCCAGTGACAGTTTTGATGGCTGTGACAAGCGCCCTGGTCAGACGTTGTCAGAGGGAGAAGCGCCCTCGACCAGATAATCTGTGGTAAGCCCGATTTAAGCCAGTTCATAGTGTTTGCTTGTAGTTGGTCGTGTGCCCAGCGACAGTAGCGATGTTTATTTTCAAGTTAGAAATGTTTTGGTATGGCAGAAAGCCTAAAATAAGAGAGTGAAGTTGGAGGAGCGCGGAGCGACGTCCATCTTCTCTGAGCGCTGGCGGGCAACTGAAGGAGCCCGGCTCCTGAGGGAGGAGGCCCCTCCCAGCGTGAGTGAGGCTCGCCCAGCGAGGTGACGCATGGACTCGCCCACGGGGGAGTCCACTCTCATTAAATGTAGAAGACAGATAGAGATTGGAGACAAAGATGTTGTGTGATTAATTTTGTTTATGTGTTAAAGGGAAACAATTTATTGGAGTGCAAATGGGTTGCAGGTTTGTCCTTTGGGGAAGAAGTTGCTGAGGACTTCGAAGCCAGCACAGAAAGAGTAGTTGGTGAGACTCCAAGGCAGGGAAGGAGAGGACCTCGAGCTGTGAGGAGAAGCAGTGAGGAGGAGTGTCGCGTGCTTCTGCAGAGGTGGTGAAGTGCCACAGTTATTCGAGGAAACTTATGGTGCAGCAGCCAGGAGAGCTGTGGATGATCCAAATAGGAGTAGGGAAGCACCATAATTGTCCAAGGAATCTTCATGGTAGCAGCCTGGAGGAGCTGCAGAGGATCCTGGTGTTTAAGCCCTGAGGAACCTGAAGTTGTCAGGGTAGTGAAATAGTTCTAACTGATCACTTGTATGGAGGTGAGAGTGTTTGTCATTAGCGTGAACGACGCAGTGAGAGGTGAGTGATCGTTTGCCACTTATGTGCCAAGAAGTGTATATTGAAGTTTAGAGCTACAGACGTAGGCAGGAGTACCTACAGATATATATGTATTCTAAGACTGATAGAATGGTCGATTGATTCGTTGTGTGGCACGGATCATTTATACTGATATATATATATATATATGTATGTTATTGCATTCAAATGCTCATTTGCCTTATATGTGTTTATAGGTATATATATATGTATACATTCTCTTGATGGTAGTGTAACATTATATTGTAAGACTTAATCTACTTGAGGAGGTTGATAACATTAGGTAATACCAAGAGATAGGATACCACTTAGCAAGCTGAGGATAGAGTTCTGATGGTGTTGGAGTGCAACCTGATTATAATAGTACAGAGTATATGATTCATCATTATTATTATACGTATGCGTGTATTGTGTATGTACTTCGTCCAGTAAATGTATCCAAATTTGCTGGTGTTTGCACTTGTCCCAGTGAGGCTTCCCAGGAAATAGTAAAGAAGGAGAGAGAGAGCAAGAAACAGGAACCACTGCTGTGGACAGGGTAAGACAGAAGTCTAGTAAGACAAAGGGGATTGAGGAGGTCATATTCCATAAGGAGAGAGTGGGGAGTCACAGCGGCTCGAATGGGTGTGTGCACGTGACAACAAGGCTGCGTGTTGGAGCCGCATCCCCTAAACGTGTGACGTTGAGCCCCTCTCCAAGAGCCAGAAGTGCCTAGTGTGATCTCTAGTGAAATATGAGCATTTGTCGAGTTGTGGGGT
>WNGS01000530.1:75312-102959 GCA_020271785.1 Procambarus virginalis
GTCAGTAACCAGCGAGGAGTCACACTGGTGGTCAGTAACCAGCGAGGAGTCACACTGGTGGTCAGTACCAGCGAGGAGTCACACTGGTAGTCAGTAACCAGCGAGGAGTCACACTGGTGGTCAGTAACCAGTGAGGAGTCACACTGGTGTCAGTAACCAGTGAGGAGTCACACTGGTAGTCAGTAACAGCGAGGAGTCACACTGGTAGTCAGTAACCAGTGAGGAGTCACACTGGTAGTCAGTAACCAGTGAGGAGTCACATGGTAGTCAGTAACCAGTGAGGAGTCACACTGGTAGTCAGTAACCAGCGAGGAGTCACAATGGTGGTCAGTAACCAGTGAGGAGTCACACTGGTAGTCAGTAACCAGCGAAGAGTCACACTGGTAGTCAGTAACCAGTGAAGAGTCACACTGGTGGTCAGTAACCAGCGAGGAGTCACATGGTGGTCAGTAACCAGTGAGGAGTCACACTGGTGGTCAGTAACCAGTGAGGAGTCACACTGGTAGTCAGTAACCAGCGAGGAGTCACACTGGTAGTCAGTAACCAGCGAGGAGTCACACTGGTAGTCAGTAACCAGTGAGGAGTCACACTGGTAGTCAGTAACCAGCGAGGAGTCACACTGGTAGTCAGTAACCAGCGAGGAGTCACACTGGTAGTCAGTAACCAGCGAGGAGTCACACTGGTGGTCAGTAACCAGCGAGGAGTCACACTGGTGGTCAGTAACCAGCGAGGAGTCACACTGGTAGTCAGTAACCAGTGAGGAGTCACACTGGTGGTCAGTAAACAGCGAGGAGTCACACTGGTGTCAGTAACAGCGAGGAGTCACACTGGTAGTCAGTAACCAGCGAGGAGTCACACTGGTAGTCAGTAAACAGCGAAGAGTCACACTGGGTAGTCAGTAACCAGCGAGGAGTCACACTGGTGGTCAGTAACCAGCGAAGAGTCACACTGGTAGTCAGTAACCAGCGAGGAGTCACACTGGTGGTCAGTAACCAGCGAGGAGTCACACTGGTGGTCAGTAACCAGCGAGGAGTCACACTGGTGGTCAGTAACCAGCGAAGAGTCACACTGGTGGTCAGTAACCAGCGAAGAGTCACACTGGTGGTCAATAACCAGCGAGGAGTCACACTGGTTGTCAGTAACCAGCGAGGAGTCACACTGGTAGACAGTAACCAGCGAAAAGTCACACTGGTGGTCAGTAACCAGCGAAGAGTCACACTGGTAGTCAGTAACCAGTGAGGAGTCACACTGGTAGTCAGTAACCAGCGAGGAGTCACACTGGTAGTCAGTAACCAGCGAGGAGTCACACTGGTGGTCAGTAACCAGCGAGGAGTCACACTGGTGGTCAGTAACCAGCGAAGAGTCACACTGGTAGTCAGTAACCAGTGAGGAGTCACACTGGTGGTCAGTAACCAGCGAGGAGTCACACTGGTAGTCAGTAACCAGTGAGGAGTCACACTGGTAGTCAGTAACCAGCGAGGAGTCACACTGGTGGTCAGTAACCAGCGAAGAGTCACACTGGTAGTCAGTAACCAGCGAAGAGTCACACTGGTGGTCAGTAACCAGCGAGGAGTCACACTGGTGGTCAGTAACCAGCGAAGAGTCACACTGGTAGTCAGTAACCAGCGAGGAGTCACACTGGTGGTCAGTAACCAGTGAGGAGTCACACTGGTGGTCAGTAACCAGTGAGGAGTCACACTGGTAGTCAGTAACCAGCGAGGAGTCACACTGGTGGTCAGTAACCAGTGAGGAGTCACACTGGTAGTCAGTAACCAGTGAGGAGTCACACTGGTAGTCAGTAACCAGTGAGGAGTCACACTGGTAGTCAGTAACCAGCGAGGAGTCACACTGGTGGTCAGTAACCAGTGAGGAGTCACACTGGTAGTCAGTAACCAGCGAAGAGTCACACTGGTAGTCAGTAACCAGTGAGGAGTCACACTGGTAGTCAGTAACCAGTGAGGAGTCACACTGGTAGTCAGTAACCAGTGAGGAGTCACACTGGTAGTCAGTAACCAGTGAGGAGTCACACTGGTAGTCAGTAACCAGCGAGGAGTCACACTGGTGGTCAGTAACCAGCGAAGAGTCACACTGGTAGTCAGTAACCAGCGAAGAGTCACACTGGTAGTCAGTAACCAGTGAGGAGTCACACTGGTGGTCAGTAACCAGTGAGGAGTCACACTGGTAGTCAGTAACCAGCGAATAGTCACACTGGTAGTCAGTAACCAGTGAGGAGTCACACTGGTGGTCAGTAACCAGTGAGGAGTCACACTGGTAGTCAGTAACCAGTGAGGAGTCACACTGGTAGTCAGTAACCAGTGAGGAGTCACACTGGTAGTCAGTAACCAGCGAGGAGTCACACTGGTGGTGAGTAACCAGTGAGGAGTCACACTGGTAGTCAGTAACCAGCGAAGAATCACACTGGTAGTCAGTAACCAGTGAGGAGTCATACTGGTAGTCAGTAACCAGTGAGGAGTCACACTGGTAGTTAGTAACCAGTGAGGAGTCACACTGGTAGTCAGTAACCAGTGAGGAGTCACACTAATGGTCAGTAACCAGCGAGGAGTCACACTAGTGGTTAGTAACCAGCGAGGAGTCACATTGGTAGTCAGTAACCAGCGAGGAGTCACACTGGTGGTCAGTAACCAGCGAAGAGTCACACTGGTAGTCAGTAACCAGCGAGGAGTCACACTGGTGGTCAGTAACCAGCGAAGAGTCACACTGGTAGTCAGTAACCAGCGAGGAGTCACATTGGTGGTCAGTAGCAAGTGAAGAGTCACACTGGTGGTCAGTAACCAGCGAGGAGTCACACTGGTGGTCAGTAACCAGCGAAGAGTCACACTGGTGGTCAGTAACCAGCGAAGAGTCACACTGGTGGTCAGTAACCAGCGAGGAGTCACAATGGTAGTCAGTAACCAGCGAGGAGTCACACTGGTAGACAGTAACCAGCGAAAAGTCACACTGGTGGTCAGTAACCAGCGAAGAGTCACACTGGTGGTCAGTAACCAGCGAAGAGTCACACTGGTAGTCAGTAACCAGTGAGGAGTCACACTGGTAGTCAGTAACCAGCGAGGAGTCACACTGGTGGTCAGTGACCAGCGAAGAGTCACACTGGTGGTCAGAACCAGCGAGGAGTCACACTGGTGGTCAGTAACCAGCGAGGAGTCACACTGGTGGTCAGTAACCAGCGAAGAGTCACACTGGTGGTCAGTAACCAGCGAGGAGTCACACTGGTAGTCAGTAACCAGCGAAGAGTCACACTGCTAGTCAGTACCCAGTGAAGAGTCACACTGGTAGTCAGTAACCAGCGAGGAGTTACACTGGTAGTCAGTAACCAGAGAAGAGTCACACTGGTAGTCAGTAACCAGCGAAGAGTCACACTGGTATTCAGTAACCAGTGAGAAGTCACACTGGTAGTCAGTAACCAGTGAGGAGTCACACTGGTAGTCAGTAACCAGTGAGGAGTCACACTGGTAGTCAGTAACCAGTGAGGAGTCACACTGGTAGTCAGTAACCAGTGAGGAGTCACACTGGTAGTCAATAACCAGCGAGGAGTCACACTGGTGGTCAGTAACCAGCGAAGAGACACACTGGTAGTCAGTTACCAGCGAAGAGTCACACTGGTAGTCAGTAACCAGCGAGGAGTCACACTGGTGGTCAGTAACCAGCGAGGAGTCACACTGGTGGTCAGTAACCAGTGAGGAGTCACACTGGTAGTCAGTAACCAGTGAGGAGTCACACTGGTGGTCAGTAACCAGTGAGGAGTCACACTGGTAGTCAGTAACCAGCGAAGAGTCACACTGGTGGTCAGTAACCAGTGAAGAGTCACACTGGTGGTCAGTAACCAGCGAGGAGTCACACTGGTGGTCAGTAACCAGTGAGGAGTCACACTAGTGGTCAGTAACCAGTGAGCAGTCACATTAGTGGTCAGTAACCAGTGAGGAGTCACACTAGTGGTCAGTAACCAGTGAGCGTCACATTAGTGGTCAGTAACCAGTGAGGAGTCACACTAGTGGTCAGTAACCAGTGAGGAGTCACATTAGTGGTCAGTAACCAGTGAGGAGTCACACTAGTGGTCAATAACCAGTGAAGAGTCACATTAGTGGTCAGTAACCAGTGAGGAGTCACACTAGTGGTCAGTAACCAATGAGGAGTCACACTAGTGGTCAGTAACCAGTGAGGAGTCACACTAGTGGTCAGTAACCAGTGAGGAGTCACACTAGTGGTTAGGAACCAGCGAGGAGTCACATTGGTAGTCAGTAACCAGCGAGGAGTCACACTGGTGGTCAGTAACCAGCGAAGAGTCACACTGGTAGTCAGTAACCAGCGAGGAGTCCCATTGGTGGTCAGTAACAAGCGAAGTCACACTGGTGGTCAGTAACCAGCGAGGAGTCACACTGGTGGTCAGTAACCAGCGAAGAGTCACACTGGTGGTCAGTAACCAGCGAAGAGTCACACTGGTGGTCAATAACCAGCGAGGAGTCACACTGGTAGTCAGTAACCAGCGAGGATTCACACTGGTAGACAGTAACCAGCGAAAAGTCACACTGGTGGTCCGTAACCAGCGTAGAGTCACACTGGTGGTCAGTAACCAGCGAAGAGTCACACTGGTAGACAGTAACCAGTGAGGAGTCACACTGGTAGTCAGTAACCAGCGAGGAGTCACACTGGTGGTCAGTGACCAGCGAAGAGTCACACTGGTGGTCAGTAACCAGCGAAGAGTCACACTGGTAGTCAGTAACCAGTGAGGAGTCACACTGGTAGTCAGTAACCAGCGAGGAGTCACACTTGTAGTCATTAACCAGCGAGGAGTCACACTGGTGGTCAGTAACCAGCGAGGAGTCACACTGGTGGTCAGTAACCAGCGAAGAGTCACACTGGTAGTCAGTAACAAGTGAGGAGTCACACTGGTGGTCAGTAACCAGTGAGGAGTCACACTGGTAGTCAGTAACCAGTGAGGAGTCACACTGGTAGTCAGTAACCACCGAGGAGTCACACTGGTGGTCAGTAACCAGCGAAGAGTCACACTGGTAGTCAGTAACCAGCGAAGAGTCACACTGGTGGTCAGTAACCAGCGAGGAGTCACACTGGTGGTCAGTTACCAGCGAAGAGTCACACTGGTAGTCAGTAACCAGCGAGGAGTCACACTGGTGGTCAATAACCAGTGAGGAGTCACACTGGTGGTCAGTAACCAGTGAGGAGTCACACTGGTAGTCAGTAACCAGTGAGGAGTCACACTGGTAGTCAGTAACCAGCGAAGAGTCACACTGGTAGTCAGTAACCAGCGAGGAGTCACACTGGTGGTCAGTAACCAGTGAGGAGTCACACTGGTAGTCAGTAACCAGCGAAGAGTCACACTGGTAGTCAGTAACCAGTGAGGAGTCATACTGGTAGTCAGTAACCAGTGAGGAGTCACACTGGTAGTCAGTAACCAGCGAAGAGTCACACTGGTATTCAGTAACCAGCGAAGAGTCACACTGGTAGTCAGTAACCAGCGAAGAGTCACACTGGTAGTCAGTAACCAGCGAGGAGTCACACTGGTGGTCAGTAACCAGCGAGGAGTCACACTGGTGGTCAGTAACCAGCGAAGAGTCACACTGGTAGTCAGTAACCAGCGAGGAGTCACACTGGTAGTCAGTAACCAGCGAGGAGTCACACTGGTGGTCAATAACCAGTGAGGAGTCACACTGGTGGTCAGTAACTGTGGTGTCTGTGTATAGCTGAGATAGTCTTGGTTGTAAGGTTGATGTAAAGTCATTCCTGGTTACTGACTTTAATACTTAAATAATTACATGATAGAGTAGCTCCCAAGCTGGTAGCGTCCTTTATGCTGTTGTTTACCTTCTCTAGTGGCGTCCAGCCGCCGCACATAGAAAACGGATGGTATCATTTTCTGTGAACATGACATCCCTCCTTTTCTTTAAAAAGAATGAATACAGGATGTCTACCATGCTTGTACCACAAAGCAAAGTTATTGACACAATGTAAGTTATTAACATGTCAAGAGATATTGCATACATTTAACATTCATTAAACATACAAAGAATTTAAACAATCTTTACCACAAAGGATTTCAATGTTAAAAATACATATGCAATGTTAAACAAACATGAAAGAAACTGTAATACAAAGTTACAAAATATTGAATGAGAGATCTGCATTATTCAAACAATATTAAATTTAGTTTAGCATAACAAGTAAATACTTTGCATTACATAGGAACACAATTAATCATCATATCGTGTAGGGCGTTTAACATGACGTTTTGGACGAGAGTCCTTAAATACAAAAATATCCCTCGATGAATTGTTTATCGAGTTATAACTCATTTTTTCTTTTTCTTTTGCACGACTTTGCACTTCATCATTTTCTACACTATTTGGAATCACTTTGAAATAAGCCATATTACGTGTTATACTATGATCTCTATTACTCGCTGTTACCATAGTTCCTTTTACACTAATCACTTTATATGGTTTTGTATCATACGGCATATCTAACTTTCCCTCTTTTTTCTTTTTAACGAGAACAGTATCTCCAACCTTTATGAATTGTTCCTTTGCACGTTGATCATGAGCAATTTTCATTTTGCCCTTGGCTAGTGCATCCTTCTGAGCGAGACGTTTATCCGTTACCTTGGCTGGCATGACAGGTAGTGCGATTCTCATAGGACGTCCAAATAAAAGTTCGCCAGGCGACTTGCCCAGTGTTCCATGCGGTGTTGCACGGTAGTTCCTGAGAAAAGCATACATAGCTTGTTTCCAGGATCGTCCTTCGGCATGAGCACAGCGTACAGCTTTCATGAGAGGTTGCATGAATCTCTCGACTTCTCCATTTGCTTGAGGATGTAGTGGCATCACACGGCGGTGTTTGAATCCAATATGCTCAGCAAAGTTGACAAAGTCTTGTCCATTAAATGGCGGTCCATTGTCCGTCTTGACAACTTCAGGAATGCCAAAGTTTGAAAAGATCTTGTCGAGCTTCGGGATGACAGCCTTTGCAGATGTGGAAGTGATGATTTCTACTTCTGGATAACGTGAGTGATCATCAATGACTACCATCAAGTACTCTCCAGTTGGTAGCGGTCCACAGAAGTCCATCGATACTTCCATCCATGGTGCAGCAGGTAGTGGTGAAGGTTGTAGAGGTGTTGGTCTTGAAGTATCCACTGCAGCTTGGCAAGGGACACAGGCATCATGCATGTCCTTAGCTTGACGATCAATGCCAGGAAACCACACCTTTTCTCGTAGCAGCTGTTTGGTCCTTACAAGACCTTGGTGTCCTTGATGTGCAAGCTTCAGAGCACGTTGCTGGAGAACAGCTGGAATGACGATACGAGTACCTCGCAGCACGGTGTCGCGTTGTTGCGTAACACTTAATTCTGTCTGGATGCGTTCAAGTGCTTTGAATGCATCTTGGTCAACTCCTGAGGGTGGGATGCGTGGAAACTTTTTCTTAGTCAATGCATCCACTGTTGCTTGCAGAGTTGGGTCCTCTAGGGTTGCAGTACGGATTTCATCAAGAGTGAGAGCCTTAGGGACTGCATCACAGGTTACAGAGTGTACATATTCCTCGGCAACTTGCTGATGCTTGGTGATGGTGAAACTGTTGGCAGGATGTCGACTGATGTAATCAGCGGGATTGCCTGCACCTGGCTTGTATTTCACCGTAAAGTTGTATGGTTGCAGACGAAGAGCCCATCTCTCAATGCGAGCTGGTGGTTTGGACTTTGGATTATTGAAGATGGTCTCCAACGGTTTGTGGTCAGTGACTATCGTGGTAAAGGGTGCACCAAGCAGATACACATTGAAGTGTTCACAGCCCCATACAAGAGCAAGAGCTTCCTTCTCTGTCTGACTGTATCGTTGCTCAACATCTGTGAGAGAACGGCTGGCGTAGGCAATTACTACTCTTGAATCTGGTTGACCAGGTTTGTGTTGGGCTAACACAGCACCTAAACCAACAGGACTAGCATCCACCGTTAACTCAGTGTCCATTGATGGATCAAAGTATGCAGCAGTCGCATTTTCTACTAGTGCATCTTTCACAGCATCAAATGCATTTTGCTCGACATCGCTCCAGTACCATGATGCATTTTTCTTCAGGAGCTCACGTAGAGGCTTCGTAATGGTAGCAAAATCTGGAATGAAGCGAGAACAGTAGTTTGCCATTCCCAGAAAACTATGTACTTCAGTGGATGTTGAAGGAGGTGCAGCATTCTTGATATCTGCAACTTTCTTAGGATCTGGAGACAGACCTTTGTCACTAAGTACATGTCCAAAGAATTCAATTTTATGTTGATTGAACTCACACTTTGCTCGGCTTAGCGTCAAATTCTTTTCTCGTAAGCGTTGCAATGTTGCACGAAGAGCTTTGTCGTGTTCAGCTTGGGTACGGCCATAAACAATGATGTCATCAGACATGTTGTCAGCATTAGGTATATCTTGCAATACCTGGCTGATGATGTGCTGGAATACTTCAGCAGCACTGTTAATACCAAAACTCAGGCGCTTGTACCTATACAGACCTCGATGTGTCGTAAACGTTGTGATGAATCGACTCTCATCATCAAGTTCAAGCTGATGATAGCCCTTGTTTAAATCTAACTTGCTGAATACAGTTGCACCATTCAAGCGGTATATCATATCATCTACAGTGGGTGTAGGATGGCGTTCACGCATTATTGCCTTGTTGGGAACACGCATGTCTACACAAATGCGTATCTCATCTGGATTCTTCGGCTTTGGTGGAGTGACAATTGGGCTTACCCATGGTGTTGGGCCTGTTACCGGTTCAATGATATCTAGTTCTATCAGCCTATCCAGTTCGGCATCGACTTTCTTGCGAGTATGGAATGGTTGTCGGCGATGTGGTTGGGCAACTGGAATTACATCTGGGTTGATATGCAGATGTACCTTGCTATCAGTATAACAACCTATGGATTTAAACCGATCAGAAAATTCAGCAACAATAGCATCAACATTGTTTGCAGATTCCACTGCTACAGCATTAGAAAGCTGAAGTAGCCCCAATTTGGTTGAAGTCTTGTAACTGAGTAAAGACTCCTTTGCATTCCTAACAACATGGAATGTAGTAATGAGCATTGCATTCTTTGACTTAATCTCTGCAGTGAAAGTTCCAATCACTGGTAAGGCTACCTTTGAAGCATAGGCAGTGGCTTTGCCATTATAGTTTTCAAGCTTTGGGAACTGTTTTTTAAATTTTTCATAGTGGCACTCAGCAATGGTGTCAATGTTTGATCCAGTGTCAATGAGAATTTTGAGACAAATGCCAGCAATGTATACTATAGTCTCTGGGTTGTTTGGAAGATCATTCCATTTTGTGATTGATTGTACTCCATAAATATAATCACATTCACTGTCATCTGAGACTGGTTGTAATGAAATGTTGTCTTGTATATTATTAACATTCTTGATTTGAGGTGCAATATTGTGTTTGCCACCTCGACTCCTATGACTTGATCCTCGTACATTGCTTTTATTTATTGATTGTGGTTTCTTTAGTGCGGAACGACACATAGCACCAAAATGACCTAGTTTTCTACACTCATAGCACTTCTTACCTTGTGCAGGACAAACATTATCTTGGTGTGGGTAGTCTCCTCCACAATTGTAACATTTATTATTGACAACCTCTGATGTGAGTCGTTGTGACTGCTTGAGTCTTGTTCCATGACTCCAGTTGTGATGTGGTTCTCGGCTCAATTTAATGTTAGGTTTGGCATGATATCTTCTACGATCATGGTGTACTCCCTGAACCTTACATACTTCATGACTGTTAGTAACAGTGGCAGAACCGTTGTTGGCACTGCACTCCATGGCACGAGCATCACGTGCAGCATCTTCCATTCGACGAGCCATATCCAGTATCTTGGTAAGAGAACTTTCATCATCAACAAGTTCTAGAGCTCTTCGACGAAGACGTGTAGATGTGCATGTTTCAATTATTTGCTGTTTGATTTCTTTGTCAACATCAGCAAACTCACAATGGGTTGCTAAACCCTGCAGACGTGTATGGTATTGATCAACAGTTTCATTAGAGAGTTGTTTTGCTCTCCTGAAATGCATAATTTCCATAGCAGTATTTTGCCTTGGTTTGAAATGCTCAGTTAATTTGGCCTTGGCAGTGTCATAATCTTTGGCACCACCAGTATCTTTCAGTGTATCAAAGATGTCACAAACTCTATCACCTGCATAGTGAAGCAGAAAGGCACGCTTTCTTTCAGCACTTTTGATGTCAGAAACTATCAACAAATTTTCAAACCTTTTAAGCCATTTGACCCACCTCTGTGACAGGTTTGTCTGGTCACAGTCAGGATCAAATGCAGGAAACTGAGGTATATTTGCCATTTTTACTGAATAAATTTAAACTTATCACTTAAAATGTTCCTCAGAATATATAACACTTACTGCACTGTATATGTTATTAAGAATTCACTGTAATTACTTTAATTTTGCAAAGCACACAAGCATTTTAATGCAAAAGTTCACAACAGTGCACAACACAGCAGCAACTGACTTCTTACCTAGCCCTTGTGTACATGTGTTGTTCCTACTCACAGCAACACAGCAGTTGTTAGCAGTTGGTACAGCAGTTGTCAGCAGTTGGTACAGCAGTTGGCAGCAGTTGGCAGCAGTGGCAGCAGTAGGCAGCAGTTGGTTCACAGCGTGAAGAATTTTGTAGCACGGAGCGTCGTTTCGTAACCAAAACATCGGGTTTTGTACACTGCATCAAAGCGTCGTTTCGTACACAGCGTCGGCAGATTCTCTCACAGCAACACTCAGCACAGCTTGGGTAGCACACAGCATTGGCCAGCACACAGCAACGGCCAGCACACAGCACAGCAACAGTCAGCACACAGCATGGGGTTGCATACAGCATCGGGTATGGTGCTCACAGACAGCTTCTCCTTCCTCCTCTGGGCGAGACAGCATGCTCCTTCCTTGTGTTTTGTTGAACAAAATACCTGCGTTCCCAGTTCATCCTCGTCGCCAGTGTGGTGTCTGTGTATAGCTGAGATAGTCTTGGTAGTAAGGTTGATGTAAAGTCATTCCTGGTTACTGACTTTAATACTTAAATAATTACATGATAGAGTAGCTCCCAAGCTTGGCAGCGTCCTGTGTGCTGTTGTTTACCTTCTCTAGTGGCGTCCAGCCGCCGCACATAGAAAACGGATGGTACCATTTTCTGTGAACATGACCNCTCTTCGCTGGTTACTGACTACCAGTGTGACTCCTCGCTGGTTACTGTCCCCTAGTGTGACTCATCGCTGGTTACTGACCACCAGTGTGACTCCTCGCTGGTTACTGACCACCAGTGTGACTCCTCGCTGGTTACTGGCTACCAGTGTGATTCTTCGCTGGTTGCTGACTTCCAGTGTGACTCTTCGCTGGTTACTGACTACCAGTGTGACTCCTCGCTGGTTACTGACTACCAGTGTGACTCCTCACTGGTTACTGACTACCAGTGTGACTCCTCGCTGGATACTGACTACCAGTGTGACTCCTCGCTGGTACTGTCCCCCTAGTTGACTCCTCGCTGGTTACTGACCACCAGTGTGACTCCTCGCTGGTTACTGACCACCAGTGTACTCCTCGCTGGTTACTGACTACCAGTGTGACTCCTCACTGGTTACTGACCACCATGTGACTCCTCGTTGGTTACTGACTACCAGTGTGACTCTTCGCTGGTTACTGACTACCAGTGTGACTCCTCACTGGTTACTAACCACTACTGTGACTCATCACTGGATACTGCCACCAGTGTTCTCCTCGCTGGTTACTGACTACCAGTGTGACTCCTCACTGATTACTGACTACCAGTGTGACTCCTCACTGGTTATTGACTTCCAGTGTGACTCCTCACTGGTTACTGACCACCAGTGTGACTTCTCACTGGTAACTGACTACCAGCGTGACTCCTCACTGCTTGCTGACTACCAGTGTGACTCCTCGCTGGTTACTGACCACCAGTGTTACTATTCGCTGGTTACTTGACTACCAGTGTGACTCTTCGCTAGTTACTGACCACCAGTGTGACTCCTCACTGGTTACTGACTATTAGTGTGACACTCACTAGTTACTGACCACCAGTGTGACTCCTCACTGGTTACTGACCACCAGTGTGACCCTCACTGGTTACTGACTACCAGTGTGACTCCTCCCTGGTTACTGTCCCCTAGTGTGACTCCTCGCTGGTTACTGTCCACCATGTGACTCCTCGCTGGTTACTGACTACCAGTGTGACTCCTCACTGGTTACTGACTACCAGTGTGACTTCTCACTGGTTACTGACTACCAGTGTGACTCTTCGCTGGTTACTGACTACCAGTGTGACTCTTCGCTGGTTACTGACTACCAGTGTGACTCATCACTGGTTACTGACTACCAGTGTGACTCCTCACTGGATACTGACCACCAGTGTGACTCCTCGCTGGTTACTGACCACCAGTGTGACACCTCGCTGGTTACTGACTACCAGTGTGACTCCTCTCTGGTTACTGACTACCAGTGTGACTCTTCGTTGGTTACTGACTACCAGTGTGACTCCTCGCTGGTTACTGACTACCAGTTGACTCCCCCCTCGCTGGTTACTGTCCCCTAGTGTGACTCCTCGCTGGTTACTGACCACCAGTGTGACTCCTCGCTGGTTACTGACCACCAGTGTTACTCCTCGCTGGTTACTGACTACCAGTGTGACTCCTCGCTGGTTACTGTCCCCTAGTGTGACTCCTCGCTGGTTACTGACCACCAGTGTGACTCCTCTCTGGTTACTGACCACCAGTGTAACTCCTCGCTGGTTACTGACTACCAGTGTGACTCTTCGCTGGGTACTGACTAGCAGTGTGACTCTTCGCTGGTTACTGACTACCAGTGTGTCTCTTCGCTGGTTACTGACCACCAGTGTGACTCCTCGCTGGTTACTGACCACCAGTGTGACTCCTCACTGGTTACTGACCACCAATGTGACACCTCGCTGGTTACTGACTACCAGTGTGACTCCTCACTGGTTACTGACTACCAGTGTGACTCTTCGCTGGTTACTGACTACCAGTGTGACTCCTCATTGGTTACTGACCACCAGTGTGACTCCTCACTGGTTACTGACTACCAGTGTGACTCCACACTGGTTACTGACCACCAGTGTGACTCCTCGCTGGTTACTGACCACTAGTGTGACACCTCGCTGATACCTCACTGGTTACTGACTACCAATGTGACTCCTCGCTGGTTACTGACTACCAGTGTGACTCTTCGCTGGTTACTGACTACCAGTGTGACTCCTCGCTGGTTACTGACTACCAGTGTGACTCCTCACTGGTTACTGACCACCAGTGTTACTCCTCACGTGTTACTGACCACCAGTGTTACTCTTCACTAGTTACTGACCACCAGTGTGACTCCTCGCTTTTTACTACCCACTAGTGTGACTCCGCGCTGGTTACTGACTACCAGTGTGACTCTTCACTGGTTACTGACTACCAGTGTGACTCCTCGCTGGTTACTGTCCCCTAGTGTGACTCTTCGCTGGTTACTGACTACCAGTGTGACTCCTCACTGGTTACTGACTACAAGTGTGACTTCTCACTGTTACTGACTACCAGTGTGACTCTTCGCTGGTTACTGACTACCAGTGTGACTCTTCGCTGGTTACTGACTACCAGTGTGACTCATCACTGGTTACTGAATACCAGTGTGACTCCTCGCTGGTTACTGACCACCAGTGTTACTATTCGCTGGTTACTGACTACCAGTGTGACTCTTCGCTAGTTACTGACCTCCAGTGTGACTCCTCACTGGTTACTGACTATTAGTGTGACTCCTCACTGGTTACTGACCACCAGTGTGACTCCTCACTGGTTACTGACCACCAGTGTGACTCCTCGCTGGTTACTGACCACCAGTGTGACACCTCGCTGGTTACTGACTACCAGTGTGACTCCTCTCTGGTTACTGACTACCAGTGTGTGACTCTTCGTTGGTTACTAACTACCAGTGTGACTCCTCGCTGGTTACTGACTACCAGTGTGACTCCTCGCTGGTTACTGTCCCCTAGTGTGACTCCTCGCTGGTTACTGACCACCAGTGTGACTCCTCGCTGGTTACTGACCACCAGTGTTACTCCTCGCTGGTTACTGACTACCAGTGTGACTCCTCGCTGGTTACTGTCCCCTAGTGTGACTCCTCGCTGGTTACTGACCACCAGTGTGACTCCTCGCTGGTTACTGACCACCAGTGTAACTCCTCGCTGGTTACTGACTACCAGTGTGACTCTTCGCTGGGTACTGACTAGCAGTGTGACTCTTCGCTGGTTACTGAATACCAGTGTGTCTCTTCGCTGGTTACTGACCACCAGTGTGACTCCTCGCTAGTTACTGACTACCAGTGTGACTCTTCGCTGGTTACTGACCACCAGTGTGACTCCTCGCTGGTTACTGACTACCAGTGTGACTCCTCACTGGTTACTGACTACCAGTGTGACTCCTCACTGGTTACTGACTACCAGTGTGACTCCTCACTGGATACTGACTACCAGTGTGACTCCTCACTGGTTACTGACTAGCAGTGTGACTCCTCACTGGTTACTGACTAGCAGTGTGACTCCTCACTGGTTACTGACTACCTGTCGGGAAACCGACACACTTATACACATTGGTAGTCAGTAACCAGCGAATAGTACACTGGTGGTCAGTAAAGCGAGGAGTCACACTGGTAGTCAGTAACCAGTGAGCAGTCACACTGGTGGTCAGTAACCAGCGAGGAGTCACACTGGTGGTCAGTAACTAGTGAGGAGTCACACTGGTAGTCAGTAACCAGTGAGGAGTCACACTGGTGGTCAGTAACCAGCGAGGAGTCACACTGGTAGTCAGTAACCAGCGAGGAGTCACACTGGTAGTCAGTAACCAGCGAGGAGTCACATTAGTGGTCAGTAACCAGTGAGGAGTTACACTTGGTAGTCAGTAACCAGTGAGGAGTCACACCGGTAGTCAGTAACCAGCGAAGAGACACACTGGGAGTCAGTAACCAGTGAGGAGTCACACTGGTAGTCAGTAACCAGCGAGGAGTCACACTGGTGGTCAGTAGCCAGCGAAGAGTCACACTAGTTTTCAGTAACCAGTGAGGATCACACTAGTGGTCAGTAACCAGTGAAGGTCACATTAGTGGTCAGTAACCAGTGAGGATTCACACTAGTGGTCAGTAACTAGTGAGGAGTCACATTAGTGGCCAGTAACCAGTGAGCAGTCACACTAGTGGTCAGTAACCAGTGAAAAGTCACATTATTGGTCAGTAACCAGTGAGGAGTCATACTAGTGGTCAGTAACCAGTGAGGAGTCACATTAGTGGTCAGTAACCAGTGAGGAGTCACACTGGTGGTCAGTAACTAGTGAGGAGTCACACTGGTAGTCAGTAACCAGTGAGGAGTCACACTGGTGGTCAGTAACCAGCGAGGAGTCACACTGGTAGTCAGTAACCAGCGAGGAGTCACACTGGTGGTCAGTAACCAGCGAGGAGTCGCACTGGTAGTCAGTAACCAGTGAGGAGTCACACTGGTAGTCAGTAACCAGCGAGGAGTCACACTGGTAGTCAGTAACCAGCGAGGAGTCACACTGGTAGTCAGTAACCAGCGAGGAGTCACACTGGTGGTAAGTAACCAGCGAGGAATCACACTGGTAGTCAGTAACCAGAGAGGAGTCCCACTGGTGGTCAGTAACCAGCGAGGATTCACACTGGAAGTCAGCAAGCAGTGAGGAGTCACACTGGTGGTCAGTAACCAGTTAGGAGTCACACTGGAATTCAATAACCAGTGAGGAGTCACACTGGTAGTCAGTAATCAGTGAGGAGTCACACACTGGTAGTCAGTAACCAGCGAGGAGTCACACTGGTGGTCAGTAACCAGTGAGGAGTCACACTAGTGGTCAGTAACCAGTGAGGAGTCACACTAATGGTCAGTAACCAGTGAGGAGTCACACTAATGGTCAGTAACCAGAGGAATCACACTAGTGGTTGTAACCAGCGAGGAGTCACATTGGTAGTCAGTAACCAGCGAGGAGTCACACTGGTGGTCAGTAACCAGCGAAGAGTGGCACTGGTAGTCAGTAACCAGCGAGGAGTCAAACTGGTGGTCAGTAACCAGCGAAGAGTCACACTGGTGGTCAGTAACCAGTGAGGAGTCACACTGGTAGTCAGTAACCAGTGAGGAGTCACACTGGTAGTCAGCAAGCAGTGAGGAGTCACACTGGGGTGGTCAGTACCAGTT
The DNA here is from genome assembly GCA_020271785.1 of Procambarus virginalis. Lineage (NCBI taxonomy): Eukaryota > Metazoa > Arthropoda > Malacostraca > Decapoda > Cambaridae > Procambarus > Procambarus virginalis. The sequence continues at coordinate 91,588 of WNGS01000530.1, forward strand.
AGGAGTCACACTGGAATTCAATGACCAGTGAGGGTCACACTGGTAGTCAGTAATCAGTGAGGAGTCACACACTGGTAGTCAGTAACCAGCGAGGAGTCACACTGGTGGTCAGTAACCAGTGAGGAGTCACACTAGTGGTCAGTACCAGTGAGGAGTCACACTAGTGGTCAGTAACCAGTGAGGAGTCCACTAATGGTCAGTAACCAGCGAGGAGTCACACTGGTAGTCAGTAACCAGTGAAGAGTCACACTGGTAGTCAGTAACCAGCGCGGAGTCACACTAGTGGTCAGTAACCAGCGAGGCGTCACACTGGTGGTCAGTAACTAGTGAGGAGTAACACTGGTGGTCAGTAACAAGTGAGGAGTAACACTGGTGGTCAGTAACCAGTGAGGAGTCACACTGGTAGTCAGTAACCAGTGAGGAGTCACACTGGTGGTCAGTAACCAGTGAGGAGTCACACTGGTGGTCAGTAACCAGTGAGGAGTCACACTGGTGGTCAGTAACTAGCGAAGAGTCACACTGGTAGTCAGTAACCAGCGAATAGTAACACTGGTGGTCAGTAACCAGCGAGGAGTCACACTGTTAGTCAGTAACCAGTGAAGAGTCACACTGGTGGTCAGTAACCAGTGAGGAGTTACACTGGTGGTCAGTAACTAGTGAGGAGTCACACTGGTAGTCAGTAACCAGTGAGGAGTCACACTGGTGGTCAGTAACCAGTGAGGAGTTACACTGGTGGTCAGTAACTAGTGAGGAGTCACACTGGTAGTCAGTAACCAGTGAGGAGTCACACTGGTGGTCAGTAACCAGCGAGGAGTCACACTGGTAGTCAGTAACCAGCGAGGAGTCACACTGGTGGTCAGTAACCAGCGAGGAGTCGCACTGGTAGTCAGTAACCAGTGAGGAGTCACACTGGTAGTCAGTAACCAGCGAGGAGTCACACTGGTAGTCATTAACCACGAGGAGTCACACTGGTAGTCAGTAACCAGCGAGAAGTCACACTGGTGGTAAGTAACCACGAGGAGTCACACTGGTAGTCAGTAACCAGCGAGGAGTCACACTGGTAGTCAGCAAGCAGCGAGGAGTCACGCTGGTAGTCAGTAACCAGTGAGAAGTCACACTGGTGGTCAGTAACCAGTGAGGAGTCACACTGGNACCAGCAAGGTAACGGATAAACGTCTGCTCAGAAGGATGCATAGCCAAGGGCAAAATGAAAATTGCTCATGATCAACGTGCAAAGGAAACAATTCATAAAGGTTGGAGATACTGTTCTCGTTAAAAAGAAAAAAAAGAGGGAAAGTTAGATATGCCGTATGATACAAAACCATATAAAGTGATTAGTGTAAAAGGACTATGGTAACAGCGAGTAATAGAGATCATAGTATAACACGTAATGGCTTATTTCAAAGTGATTCCAAATAGTGTAGAAAATGATGAAGTGCAAAGTCGTGCAAAAGAAAAAGAAAAAATGAGTTATAACTCGATAAACAATTCATCGAGGGATATTTTTCTATTTAAGGACTCTCGTCCAAAACGTCATGTTAACGCCCTACACGATGTGATGATTAATTGTGTTCCTATGTAATGCAAAGTATTTACTTGTTATGCTAAACTAAATTTAATATTGTTTGAATAATGCAGATCTCTCATTCAATATTTTGTAACTTTGTATTACAGTTTTTTCATGTTTGTTTAACATTGCATATGTATTTTTAACATTGAAATCCTTGTGGTAAAGATTGTTTAAATTCTTTGTATGTTAATGAATGTTAAATGTATGCAATATCTCTTGACATGTTAATAACTTACATTGTGTCAATAACTTGCTTTGTGGTACAAGCAGGTAGACATCCTGTATTCATTCTTTTTAAAAGAAAGGAGGGATGTCATGTTCACAGAAAATGATACCATCCGTTTTCTATGTGCGGCGGCTGGACGCACAGAGAAGGTAAACAACAGCATAAAGGACGCTACCAGCTTGGGAGCTACTCTATCATGTAATTATTTAAGTATTAAAGTCAGTAACCAGGAATGACTTTACATCAACCTTACAACCAAGACTATCTCAGCTATACACAGACACACCAGTTACTGACCACCAGTGTGACTCCTCACTGGTTATTGACCACCAGTGTGACTCCTCGTGGTTACTGACTACCAGTGTGACTCCTCGCTGGTTACTGACTACCATGTGACTCTTCGCTGGTTACTGACCACCAGTGTGACTCCTCGCTGGTTACTGACCACCAGTGTGACTCCTCGCTGGTTACTGACTACCAGTGTGACTCTTGGTTACTGACTACCAGTGTGACTCTTCGCTGGTACTGAATACCAGTGTGACTCTTCGCTGGTACTGACTACCAGTGTGACTCCTCACTGGTTACTGACTACCAGTATGACTCCTCACTGGTTACTGACTACCAGTGTGACTCTTCGCTGGTACTGACTACCAGTGTGACTCCTCACTGGTTACTGACCACCAGTGTGACTCCTCGCTGGTTACTGACTACCAGTGTGACTCTTCGCTGGTTACTGACTACCAGTGTGACTCCTCACTGGTTACTGACTACCAGTGTGACTCCTCACTGGTTACTGACCACCAGTGTGACTCCTCACTGGTTATTGACCACCAGTGTGACTCCTCGCTGGTTACTGACTACCAGTGTGACTCTTCGCTGGTAACTGACCACCAGTGTGACTCCTCGCTGGTTACTGACCACAGTGTGACTCTTCGCTGGTTACTGATACCAGTGTGACTCTTCGCTGGTTACTGACCACCAGTGTGACTCCTCGGTGGTTACTGACTACCAGTGTGACTCACTGGTTACTGACTACCAGTGTGACTCCTCACTGGTTACTGACCACCAGTGTGACTCCTCATGTTACTGACTACCAGTGTGACTCTTCGCTGGTACTGACCACCAGTGTGACTCCTCGCTGTTACTGACCACCAGTGTGACTCCTCGCTGGTTAATGACTACAAGTGTGACTCCTCGCTGGTTACTGACTACCAGTGTGACTCCTCACTGGTTACTGACTACCAGTGTGACTCTTCGCTGGTTACTGACCACCAGTGTGACTCTCGCTGGTCACTGACCACCAGTGTGACTCCTCGCTGGTTACTGACTACCAGTGTGACTCCTCACTGGTTACTGTCTACCAGTGTGACTCTTCGCTGGTTACTGACACCAGTGTGACTACGCTGGTTACGGACACCAGTGTGACTTTTCGCTGGTTACTGTCTACCAGTGTGAATCCTCGCTGGTTACTGACTACCAGTGTGACTCCTCGCTGGTTATTGACCACCAGTGTGACTCTTCGCTGGTTACTGACCACCAGTGTGACTCTTCGCTGGTTACTGACCACCAGTGTGACTCCTCGCTGGTTACTGACCACCAGTGTGACTTCGCTTGTTACTGACCACCAATGGGACTCCTCGCTGGTTACTGACTACCAGTGTGACTCTTCGCTGGTTACTGACCACCAGTGTGACTCCTCGCTGGTTACTGACTACCATGTGACTCCTCGCTGGTTCCTAACCACTAGTGTGACTCCTCACTGGTTACTGACACTAGTGTGACTCTTCACTGGTTACTGACCACTAGTGTGACTCCCCATTGGTTACTGACCACTAGTGTGACTCCTCACTGGTTACTGACCACTAATGTGACTCTTCACTGGTTATTGACCACTAGTGTGACTCCTCACTGGTTACTGACCACTAATGTGACTCCTCACTGGTTACTGACCACTAGTGTGACTCCTCACTGGTTACTGACCACTAATGTGACGCTCACTGGTTACTGATGACACAGTGTGACTCCTCATTACTGACCACTAAGTGATGCTCACTGGTTACTGACACTAGTGTGACTCCTCACTGGTTACTGACCACCAGTGTGACTCCTCGCTGGTTACTGACCACCAGTGTGACTCTTCATGGTTACTGACCACCAGTGTGACTCTTCGCTGGTTACTGACTACCAGTGTGACTCCTCACTGGTTACTGACCACCAGTGTGACTCCTCACTGGTTACTGACTACCAGTGTGACTCCTCACTGGTTACTGACCACCAGTGTGACTCCTCGCTGGTACTGACCACCAGTGTGACTCCTCGCTGGTTACTGACTACCGTGTGACTCTTCGCTGGAACTGACTACCAGTGTGACTCTTCGCTGGTTACTGACCACCAGTGTGACTCCTCGCTGGTTATTGACTACAGTGTGACTCCTCACTGGTTACTGACTACCAGTGTGACTCCTCACTGGTTACTGACTACCAGTGTGACTCCTCACTGGTTACTGACTACCAGTGTGACTCCTCACTGGTTACTGACTACCAGTGTGACTCACTGGTTACTGAATACCAGTGTGACTCTTCGCTGGTTACTGACCCAGTGTGACTCTTCTTGGTTACTGACTACCAGTGTGACTCCTCGCTGGTGACTACCAGTGTGACTCTCACTGGGTACTGACTAGCAGTGTGACTCTTCGCTGGTTACTGACTACCAGTGTGACTCCTCGCTGGTTACTGACACCAGTGTGACTCTTCGCTGGTACTGACACCAGTGTGACTCCTCGCTGGTTACTGACCACCAGTGTGACTCCTCGCTGGTTACTGACCACCAGTGTGACTCTTCGCTGGTTACTGACCACCAGTGTGACTCCTCGCTGGTTACTGACTACCAGTGTGACTCCTCACTGGTTACTGACTACCAGTGTGACTCTTCGCTGGTTACTGACCACCAGTGTGACTCTTCGCTGGTTACTGACACCAGTGTGACTTTTCGCTGGTTACTGACTACCAGTGTGACTCCTCGCTGGTTACTGACTACCAGTGTGACCTCGCTGGTTATTGACCACCAGTGGACTCTTCGCTGGTTACTGACCACCAGTGTGACTCCTCGCTGGTTACTGACTACCAGTGTGACTCTCGCTGGTTACTGACTACCAGTGTGACTCCTCACTGGTTACTGACACCAGTGTGTGACTCCTCGCTGGTTACTGACTACCAGTGTGACTCTTCGCTGGTTACTGACTACCAGTGTGACTCCTCGCTGGTTACTGACACCAGTGTGACTCCTCGCTGGTTACTGACCACCAGTGTGACTCTTCGCTGGTTACTGACTACCAGTGTGACTCCTCGCTGGTTACTGACCACCAGTGTGACTCCTCGCTGGTTACTGACCACCAGTGTGACTCCTCACTGGTTACTGACCACCAGTGTGACTCCTCGCTGGTTACTGACTACCAGTGTGACTCTTCGCTGGTTACTGACCACCAGTGTGACTCCTCGCTGGTTACTGACTACCAGTGTGACTCTTCGCTGGTTACTGACTACCAGTGTGACTCCTCGCTGGTTACTGACCACCAGTGTGACTCCTCGCTGGTTACTGACTACCAGTGTGACTCCTCGCTGGTTACTGACCACCAGTGTGACTCCTCACTGGTTACTGACTACCAGTGTGACTCCTCGCTGGTTACTGACTACCAGTGTGACTCCTCGCTGGTTACTGACCACCAGTGTGACTCCTCGCTGGTTACTGACTACCAGTGTGACTCCTCGCTGGTTACTGACCACCAGTGTGACTCCTCACTGGTTACTGACCACCAGTGTGACTCCTCACTGGTTACTGACTACCAGTGTGACTCCTCACTGGTTACTGACCACCAGTGTGACTCCTCGCTGGTTACTGACTACCAGTGTGACTCCTCACTGGTTACTGACCACCAGTGTGACTCCTCACTGGTTACTGACCACCAGTGTGACTCCTCGCTGGTTACTGACCACCAGTGTGACTCCTCACTGGTTACTGACCACCAGTGTGACTCCTCGCTGGTTACTGACTACCAGTGTGACTCCTCGCTGGTTACTGACCACCAGTGTGACTCCTCGCTGGTTACTGACTACCAGTGTGACTCCTCACTGGTTACTGACTACCAGTGTGACTCCTCACTGGTTACTGACTACCAGTGTGACTCCTCACTGGTTACTGACCACCAGTGTGACTCCTCGCTGGTTACTGACTACCAGTGTGACTCCTCACTGGTTACTGACCACCAGTGTGACTCCTCACTGGTTACTGACCACCAGTGTGACTCCTCGCTGGTTACTGACTACCAGTGTGACTCTTCGCTGGTTACTGACCACCAGTGTGACTCCTCGCTGGTTACTGACTACCAGTGTGACTCTTCGCTGGTTACTGACTACCAGTGTGACTCCTCGCTGGTTACTGACCACCAGTGTGACTCCTCGCTGGTTACTGACTACCAGTGTGACTCCTCACTGGTTACTGACTACCAGTGTGACTCCTCGCTGGTTACTGACCACCAGTGTGACTCCTCACTGGTTACTGACTACCAGTGTGACTCCTCGCTGGTTACTGACACCAGTGTGACTCCTCGCTGGTTACTGACCACCAGTGTGACTCCTCGCTGGTTACTGACTACCAGTGTGACTCCTCGCTGGTTACTGACTACCAGTGTGACTCCTCACTGGTTACTGACTACCAGTGTGACTCCTCGCTGGTTACTGACCACCAGTGTGACTCCTCGCTGGTTACTGACTACCAGTGTGACTCCTCGCTGGTTACTGACTACCAGTGTGACTCCTCGCTGGTTACTGACCACCAGTGTGACTCCTCGCTGGTTACTGACCACCAGTGTGACTCCTCGCTGGTTACTGACCACCAGTGTGACTCCTCGCTGGTTACTGACCACCAGTGTGACTCCTCACTGGTTACTGACCACCAGTGTGACTCCTCGCTGGTTACTGACTACCAGTGTGACTCTTCGCTGGTTACTGACCACCAGTGTGACTCCTCGCTGGTTACTGACTACCAGTGTGACTCTTCGCTGGTTACTGACTACCAGTGTGACTCCTCGCTGGTTACTGACTACCAGTGTGACTCCTCGCTGGTTACTGACCACCAGTGTGACTCCTCGCTGGTTACTGACCACCAGTGTGACTCCTCACTGGTTACTGACTACCAGTGTGACTCCTCACTGGTTACTGACTACCAGTGTGACTCCTCGCTGGTTACTGACTACCAGTGTGACTCCTCACTGGTTACTGACTACCAGTGTGACTCCTCACTGGTTACTGACCACCAGTGTGACTCCTCGCTGGTTACTGACCACCAGTGTGACTCCTCGCTGGTTACTGACTACCAGTGTGACTCCTCACTGGTTACTGACCACCAGTGTGACTCCTCGCTGGTTACTGACTACCAGTGTGACTCCTCACTGGTTACTGACCACCAGTGTGACTCCTCGCTGGTTACTGACCACCAGTGTGACTCCTCGCTGGTTACTGACTACCAGTGTGACTCTTCGCTGGTTACTGACTACCAGTGTGACTCTTCGCTGGTTACTGACCACCAGTGTGACTCCTCGCTGGTTACTGACTACCAGTGTGACTCCTCGCTGGTTACTGACTACCAGTGTGACTCCTCGCTGGTTACTGACTACCAGTGTGACTCCTCACTGGTTACTGACTACCAGTGTGACTCCTCGCTGGTTACTGACTACCAGTGTGACTCCTCGCTGGTTACTGACTACCAGTGTGACTCCTCGCTGGTTACTGACTACCAGTGTGACTCCTCGCTGGTTACTGACTACCAGTGTGACTCCTCGCTGGTTACTGACTACCAGTGTGACTCTTCGCTGGTTACTGACTACCAGTGTGACTCCTCGCTGGTTACTGACTACCAGTGTGACTCCTCGCTGGTTACTGACCACCAGTGTGACTCCTCGCTGGTTACTGACCACCAGTGTGACTCCTCGCTGGTTACTGACTACCAGTGTGACTCCTCGCTGGTTACTGACCACCAGTGTGACTCCTCGCTGGTTACTGACCACCAGTGTGACTCTCGCTGGTTACTGACTACCAGTGTGACTCCTCGCTGGTTACTGACTACCAGTGTGACTCCTCACTGGTTACTGACCACCAGTGTGACTCCTCGCTGGTTACTGACCACCAGTGTGACTCCTCGCTGGTTACTGACTACCAGTGTGACTCCTCGCTGGTTACTGACTACCAGTGTGACTCCTCGCTGGTTACTGACCACCAGTGTGACTCCTCGCTGGTTACTGACCACCAGTGTGACTCCTCGCTGGTTACTGACCACCAGTGTGACTCCTCGCTGGTTACTGACCACCAGTGTGACTCCTCACTGGTTACTGACCACCAGTGTGACTCCTCGCTGGTTACTGACTACCAGTGTGACTCCTCGCTGGTTACTGACCACCAGTGTGACTCCTCGCTGGTTACTGACTACCAGTGTGACTCCTCGCTGGTTACTGACCACCAGTGTGACTCCTCGCTGGTTACTGACTACCAGTGTGACTCCTCGCTGGTTACTGACCACCAGTGTGACTCCTCGCTGGTTACTGACCACCAGTGTGACTCCTCACTGGTTACTGACTACCAGTGTGACTCCTCGCTGGTTACTGACTACCAGTGTGACTCCTCGCTGGTTACTGACTACCAGTGTGACTCCTCGCTGGTTACTGACTACCAGTGTGACTCCTCGCTGGTTACTGACTACCAGTGTGACTCCTCGCTGGTTACTGACCACCAGTGTGACTCCTCGCTGGTTACTGACTACCAGTGTGACTCCTCGCTGGTTACTGACTACCAGTGTGACTCCTCACTGGTTACTGACTACCAGTGTGACTCCTCACTGGTTACTGACCACCAGTGTGACTCCTCGCTGGTTACTGACTACCAGTGTGACTCCTCGCTGGTTACTGACTACCAGTGTGACTCCTCGCTGGTTACTGACCACCAGTGTGACTCCTCGCTGGTTACTGACTACCAGTGTGACTCCTCGCTGGTTACTGACTACCAGTGTGACTCCTCGCTGGTTACTGACCACCAGTGTGACTCCTCGCTGGTTACTGACTACCAGTGTGACTCCTCACTGGTTACTGACTACCAGTGTGACTCCTCACTGGTTACTGACTACCAGTGTGACTCCTCACTGGTTACTGACTACCAGTGTGACTCCTCACTGGTTACTGACTACCAGTGTGACTCCTCGCTGGTTACTGACTACCAGTGTGACTCCTCGCTGGTTACTGACCACCAGTGTGACTCCTCGCTGGTTACTGACTACCAGTGTGACTCCTCGCTGGTTACTGACTACCAGTGTGACTCCTCGCTGGTTACTGACTACCAGTGTGACTCCTCGCTGGTTACTGACCACCAGTGTGACTCCTCGCTGGTTACTGACTACCAGTGTGACTCCTCGCTGGTTACTGACCACCAGTGTGACTCCTCACTGGTTACTGACCACCAGTGTGACTCCTCGCTGGTTACTGACTACCAGTGTGACTCCTCGCTGGTTACTGACCACCAGTGTGACTCCTCGCTGGTTACTGACCTACCAGTGTGACTCTTCGCTGGTTACTGACTACCAGTGTGACTCCTCGCTGGTTACTGACCACCAGTGTGACTCCTCGCTGGTTACTGACTACCAGTGTGACTCCTCGCTGGTTACTGACTACCAGTGTGACTCCTCGCTGGTTACTGACCACCAGTGTGACTCCTCGCTGGTTACTGACTACCAGTGTGACTCTTCGCTGGTTACTGACCACCAGTGTGACTCCTCGCTGGTTACTGACCACCAGTGTGACTCCTCGCTGGTTACTGACTACCAGTGTGACTCCTCGCTGGTTACTGACTACCAGTGTGACTCCTCACTGGTTACTGACTACCAGTGTGACTCTTCGCTGGTTACTGACCACCAGTGTGACTCCTCGCTGGTTACTGACTACCAGTGTGACTCCTCGCTGGTTACTGACTACCAGTGTGACTCCTCGCTGGTTACTGACCACCAGTGTGACTCCTCGCTGGTTACTGACCACCAGTGTGACTCTTCGCTGGTTACTGACCACCAGTGTGACTCCTCGCTGGTTACTGACCACCAGTGTGACTCTTCGCTGGTTACTGACCACCAGTGTGACTCCTCGCTGGTTACTGACTACCAGTGTGACTCCTCGCTGGTTACTGACCACCAGTGTGACTCCTCGCTGGTTACTGACTACCAGTGTGACTCCTCGCTGGTTACTGACCACCAGTGTGACTCCTCGCTGGTTACTGACTACCAGTGTGACTCCTCGCTGGTTACTGACCACCAGTGTGACTCCTCGCTGGTTACTGACCACCAGTGTGACTCCTCACTGGTTACTGACTACCAGTGTGACTCCTCACTGGTTACTGACCACCAGTGTGACTCCTCGCTGGTTACTGACTACCAGTGTGACTCCTCGCTGGTTACTGACTACCAGTGTGACTCCTCGCTGGTTACTGACTACCAGTGTGACTCCTCACTGGTTACTGACCACCAGTGTGACTCCTCACTGGTTACTGACTACCAGTGTGACTCTTCGCTGGTTACTGACTACCAGTGTGACTCCTCGCTGGTTACTGACACCAGTGTGACTCCTCGCTGGTTACTGACTACCAGTGTGACTCCTCGCTGGTTACTGACTACCAGTGTGACTCTTCGCTGGTTACTACCCAGTGTGACTCCTCGCTGGTTACTGACTACCAGTGTGACTCCTCGCTGGTTACTGACTACCAGTGTGACTCCTCACTGGTTACTGACTACAGTGTGACTCCTCGCTGGTTACTGACTACCAGTGTGACTCCTCGCTGGTTACTGACTACCAGTGGACTCTTCGCTGGTTACTGACTACCAGTGTGACTCCTCACTGGTTACTGACCACCAGTGTGACTCCTCGCTGGTTACTGACTACCAGTGTGACTCCTCACTGGTTACTGACTACCAGTGTGACTCCTCACTGGTTACTGACTACCAGTGTGACTCCTCACTGGTTACTGACCACCAGTGTGACTCCTCACTGGTTACTGACCACCAGTGTGACTCCTCGCTGGTTACTGACTACCAGTGTGACTCTTCGCTGGTTACTGACCACAGTGTGACTCCTCGCTGGTTACTGACCACCAGTGTGACTCCTCGCTGGTTACTGACTACCAGTGTGACTCCTCGCTGGTTACTGACCACCAGTGTGACTCTCGCTGGTTACTGACTACCAGTGTGGACTCCTCACTGGTTACTGACTACCAGTGTGACTCCTCGCTGGTTACTGACCACCAGTGTGACTCCTCACTGGTTACTGACTACCAGAGTGTGACTCTTCGCTGGTTACTGACCACCAGTGTGACTCCTCGCTGGTTACTGACTACCAGTGTGACTCTCGCTGGTTACTGACTACCAGTGTGACTCCTCGCTGGTTACTGACTACCAGTGTGACTCTTCGCTGGTTACTGACTACCAGTGTGACTCCTCGCTGGTTACTGACTACCAGTGTGACTCTCGCTGGTTACTGACTACCAGTGTGACTCT